>JAOXYL010000045.1:11415936-11436567 GCA_028564955.1 Terapon puta
ATCTGTTTAGCACATAACGTTTCTTGTGAGTTCACCCGCCTGTGGATGCACTGCCTGTGTCAGAGGCAACTATGTAGGTGACAATGATTAAGTGTGGGGTGTATTTAAGCAGCAAAAAAAGTCAAGACATCCCCTGAGGGCTGCAATGTGCTCAACTGTGACACCAGGCTGGTCTAAGCTGTCTTGAGGGTCAGTTCTATATAGCAAGAGGACACCTGCGATGATTCTAGTTAGAGGCATAACATGACAACATTACGTAGTAGTAATCTATGTACAGCCAGTCAAATGTTCCCTTAGAGAAGCTGAGTGAGTGACAGGGAAAGAAGGAGACAGAAGTAGGTGAAAGATAACACTGACAAGCTGTCAGACGTCATGAATCGAAGTGAAAAACAGCGGGAAAAGCAGCAGAAGAAGACACAAGCAGTAAAATATGACATGGAAAGGGAGAAAAAAAAAAGAAGAGAACTAGAGCTCTTTCTAGGCCAGGGTCGTGTAACTATTGGGAATGAAACAGGCTTGTCTGTGCTTACAGGCTATGTAGGCCACAGAACTTTTTCCAAACAAAACTCATACATCACCATGGTTGCTTGGACAAACAGCGGATGGGGAAAACTAAACAGAATGGGGGCATTTATTGTGTATTTATGACAGTCACAAGGCCTGGCTCTATTTCATCCCATCAGCTATGGATTCCCATTAACTTCAATCACCTCTCTCAATCCCAGTCAGAGAACGTTTCACTTGTTGACCAAAACAAGTGAGCAGAAACTTCACAGCTTTCCTCCACTGAAGTTGGATGTAGGCCTTGGGATGCCCTCAATTATAAGGAGGGCGAGAGGAGTCTATAATTAGGTCTGAGGGAGGGGTGGATCAAGGACGCAGCACACAGAGGGATGAATGACAATTGCAATCAGCTGGGAAACTCACTGCAAGGAACCATTATTACCAGACCCACTTCTGATCAGCCACTTTGACAGCTGGGCCAGCTATGAGTTTGCAAACACGAAGCAGGGCTTGAGATAGTCGGATGAAATCACAGAGCGGAATGAAAAAGGCTCTAATTAATTATCAGGAGAAGTACAGTTGAGTTTCGCTAAATCTAGCAGTTTTCTCATTGTGGCTGCAGAGTCAAATCAAGGTACAATAATTTCCATATTTTTGCATGCTGACAAAGAGGGTAAAAATCATCAATACAAACTGTGATAATAAACACACAGGGAGCAGTTGCGCAACAGCACTTCAGCAACTTCGGATACAAGTCAGCACAAACAACACAAAGCACAGCGAACACTGCTGAGATCAAAGGAAAAGTGGCATACCGAAAGTGTCTGGAAAGGCTCCTATCCCTTCCCATGGCTCTGTGAGGCTTTGAGGAAGTGCCTGAGCTCAGTTAAGCAATGCAAATGCCTCTCCTCTACCTCGGTGAGTCCCCATCTAGTTTGAACAAACAAACTCTCCCGGACAAAGTGGGAAGGAGTGAAAGATGAGGAAAAAAAGGAAGGTGTCCCAGATCTCAAAAGCGCTCACTGTGAGCTCAGAGAGCAGCCAGGTGAAGAAAGAAAGAGAGGGAGAGAGCAGGAGGGAGCAAACTGTAAGCGGGGCTGTGGTTCACATCCCTCCACACCTCCAAAACATCCTCAGGCAGCATCATCAGCTGTTCTCCAACTTCACGTCTGGGGCAGCACTCTTCCATTTTTTGTCCACTTTCTTCCTCCAAAGACGCTGGGGGTCAAGGTCAACACAGCCTTTTCACTCACAGTCAGAGGATAATCCTCACCACTTAGTCGTCCATCACTCGGCAGTGAGAGGTAGTGAGTGACAAATCTTCTCTTCCCTCAGTGGAGGAGGAAGAAAAGAATGAGATGAACAGAGGAGTAAGCGAGGAGGGAGAGAGGAGAGAACCGGAGAAGAGAGGAGAGCCCCAGTGGAATTTCATAGGCAGGTCAGCACGATGACTGTGTGTGTGTGTGTGTGTGTGTGTGTGTGTGTGTGTGTGTGTGTGCGTGTGTGCACGACACATGCTCACATGCAACATCTATAACTCTCATTTCTACGAGTTTTGCGGCAGCTATCCAAATTTCTCAAAGCAACTTCAGCTCAAAACCACTGGAGCAATTTATAAAACATTTGCAAAAGACTGACACTCTACATAAGAACAAAAACAAAAGAAACCGCACTGTAATCCTCAACCCTGGGATGAGAATGCATCAGTCTAATTAATTCATATCTTTGAAGTCTATATACGGATACAGTATCAAAGGCCTATAGTTCACTGTAATTATATTCAATGACCATAACACCTCAGAACAGCAAGAACAAAACAGTGAACAGGCGTTCCAAAATCATCTAATGACTCTCCAGATATACAATCTTTTGCATCACTTTCAAGTATTCAAGCACTTGCTAACCCCTGGGTTTTAGAGCCGTTTAAGAATCGACACTGGCGAGTGCGTCAGGAACCTAAGAGAGAATTTATTAAAAGAAGTAGGCTGCTTAAAAATAGCACACATCCTGTGGGAGGGCGAGGCAAATCGGAGAGGGGACAGAGGCAGACTGAGCAGAGCGTGGCCCAGCTGGTCAACTTATAGGTGGCAAAATGGAAGAAATTACTTCATAAAGCCGTCAAGCACACCTCTCACATCCTCTGATGCGCGACCCTTAATTATCAGACTGAGGTGGGGCGGCTGGAGAATTTTTATGTGTGTGTGTGTGTGAGACTGTCACAAGAAATGACAGTGATTGAGGGAGAGGGAGAGAGAGGCAGAGTAAGATATAGAAATAGGGGGAGGAGACAGCAAGTGAATAAAAGAGAGAGCCTCGGCTTCAGCAGCAGACACATTGATTCTCCACACCTCCGGTGACAGCACCCAGCTCATCACTCACAAAATCTTATGCAATAAATCACTGGCTTGTATGCCTGCTGGGAGGTTAGACACACCCAGCTGTTCAGATCATTGTGATTAGGACCGATCATACAATCAATATCAACATATCCTGACTAGATCTCTCTCTGCATCTTACTTTCAGCAAGACTTTAAGTCTTCAGCCATGCTTGCAGCTTTGTGAGGCTGAACACACAATGAAAAAACAACGCTAATATGCTACAGGTTTAATGCTTACCACGTTCACCATCTTAGTTTTGCTTAGTATCTGCTAATTAGCACTAAACATAACACAGTACAACTTGGGTTGATGTGAGTGTCATTAGTTACGCAGGTATTCAGTAATGAGCCCAGGCATGACAAGAAAGATGACGGTTACAGGATAAGTTAAGGGATCATCAAAGCTACTACAATTCATCTCGACGAGAAGATGAATATCTATCTGAATATTTCCATTTCCTCTAGAGCCACCTTAAGGTTTTCTTGAAGACTTTCAAAGACAATTCACCATCTGGGAGCCACGAGAATCATTCTGTGCCAATCCATTGCCGTTGAGACATTTGTCAAAGTAAGTACAAACTCTGACGTGCTGGCAAAGCTAAAGGAAAATTCAAGATTGATTAAACCATCATCATCTTTGGGCACCCCAAATTTCCGTGCCAAATTTAAAGGCTGTCCTTTTAAAATCACTGCAATATACAGTTTGAACTAGTGGTGAACTGACTGATTTTATCATCCCTAAAAATAAAGAAACTAAAAGATCATGTCTGCTGAAATATTACTAGTGACACATTTCCACAAGAACAGAGATCTTGCAAATCACATTTCCCTTGCCTGAAACATCTCACTGCCAGCTGCTGCCACTTACACCAACACCAGCCTGAGGCATGGCTCACGGACAGCCTGGGAGCAAGACTCCCTGAGGCTCCTACCACAGAAATATGAACACCAAATTCAGCTGCAAACATCAGAAGCAATTCAGTGCCTGGAATACAAACCCGACAATACATTGCACAAAATTTACAGCATAAACAGCGCTGATAAGAGCGACGCAATGACAATAAGCAGAGATGCAAAGATAAGATGAACAAAAGCCCATCAAGGTCACAGGGCACCTGAACTAAACAGACCAGGATGGAATCATGGGTAACAACAGCTCTCTGAAGTGGATTTTACTAAAGAGAGATTCAGACACTTATTAGATGAGTTACTGTACTTCTCTCACAGCCTAAAGGTGAGGAAAACACTTCTCAGTCCTCTATGGAGCTGCTGATGCATAATTAATGGGACTCCTGTGGAAAACAAACATTACAAAGCATTTTCACCGGCAGCTTTCGAAGGAAGGAAATGTGTTATCGAAGCCGAGATACAGACAGCTGTGTCGGAAGGAACTGAGATGGCTGGACAACAGCTTTGTGTCCCAGCTAGAGGGAGAACTCCCCCGAAAAAACTGAATCACTGGAAAACGTGAATGCTGACCGACTGGTCATGAGACTGCTCCTATAGAAAAATGAGACTGTACTACACATCACTTCATGACCAGTTGGCCGTGTAAGGAACACACCAGAGAAAGCCTTGACACCAAACTCGAGGACCAACGCTACAACCGTCACAAAATGAACAATGCAAAATAGTTTCTCTGTACTCACCTGAGGCAGCAACTCATTATTTCCTGCAGCATTGAACTTCAAAGCCAGGACCGTGTGCATGTGTGTGTGAGACAGCGTGCCGCGCGCATGCATCCTAAGCATCTGCATGTTGTCCTGTTTTTCGTGTGTGTGCACATCTCAACCACCAGCAGGCAAACTGGCTGGAGCAGCTACGAGCCGCATGCAGAGGAGGGAATAAAGAGCATCCAGTGAAAAAAATTAGTGCCTGTTTCAAAGAGTGCTTCACAGCTGACAGGGAGAAATGGGAAAGAAAGGGACCAACAGAGAGGAAGTCAAAGTGAGAGGGAAAGATAGGCGAGGGTGGTGGTGGCAGAGGTATTGTGTTTCTGATCAGTGCTGAGAAGGAAGAAATGTAATATTCAGATGTGAATTTCTAAACATACACTTGGGTACTGCATCTGAGAGGGGAGAAACAGAAGAAAGTGACTTTCAAGCACACAAAGGGAGCGGTCAGTGGTTGACATGAAGCCAAACTTTCTCATATGCGCTCTAGGTGTACACATTTCACAGCAAAATGATGATGAGGGGTTTGAAAATATTGATATGTTCATGAGGAAATTAAGGAGCTTTTGCTCCCTTGCTGTGTCTCCATTGATGTGTAAGGCTGTGATGCAAAGTGAGTCCCTATCGATAAGCTGTCTGTGAGACACAATGGACAATAACTCGCCCCAGTGCACGTTTACAACCCCTCTCAAAAGCAGCGATTATGAGCAAACAGTCACAGCCTCATCCTCATCTGCATGGGGAATACTATTAGCCTTGTTTAATATTAATTTCCATGCTGAGCAAAATTGCACTGTGTGCCACAGAGAAGAATGTAGTTTGGGGATGCTGTGTTTACAAAAAGGTTAATCGTTTACTGAGACACAATCTGGACAAGTTGAATATGTCATCAGGCTGTTACAAGCTGTCTTGTTAATGTTTTACAGTTAAAGTGCAGTAATGTAGGTGTTTACAGCACTATCCTCTTAACAATCCACAATCCAAATAATACTAACCCATCTAACAAGAGTTTTGGTTGTTTTGTCTGCAACAAATAAATATCTGTTACTTTCCAGCAATGCACAAAGGGACTAGAACGTAACTCTAAATTCACAACCACATGCTGCACACCCTCCGAGAGTTTAGACTGGAAACGGCACTGCTGGCTGAAACATTAATGACTTGTCCTGGTTGCATCATTGGCACTGACAGACACTGAAATCAGATGTAAAGCCACCGCTGCAGCGAAACTTGGTCCCACAGTGAATCCCCCCGATTTTATTTGATTTTTTCTTAGTATTGCAGAGAAATCTGTGTAAGCGCGGGAGCAGAGGGAATGAAACAGTTTTATGAAAAATTCCCTTGTATCTCACAGGGCTTCTTTAATCCCCACATTAGAAGTACCAACAAACTGCTTATTGATGCAGACTCGAAAGGAGACACACAGACGTACAAGTCCCCGAATGCCTATCTGATTGGCTACCTGACACTGTCAATCAGCTGTTGATGCTCCTCTGTGATCAAAATGTCGGGCAGGGCCTCAGCCAGACTCTCCACATCCCTCTCAGCAGCGTACTGTTTGAGCACCTCAAACAGCTGTTCCTTCACATCTGGCTCCTCTCCTAGCACCTCCTCTACCTGGTGGATAAATAAATGCACACAACGTAAATGAATGTACAAAAATTACATTATAAAACTTGCTTTCGAGGAACAAGCATCTATTTCACACCCACTTTCTTATTAAACTCCATGGCCTTGTGGGCGCGACTCTCCCTGACGCTGTCCCCGCTCTGCGACAGCACCCTCATGCTACTGCTCAGCCGTTTGGGCCGCCGGGCCATACTGAGCACGCCCAGACGCAGAGGTCGACCCTGAGCTGCTTTAATCATGGCCGCTGCCGTTTCATGGTGCTTCACTGGGATGCCGTTGACCTCCATGACGTAGTCCCCAGCCTTGAGGCCGCTGCGACCTGCTGGACCATTGGGCATGCAGTCCTCGACCATCAGAGGGCTATCTCCAACGATGGTGAAGCCAAAACGGCCATCAGGGCCAGGAGTGATGTCAATCTGAGGAGGAGGAAAAAAAGAACAGTTGGCACCTCGTGTGATGAAGGTGTTTTTAATGTATTTCCACCAATCCAGAACAGCAAACGTGGACTACTGGATGTCAGCTGACCTGTTCGATCCGTGACACCACTCCAATGCTGGGCGGCACCGTCTTGAGCGTCTGAGCCAGGGCAATCAGCGCCGGTGTGCTGAGGTTGGTCACATCCTGGCCCTCGATGTCCACCACCTGGTCCCCAGGCTGCAGGCCAGCTAGATAGGCGCTACTGCCCTCCACCACGGACAGGATGTAGCTGGGCCCGGTGCCACCCAGTCGGAAGCCGAACGCCTCCGGCCAGTTCTGATTGGTGGCTGGGAGGCCGAGGTCTAGAGGACGGTCAGAAGATTCAAACAGATATGGCAGGAGCTTAGTGTCAAAGGGCAACCAGAACTGAACTTTAACTGAAATTGTAGCAGAAACTGTAGGATATATGTTACATTAACATGCAGGAACACTGCTAATCTGGTGAGAGCTGCTCACACAGACAAGCCGGCTGTGAGTTGTAAAATGGAGGTCAAATGGTCCACTGGTTTAAATAGGGCACCTCAGCTGCCTGGCAGTAGCAGCAGGTACACTGATCTGTTTAATTGAGCCACAAACACAAAGACTCACACCAAAGCGCATTTTTGAAGCAAATTTGTGATTTTTTCAAAACCTGAGTGACAGTAAAAGGCGAAAAATAGAGTGAAGGAGGTTATTTCTGACTGTGGGTATCTGGCCCACATGTTGAACTTGCTGGCCTTCCCCTGGTCACTGGCCTCATTCTACCACAGCATGAAGTGTCCCAGCAGGCTCGCTTGACTTCTCATCTAAAGCCATCTGGATACGTCAAAGATATATGTAGGACATTAAACGGATTGGTCAGTTCATGTTATGATTTCTGCCACCAAACACCCCAAACCCACCTTCAGATTCTGTATCACGAAACACTTGTGGTTGCCGACAATTTTGCTAAATGTTTATTAAAAAGTGTATTTATTAATCTAATTATCATTTCCTATTTTTGACTTTTGCACTTTTCACATTTGCATCATAGGGATATTTATTGTACATATAGAATAACTAGAAGAACTGTTTGTATTTGCACAGATTTCTGTGTGAAGCAGAAAATACTTAAATGTAAGTAACTTGACAAAATATCAGTGATTTTTATCAAGTCTTATATATGACTGAAAAAATTCCAGGGTGCAAAATTAGAATAAAAAACTTGACTTTAGGAAATATAACTAAGAGATACACAAATAATGGTGCACAGTCATCCATCAAACCGGCAGCACAAAACTGCTCTGTTTTCCTTTTTGTAATTGATCAGAGGCTTAGACAGATGGAGACAGAAGAAAAGTAAGACAGACGGAGGACGACTAAATTAGAGACGGGAAGTAAGGAAAGTAACAGAAAAGTGCATGAGAAGTGAGAAAATAAGTCTGCGCAAGACTTTGCAAAGAAATGTAGAAATGTCAGATCTGCTTCAATGCAGGAAAAAAAAGACAAATCAGATCTTACTGGAGCACAGGGTTACAAACTCAGGGTGAGATGTGGCTGAGTGAATAAAACATGTATCAAATCTTGAGACTCAAAGAGCCACAGAATTTGGTGTCAGCTTGCTGAGCAAAAACATCAAACTGCAGCTGATTACTGATCTAAAATAGATTGGGAAAATCACTGACACAGAGCTGCAGATCATAATCTTTTCTCCCCACCAGAACACAAGCGGCTCACAGAGGATTGTCGAGACTTTTTGTCCTATTCTTTCCCACCTGCGCCCGAGAAACACAATGTCAGCTCTCGCCCCTTTTTGCTCCCTTTTTCATCTCACCTCTAGCAGAGGAAGCAATTTCATGAACATCAAGCGGAAACTGTGATTCGAGGAAATAGACTCACAGAAATCTTTGGAGGCACTCCGGGTCCCGGACTTGCTCTGGCGCAGGGAGAAGCGGCCCTTTCTGCTCAGGAAACGCCTCATCCTTGCCCGGCTTGCGGCAGGGCACGTTCCAGCCAGCCTCCCTTCACCCCCAACCTGGAGGTCGATGCAGCCCAAGAGTGCCCTCGGACACCCTCGCGCTGCTCCTCACCTGAGCTAACTGCCTCCAAAAGCCTCTTCCCTCCAGCTAGGCAAATCAAGTGTGGCGAGAAGGTCACATCTGTAGGTTATCTGGGCCAGTGCCTCCCCCTGTTCTCGATCAGAGAACCAGTGGTCTGCGGATGAGTAGAGGCAGGCCGGAGGAGAGAGGAGAGCATCTGGAAGTCAGGCTCTCCATCCTGGGTGAGGCGGTCCAGCCTCAGCCTCAGTCCAAGCCCTATGGCTGAGCGACGATCAGAAAACTGGGACACACTCACTTGGTCCTGAAATGGTTCTTTGCAAGAAAAGGTACTGCGAAGCCCCATTTTTCTATAAATACCTTTCCCTCTCTCTCTCCCTCGCTCTCTCTCCTACCCTCACTCTCTGTCTTCCTCTGTTGCTCATGTGGATGGGGCCCTCTCAGAGGGCTGAGGACTGACCCAGAAACTGTGTGGTGTACCAGCCAGGGACACTTCTCTGATTATAGCGTCTGTGTTAACCTCAGTACTGGAGCACCAGTTCCAGAGATGTAGCCTGCAGATATGCTCAAGGTTATGCACACCAAATGACAGCAGCCAAAGCCAATCAGCTGTGATGAATTTAGCACGGGACTGCAAATACTAATACAAGGTAAACGCCGCGGTTTCATTTCCCAGTGTATCAGTCAGTGCAAGCCTTGTGAATGCACGTGTCCCAGAGGGAGCAGGAGCACAGGATGCTGTGTTTTACCTGGCAGGTCTGTGTGTGTTCTTTCAAAGCTGGTCGTATTCCTACGATGAGACGGTGGATGTCATTTGCTCTACAGCCACACACATCTACAAAACAAAGACATGAAAGACTGCTCCACAGAATGAAAACACAGCACAATAACACTTTATGGTGATGGAATCACACAAATCTAATCATTTCACAAAATAATCAAAAAACAGTAACACATCTTCCTAATCACAGAAACAGCATATAAACAAAGACAGATAGAAGCCAAGGTTATAAGAAAATAGCATTTATTTGATGCAAACTCTGCTTGAGTAAACACATTTCAACGTCTGGTGTTTCTGTCATTCTCAAAAGATGCATTACAACCGACCAGCTCTCAAGAGCAATACTGTGGCACGGGAGGTTTACACTCTCCCATAACGGCCTAAAACAAAGCAGGCACCGACACGAGGTCGGCCACTCTTTAAAGGGCGTCACATTTTCAAAGTGGAGATACAGAGTTTTCAAAGCTGGACAGTGGCCAGTCCAACCAGCTGATCCAGCTGACCGACTACAACGTAATGATGCCGTTTAAGGTAGTAGAAGAAAGAGGGATTTTAACTTTTTGACTGCAGCAAAGAAGAAGAGACCAGGCTACAACAGATGAAGGCAAAGACACGTTCAGTTCCCCTAAAAAGGAAGTCCAAGCCTTTAAAGCAGCTCTATAGAAGTTTTAATCTTGTTGATTTTGGTGCCCCGTGTGGACAAAGGTGGTAGTGTTTCCCCTGACTTTTGGTTAAGTTGTACCACTTTACTCAGATGCACCTTTAGTCAGCGGCTGAAGCGTTTAAATTTCAGCTAGAACAATCCCAAGAGCTGTTTTTATGTGATTTCATGGAAAGAAAAACTGAACAACTATTCTGAAACAAAAATCTGAAACAAACATAAACAGCCAATTTTCTCACTGTTGCTCTTATTTCCTGATGCAGGTCACAGAGGCAGCAGTGTTAAACTAAAACTGTTTCATTGCCACTTAAAAACTCCATAGAGCTGGTTTAAAAGTAAAACCTTACAAAACTGCTCTAGATAATTATTCTTTTATGCACCTAAATGTTCCAACATTAGTACTGAATGCAGTGCTTCATTCTAGCAAATAATCCACTAAAATTAAACACATGATAGAACTGGTCATCATGCACACTCATTCTTTGTCTTTCACACTTTTCTTTGTAACTTGTTCTATTTCTGTAACAATGAACCTCACAAACACTTTGGCCTTTGTTTTGTAATCAAATCTCACACATTAAGCTCCCACAGACTCCACATTTACTGGCTAAACAGGAAAAGTTGAGCCATATCTGTCACAGTCCGTAGTTAGTACCCTCCATCATACGATGACAGTCTGAATCTCCACCTCCTCTGGGGAGGTAATGACATACTCCTCTTGCTGCTGCACCATTTGTATTCCTTCCTCCACTGCTTCTTCTGTGGTAACCATAGTAACAGTTCCGTCTGCCGTCTCCACGGTGCCCGCCGTGGCCAGCAGCGTGCCGTCACTGATGGCAGAGGCCAGCGTCATGGCCACCTGTTCCGTCAGGCTCTCGGGTGTGGCGATGGTGATGGTGTCACCGCAGTCGGAGATGGACGCGCCCTCCTCGTTCATCGCCACGTTGCGCACAATGATCTGGTGGCTGCCCGTGCCGCCGGCGCTTTGTGACTGGCTGACGATCCGCTGCACCACTTTCATGATGTGGTTTCCCATCTAGCAGAGCAAGTTACAAGACAATGTACAAACAATTAACATCAACCCGATTTGAAATAGAGATGTTTAAACTCTGTAACTGCTCTAGATCATACAAAAGTTTTTTATTTGTGCGTTGTTTGTGTGTGTGTGCACCGGCGTACACTGACCTCACTTTGGCTGTCTTGAATAAGTGTAACCTCTTCTTCATGCACGTCCTCCTCTGTTTGAGTCTAGAAGATATGATACAGACAGCGCAACCACATTAAATGGCAAAAGCTAGAAGTATGTTAAACCAAACATTTATAACAGCACATTTAAATACCCCAAACAAAATAAAACAGGCGTGGACACAGGAGAAAATAAGTAACTGCCCATAATGTGATCTGTGTCTAGCTTATGGATCACATCTGCTCTCTGATAAAAACGTACATACGGGATTCTTCATTTCAGGCAGAGTTGGTTTTTTGTTTTTATTAAGAAAGCTTTGTGGTATGTTACTCCTGTTCAGTGATTTTTTTCTGTGAACAGTGTTTGCAAGAACAAGAAACACCTGCAATTGCTCTACAGTCAAAGGGTAGTTTTCTAGAGGCTCATCTTCTAGCATTAATCAAAGAATTTAGAGTTTACATAATATTTTGTATGTGTCTTTAAAGGTTTCTTTAAGCTGCAGGCCATAACTTACAAACATTAAAATATTTTGTTTCTACAAACGTTTCATGACAGCTCTAGCTTCTACACATAATGTCAGTGGTTTTTCTAACTTCTACTGACTGATCTATAAGCACCTCCTGCTTCTGAAACCCTATTTGGACCATGCAAATAAATCACTTTTTAGGCACTTGCTTCTACTTACTTCTGCTTCTACTCTTCTCAGTAAACAAATGACACGTCAGTCGCAACTTGTAAAACTACCACCAATCTAGATTTCCTCTCTTTACTAGGTCTGAAATGTAGAGTTCAAAATGAAAGGTCTGTGCACTTAACAAAGGATCGTGCCGAGTGATTCGTTCTAATCAGCAGCCCAATCAGTTCCCTACAGATGTGATCATCTGAGTGAAATTGTTCTGCACCTCAGGTCACACTTCAATCAGTGGTGGAGCGGCACACAGTCTGCTACTGCTTGAACTTGTTCAATCCTAAAATATTTCTACTTATGATTTACCCATGAATGCACTTTAAAGCTGTGATGTAATGGAGAGACAACATGCTCTCGTCCTTACGGCTCACCTTGATGATGTACTCCTGTGTGTCTGCCACCACTGAGGAGAACTCCACCAGGACAGCATGAGGATCCTCTGAGATGATGGCTGCCGTGGTGAGGCCGTCCACAGACGCCTGGTCCTCAGTTACCACGCGCTGCTGCTCACTGGCCTCGTCCTTATGGCAGCCTCCTGGTGGATATCACAGGTCACGTTATCAAGTCTGTCTGTACCTCTGCTGGAAATGATATGGGGTATTTTGTTGTCGTTTTTTGCTCACTCTGACCTTTGGCACGAATATGACGATTAAGAGTCCCGTGCTCGGCAAAGCCTCGTCTGCACGTTGGGCACTTGAACGGCTTCTCTCCGGTGTGATGGCGGATGTGTCGCACCAGAGAACCTTTCTCTCTGAAGCCCCTCAAACAGAACTGACACACATAAGGTTTCTCATCACCGTGGGTCCGCTGGTGCACCTGCAAGGCATTCTGAAAAAGAAAAAGCAAGAAGTTAAAAGATTGGTACTGGAATGACTTTCATGTTTCTGAACAATAACAACAAAGTACATAAAAGCTGATAGTTCAATTCAACACAAAGACAAAAATTTACTAAATCACCTTGGTCTTGTACCCCTTGTTGCATCTGGAACAGTGGTAGGGTCTTTCATCCGAGTGGGCCCTCATGTGCTCTCGTACATGTCCGATGGTTTTGTACAGCTTGCCACACTCACCACACTTGTACCTCCTCTCACTGACGTGGACTTCCATGTGTTTCTTCAGCAGGTAACCAGTCAGGAACTCCTTGTGGCACAGTGTGCACTTAAAGGGTTTGTAGCCTGCATAAAGAGAAAGGAGACAATAAGAATAAAATATCCATAAGTGGGCCAACAAAAAGTCAAAAATAAAGACAAAAAGACAAGAATAATTCACAGTGAGTCACCATTTTAGTATTTGTCACTGACTTACCCACATGGCCCTTGACATGAAAGCGAAAGTAATTCAGACCCTTAAAGGAGCGATTACAGTGTGGACAAGAGTACAATTTTGAAGACGTCTGCTCATCTCCATCTCCTGCTTCCTGCAAAAGACACAATAAAAGATAATAAAGAGATTAAAAAATACATACGGAAATAATCATTGCAATACTAGACAGAACCAGTTACCAGTCACCTACTTTTAGTGATTAACTGCTTGGCCAAATAAAGCAAAAACAAAAGTCATTTCTTCTTGATACTGAATCTAACTGATAAAGTGTTAAACTCTACTATTGAATACAAACGACAAATCTGTAAGAGTTCATTTTGGACAGTAACAATTTTAAAGTACAATATTCCCAAATGTCAAGAATTATTTAGACAGTATAAAAAAAAAAGAAAAACAAAATTCATTGGAGAAACCAAGTTGGACCCCGTATTCAAAGCACTGCAAAGCAAGTCAACATAATGCAGGGCAGTGAACATGATGGTCAATCCAAGTTAGTTTCTTCCTTACCTCTGCCTCCATCTCTACAAACTCTTCTTTAACCTGGATCTCAGCAATACTCTCCTCAGCATCAGGACAGTCAGAAACCACTTTATTCATATCCTCGGCTTCCTGTGACGTCTCCTCCACCACGGCTTCCTCTGTCCCCAGTGCAATGCCAGAGTTGATGATGGCCTGGCAGATGAGGTTGTCACCTGCTGCAGCTGCAGCGGCCAGGGCCTCCGCCTGAGACTGCTCGACCACAACCTGTCCAGAAGCAGAGCAACAAGTCAGCAAGACTGGAGAGGCATCACATCAAACCACCTCATAATAATGAACTATGACTCCACTTCTTTCTCTCTCAATATGTCTAAAAACCTTCTTGGGCAAATTAGAGGACAGATTTCCTGTGCATTGCGATCGGTGACAGACCATGCAGTGCAGCCTTTCTCCTCTCACCTGTTGCTCCTGCGTTGTCCCATCCACCTCCATTGTGAAGTGGACCTGATGGAGGACCTCTTGGGAACCAGCCTCCACCACGCTGACGACAGCAGTCTGAGCCTCCACCATCTCCTGCTCATCCGACTGTTGCTCCACCACCACCACCTCTTGCTGGGCAGCCACTGCAGTGTGATCTTCTACGACGCCTGGGCGATTCACATGGACCGATCAGTGTTTCAACAGACTGACACTTTCTTAAATACCTTTTTGTTTTTTGTTTTTATTACATACAACAAAGAAGTATGAATAGATTGTGAGAGACCACCAAGCTGCTGCATAAGTTTAACAACTCCTACAGTAAGAACCTCACCTTTCTGTACTCCATCTTTGCTGACCAAGATCTCCTTGTACTGAACGAAACGGATCTTCTCCGTGCAGGGTGTGAGAGCCTTCAGGTGTCTGGTGAGAGCACCTGACTCTCTGAAAGACTGACCACATAGAGTGCAGCGATACGGTCGCTCATCTACAAGGGAAGACGAGGAAAGCAGTATAATGGTTAGTTAAAATGTGTTTGAGGACACCAAATCAAGATGAAAACAGTCCCTGTTTGCTGTCTGCGTACCAGTGTGACGACGATTGTGACGAATCAGGGAGCCTTTTGTGCGAAAGGAGGTTCCACAAAGCTCACATGAGAAGTTCTTCTGGTCACTGTGAGTTTTCATGTGAGTTCTCAAGATATTGGTCTGTTGGGTGAAAATGCAAAGTCTTAAAAGGGACAATACGAGCAAAGTAATGATTATTTCCCAATAAACTTAAATTATAACTTAATTAAATGTACATCTCACCGTTTTAAATGTCTTTTCACAGAGCTGGCAGATGTAGCGTCCTTCCTGGTTGACTTTGTAAACATGCTTGTCACTCTCAGTGTTGTCTGATATGGACCCCTCAGTCCCATCTGAATGGTCAGTGGCTTTAAGCGAGACAGTTTTCTTCCTGCGGCCTCGACCCAAAAGGCCACTGCTTTCATCTGCGTGGAAAAAGAAATAGGTTATTTATAGTCCCAAGATTCAGTTTGTAAAACCCAGGTGGGCAGAATTGACAAGATTGAGGAAAGCCTGCACTGTGCTAGTTCAGTCAAGGTTATGTTGTTTTACTTTTGACAAAGTGATGATGGAACAGAAAAGAATTTGTCAACCTCACTTTACACCACCATAGATGAAGATTAACAAGACATTTTCATTTATTTTTCTGTCAACTGCTTGCATTTTACCCCTTTGATATTAACCGTTTCTGGCAATTAATAAAATCTCCTTGCAGTTTCTCCAGTTGATCCATATGTGCAAAACTAAATGCCGCAAATCCTTGTCATCTGTCATAGTGCTTCTTTTGTATCTGCAACTGTCATCTACGCAACTGGTGACACGCTGCCAATGTGTTGCTCCCTCAGATCTAAGATCAAATTCACAAGTTGAAACATGTCGGCTGGAGTTGAAATAAGTCGCTAGTTTTTACAATGCATTGCTCCAGTCTTTATTTTCCATCTCTCAAGCAAAAGTATAGAACATCTGCAAATCTCTGCATTTCAAATCTGTGGATTTAATATCTTTCTTCTTGTAAATTTAATATCTATGTGTTTTAAGACAGATGGTTGACTAAGACAAGCATCAAACATAAGTCCCCCCTTTCACCTGCAGGACATTTTGCAACATCTGCCTGAAAACAAAAGAAAATAGGTATCAGATCCGTTCATAATACATTTCTGCAGCCTTCATGCTGACCCACCATTTGCGGTCTTCACTGGTTCTTCTGTGGAAGCTGTTTTCACCTCTGTCGAAGAGCTCCCATTAGCTGCAGTAACCTGGAAAACAAACAGAGACCATCATCAGTGCCACCTCTGCTGCTGCTAACCGTGTTCGCCGGGCATCAAACCCCGGCACATCTCGCAGCTCTCCTCACCTCCTGCTGGGCGTCCTGGCGTCTGCAGTTCTGCTGCAGTTTGTGCTGGATGAAAGCCTCCAACGTGGAGAACTCGGTCTGACAGCGGCCGCACTTGTGCACGTCCTCATCTACCGACACAGACAACAATACTTTCAACTACAACAACAACAACAACAACACAGCCCAGCGTGAGGCAGCCCCACGGCCGCCTCCCGCCGCCCGCCTACTGTGGACTCCTCTAAATGTACCGGGAACTAAGCTAAGCTAGCTGCGAGCAACACTTCCCGACCGAGGAAGTCAGCTAGGCCCACACACAGAAAGGCTAATATATGGCAAACGTCTGGTGTTAACCGGGCGGGGAGCGCACCTTCGTCTCCCAGCGTGGTCTGGATGGTGATCGTCTCGCTGCCGTCCCTCGTTTGCTCCGTCTCCGCTTCTGCCGTATGATTATTTTCTACATTCATGTCGTTCGAGCTCTCCGTCTCTGTCGCAACGCCGCTGCGAGGAGCGAAAACATGGCGGATTTACGACCGCGTAGTCATAACAACAAAAGGGCGCGTGCGTGTGTGTTTTCATCATTGACTATGTGAATATTTCATGTGGGAAATATTTATACGCATCCTGCTTTCATCAAGAGAGGAAACGAGAAAACGTGATAATAAATAAAATGTGATAGACATTAACAAAATATTAAATACTATAACGACATTCCCCTAAATCAGATAATATCAATCAAATTGGTGTTGGCGTTTTAATAAGATACATTGTTACATAATTTCATTATCATTATCATGTTTATTTCTAAACTTATTCAATCAATGTGGGAATGCGGTTATGTGTGGTTATTATAGATATTTTTTGTGTGGATATTTTTTCATTTCATTTTCGCTGAGAAAAATATAAATATTATGATCATGTTATTTTTGTTGTGATCTACAAATCAAGCATGTTTGTTCCCTCTCATCCACAGGACATGATATGCAGGCTGAGGCATCACTGTAACACCAAAACTGAGTTATTTATAATAGTGTGTTGTGACACGTTTAGATATTGCATTTGGACATATTGTGATATCAACAGTATTGAAGTTTACTTGTGGAGCCCAAACTGGAAACATATCAAAAAGTCTTCTGGGCTCTTTATTTATCTGGAATATGCAGGTAGAAAGTGTGAGCCTCCCGGCATCATAGCGGCAACAATGGAAAGCTTGCATGGACTTGCAATATGCTACTTTGCATAATAGAAATATATAATATATATACTGCCATTTAATCCAACTGACACTATCATATGTCTTGAAAGGTCACCTACACTGAGAAACAAGGATCTGTACTGTACAAATAGTGCAATGAAATGCTTATTCCGCATTCTCTTCTTGCTGCAATTTAAAATGAATAAGAAATTAGACTTACTCCCTTACTTCTTATAAAAAGTAAAATTAGTCATAGTTTGAAAATAACTGTGATTGGTTTTGTTTTTGTTTTTTTTCAGTGCCTCAAAGTCCTCTCTTTATTTTAGGTAAAGAAGACTAATAGTGGAAAGTAAGTACAATTACTCACGCCCTTTACATATATACAATTTAGGCCAATATCAGCACTGTATTCGTACCTTCTCAGTTCTGTCATTTTCTGCTACTCTCTACTTACAGCCCACAGCAGTTCAGACGAAGACATTGTGCACTTTACTCTTTATTTTCCATATCAATGTTACAAAGTATTATAACCATATAAATTATTGTGTTATTAAGTCAATAAAATGGTGCTGATTCTCATTAAAAATTCACAAACTGTGCAGCAGTTTATGAAGTAAAACATCTAAATATGTATAGAAATATTTTTAAATGATCTACTGCTTTACCAGCTGCAACGTTAAAGTGAAAAACACATTAAACAATCAATATATATTAATATATATTAATCTGAAATCATTATGCCAAAAGGTGATTTGGCATAATGAGTACTTTTACCATATAAATATTTTGATGCAAACACTTTTGTAGTTTTACTCAAGTAAAATGATAAAAACAGATCGTTTATTAGTAGTATTTTTATAGTTTTATTGTTGATTTCTATTCAGTAAAAGTCCATAGTACATATTACACCTATAAACCTGATTCCTATCAGCATTTTAAGAATGAGTCTTTTACGACACAAAAGTAAACAACAGACATTTTACGGCAGTCAACATGGCGTCTGTCTTCAGCGGTGTGCTGCAACTGACAGACCTGGATGACTTTATCACCCCCTCTCAGGTAATAACACCATCTTAACCTGTCATTTGACATCTGGTTTGTTATAAAAAGGACTTTATTTGTTAACGCTAATGATTCACTTCACCCTTAAAAACACTCAGTAGCCGCTTGGGAAGATAACATGCTCCCTCGCTGTTAGCTGTTGTTGTTGTCGTTGTCAGAGTCTAAAAACAACCCAAAATAAACAGAAAAACGCGTCCGACTTGACTAAAGCTTACTATGATGTAATGTTGATAAATATGTCTGATTGTTGCTGATCGGAATATCCGCTAATGTTGTAAATACCAGCTGCGTAATAAGCAGTTAGCTTGCTGCTAGTGTTAGCTATGATGTAACTAGATGAAATAGAGGTAATGTTAGTTAAGAACTTGGATTTACACGATATATTAAAGCTATATTTTGCCAGTTATGGATTCAGTCTTTAGATTAAATCAATCACCAACGACTGTGATAATCGATTAAGTTACTTGACTCATTTATTTGACTTAAGAAAAAATGTCCAAAGTCTCTGATATCAGATTCTCAGATGTGAATATTTGGTCCATTATGACAATTAACGGAATAACTTTTGGGTCATGGAGAAAAAGAGACATTTTAGGTTATCATCTTTGGATTTTGGAAACAGTGATGTCCTGTGTTTTATATATTTACTTTTCTATCCCCTTGTTCTCCTTCCTTTTGTTGTACCTTCTCAGTTTTGTCAGGTGCTTTTGGATTTTCATACCGAAGGTTCATTCATGAACAGTTGTATTTTGCAGACTGGTTTTTACACATTTGGTCTTTCTTTTTGCAGGAGTGTGTCAAACCTGTCAAAGTAGAGAAGAAACAAGGTAAATCTGTGGCCAGAATTCAAATAGAGGATGATGGCAGCTATGTCCAAGTCAACCAGGTGAGTATTTAAGGCTGAATTCAGTGTGAAGCAAAACTGAAACATCAACCTTCAGTTAACCTTGAACCAATTATGTTTGCAGGATGGTGGAAAACAGAAGCTGGAGAAAGCAAAAATCACACTGAATGACTGTTTGGCCTGTAGCGGCTGCATTACGTCTGCTGAGAGTGTCCTCATCACACAGCAGAGCCACGAGGAGCTCTTTAAAGTGCTGCAAAACAACAAGGTACAAATGGACGGATGTGTGTGGATGCCTGCACAGTGTGTTTCTGTTCGTGGTTGCTTCAGAATCTGATGGCAATGGTTTTGTGACTCCCTCAGCAGGCCAGTGCGTCAGAGCAGAAGGTGGTGGTGGTATCGGTGTCGCCGCAGTCCAGAGCCTCCATCGCGGCTCGCTATGACCTCAGCAGCGGTGAGGCAGGCAGGAGGCTCACATCTTTCTTCAAAGGCCTTGGTGAGTGCAAAAGTGTTACAACTCAAAGTAAAAATGGGAAAAGAAAAGAAGAGGTTGTTTAAAGCAGAAATAGTTACTTCAGAAAACTATTATTATCATCATCATTATTATTATTATTATTATTGTTATTGTTATTATTACAGGTGTTCACCATGTCTTTGACACAAGCTTTAGTCGGACCTTTAGCCTGTTGGAGAGCCAGAGGGAGTTTCTGGAGCGTTTCCAGAGGAGGGAGCAGGACAAAAAAGCTCTGCCCATGCTGACATCAGCCTGTCCAGGTACTCCAGTGCATGTATAATGTCAGAGCATCGTCTTCATTTCTCTTTCCACTTTTCCTGTCTGCTCTCTTCTGTCTGCAATGTAATGAAAGCAAAAATGCCAACTCCTCCAAAACTTCACTTAAAAAATGACGAGCCTTCATTGATTTTAAATAGCAGAAAAACAGATTTTAATTCTCACAATATGAAATTCAGTTGATTAATATCATGTAACATTAATATCAGGTAATTCCCACATGTGGACAATACAAAAGGCAATGTTGTGTTATAGTGCTTAACATTTCTTATAATTTGATTGTTTGCTCAAAGACATCTCCCCTTAACATCTTTGTGTCTGTCTTTAATCAGGTTGGATTTGCTATGCAGAGAAGACCCACGGGGAGTTTATTCTTCCGTACATTAGTTCCACTCGCTCGCCACAGCAGATGATGGGTTCTCTGGTTAAAGGCTACTTTGCTGAACAACAGGTACAAGAACATCTGTTTGTCAATCAAACTGTGTGTTCCACCTATCCACCTAAAGTGATTTCATTTTTTTATTATTACTTTATAAAGTTCACATCTCAGAGTACTCTTCCTGTAATCTATA
>JAOXYL010000045.1:11484143-11494793 GCA_028564955.1 Terapon puta
TGGATTAGATCTAGATTTAGACAGCAGAAGAACTTCAGGCAAAACTGTGAAGGTGAATCCACAAATATTTTTGGTACCCCAGTCAGAAATAAGTTACAGAATCATGAGAAGTCTAATCTCCCCGTCAGACAATCATAAATAAATCTGAATAAAAACTGAAGAGATAGTGATAAATAAAGTGTAATCAACGAGGCCATCACACACAGGTAGTGACAACAGCATAATTAAAAAAAGTGTTGAGACCAGTCTTCTGTTCTTGCTGACCAGTGAGGCCTGAGTCCATCAGCGCCCTGGTGCTCCCAGGTTGGGTTTTTCCCCAGAACACTTCATCCACCGTCCACACCTTCAGCAGCCCAGACAAACGTCTAACAGTCCAGCAGTGCTTCGCTCAGACGGCTCACTTTACTGTCCATCAACCTTATCTGCAGATAAGGTTCAAAATAAAATGAGAAAACATATCCTGACTAAAACTTGATTTATTTTCACCGTTACTGCCATCATTTCTTAAAATTTCATACTGATATTTAGGTCAGTAGTATTTTTCAGTTTAAAAATGAACATTTTCCCTAAACATAACTTCGTTTTATATTCTTAAACAGATATGTCACTAAGATATCTGTTGAGCATTTTATTTTAATAATAAACTTGTCAGTGGCTGCTAGTGGATAAATTATATAATTGACACATATTCTGCGCATTTTCATACTGCAATGTCTTTTTACTTATTACTGAGAAATATTAAAATATGGTTACACACTTTATATCTGTAATACATGAACAGCCCAGCTCTGTGTGTTATCTGCTGTTAAAATGAAATGTGGCATTAGGGCCAAAATAACACAAAGCAACGATGCATCAAGGCAGAAACAGCAGCTGCAGCCGTGTATTGTATTACAATCACACTATCTTACCTTTAGGGACGAACTTCAGTGAGCTGCTGAATATTCAGAAGCGAGACAGACCTTTGGCCGGCCCATCATTCACAAACTCATGGCCCAGTCCGTTCCCACACTTCCCACAACGCACCTGAACACATCACACATCTGGATCAGGATTTCGAGCATTCCCATTGGATCAGTCTCTCAAACATGAAAAGATGTTTACCTACAGCAAATGGGTTAAACTAAGTGTCATTTATAAAGTACATACGAGTCCAAAATAGTCAATAAAGAGTAGTTACAACGAGCCAAAAAGTGAATCTCTTCCCCTCTGTTTGTACCTTATATGCTCCAGGTCTCTCCTGGTGTTTGGACACACTGTCCTCATGAATGGTCTCCGTGAAGGCCGGCCAGGGAGACGAGTGCTCGTACTTGGAGCGACTGGAGAACAGCTGGTGATCACACTTGGAGCAAACATACATCCCTGAGGAGAGAAAAGGTGAGAGATGATGAGCCGGTGTGCACGACAGGAGGATTATTTCAACACATATATCTTGTTTTGGATCACCTCAGCACAGCACTACCATCAACCCCGGACAAATAAATGGTTCTTTGATAGTATCTTATCAGCTGTGAATGAAGACATGGTGGTGTAGTTAGTTTTCTTACTTTTTCATTCATATTTTATAATAAATATAAGATATTTACAAGTATCATTGCATAATCTATTCATGGACCTTTGGAATATTTTGTGCTGCATTTTGAGAGTGTACCTTGTTAGTGGAAGTTAAATTTTGATTGAACAACATCCAGTTTTGTAAGAGTTGTTGTGTAACCTGAATGTCTTACTTAAGTTAACATGTGAGCTTATAAGGATTTTAGCGTTTCAAAGCTCAATGGTTTCAGTTTTGTCCCGAGTTGAAACCCTGTTGAAAGCTGATATTAGCAGCTACAAGCTACAGGTTCCGGTGTGGATGATTTAGTCGGACATTCACAGGTGTGTAAAGTTGTTTAACGCAGAACAAATGATCGGCTAAGAGAGGCTAGCTAGTTTCCGTCCACTCTCTAAAAGACGTCCGAGATGCGGACTCTTAGTAAAGGAAGTTACGGTCATAAAGTTACCTGGTTTAAAATGGTCTTTAAAGACCTCTCCGCCGAAGAAACTGCAGAAAGACATCCCAGTGTTTTCAGATCGGCGTGTTGATCCGGATCCTTCTGAACTTCTGCTGAAATATTCAGCTGGAAACCATGACACTTCCGGTCTAACCGCCTGGACTTCAAAATAAAACCACATAAATTAAAGTTATGAAATGGGACTAAAACTCAACCTTTCATGTGGTTTCATCATAATTCAACGATAAAATGATCCATTCCAAAAAAGCTACTGTATACTCCTTGTTCTTTATGTTTAATGACTATAGTCATCTCTTGAAATCAAAACGTATGCATCAATTGCCACGTTGTTTACAGATCAAATTAATTAAATGTGTTTAAAATTAGTACTCAAGCCCACTAACTTTGTATGGTCCTGGACCAACTAAAACATATTTCATGAACAGAATACACATAAAATACGTATTCACACAACTATTTGGTGCACTTTAACCATTTGACCCTTCCTCAACAATTAATTATTTCAAATAATGCTGCCCTGTTTCGTATCTCGCATATGTTTTTGTTCTCGCTGGCTTTTATTATTTTACTGTAAAGCACTTTGTAAACTTTGCTATATAAAATTATTGTCATTAAAATGACAAACCCTTAATGTGTTTATATGTGGACACAGTCTCACAAGGTTAAATCTCAAACTCTTCCAGAACAATAGCTTACTTTCCCAAAGTAAGTTAATATCTCGAAATAATAAGAAACAGAAATTTCGAGAAAGTTTCTCAGTGTGACTTACAGAGCCTTCTTTTATCACATTTTACCAGAAACTGGTTTCCTAAGAGCCATCATGTTGTGATTGAGGAGGTTTGGTTGATGTGTAAAGTATCGCTCGTTGTACTTGGCGCTTTTATTCTGAAGGATTCACAGCGGAAGCGACCCAGTGCCCGCAGACTATTTGTGCTTTGAAGTTGACGGCCACGTTAGCTGAGTTTTTGGCCATCCCAGCCCCCGTGGATGTCTCCTCTCCCGTAGGTCCGTCCGGAGACATGGACACCACGATGTTTCAGCTGAGGTCTTTCGTCCATCAGCGGCTTTACACGGCGGCGGAGGAGATCCTGGGAGAGGTGGAGAAAACCATCACGTTAGCTCTGTACGAAGCCGAAGTTAGTCGGTCTAAAGAGGAGGTCGAAAGTCTGCGACACCAGCTGGACCTCCTGCGAAACAAACCAGGTTTATCACCCCGCTTGAATGTTGTTTAGTAGTGCTTTAGCCTCGCTCTGTATGGACAAATGCCTGTTTCTTTATTTAGCTAGTGGTTGTAGTGGAAGAAGCTATATAGCTATGGATGTTGCGCCCCGCTCGTCCACGCATGCGCACACACATCATCATCCAGCACAAGTAGTGTAGGAGCTCTGCAGCAGTACTGTGCAGCTCTACAGTACTCAAACACACAGTGAGGAGAGAGTGCCCAAGCTAATATGCTGTGTGATATGATATATTAGACTGTTCAGTAACTTTTGCTGTCATATCTGTAGTTGCAGAGTCTTCCAGCAACACTAAGGAACCTGAAGATGAATGCAATGACCCGCTGCTCCAGGAGAACCCAGGACCCTCAACACCAGAGGAGGCTAACTTCAGCGCCGAGGTCCCGGGACCCTCTAAACCCAGCACAGATCTGGACAGCGATAACTGGAACTTCTGCTTGGTGGAGGCAGACTTCAAGATGCCTGAGATAAAAGAGGAGCAGGAGGAACTTGAGGACGAAGGGCAAACGCAGGAGATGGTCTTTCCTTCCCCCGAAATTGTGAAAACCGAGCAAGATCATCCAGACGCACAAGTGTTGTATGAAGTGCAGCCGGTTTCTTCAGACTGCTCTGCAGCTCAGAGTGTCAACAATGACAATGAGGAGGAGTTGGCGAACAGCAGAGGGGAACAGACCACAACAATGAGGCAGAAAGGGAAATTATTTCCAGGACAAAGTGCTGGAATGAATAAGAAAAACAAAGCGGCGTTGCCTCCTGACAAGTGTTCTGCTAAAAATGAAAAGGGACGCAGTTTTTGCCACTTGTGTGGCAAAGGATTTCAATACATCGGCTCTCTGATGAAGCACATAAAAACGCACGACAACAAAATCGATTGCACCGTTTGTGGGATGACGTACCAGTCGACGGCAGCGCTGATAAATCATCTGAAAGGCCGCCACAACAAAACAAATTTTTGTGACGTCTGTGGCAAGACTTTCGCCAATAACCGCTGTCTGCGGCTGCATGAAAGAATACACACTGGCATAAAAGAGTTCATGTGTCAAGAATGTGGCAAGACATTTTACAGGAGGGAGCATCTTATTGTGCACGTCAGGACACATTCTGGGGAGAAACCTTATCACTGTGACATTTGCGGAAAAGCCTTCAGTCAGAGTCAGAACCTCACCATTCATAAAAGAAGTCATTCAGGGGAGAGGCCGTATCATTGTGGCCTGTGCGGCAAACTCTTTAACACGAGCAGTCACCTCAAAACGCACATGAGATACCACTCAGGAGAGAAGCCGTACCCGTGTGATATATGCGGGAAGCGATTTCGTCAAAGTGGACAGATGACCAGACACCGGACCACGCACACAGGAGAGAGGCCGTACGCCTGCCACATCTGCGGTATGAGATACAGGTTTGCACCAAATCTCAAGGTGCACCTGCAAACTCACGAGAAGGCAGTCGCTGAGTGACAACCGCTTCGATCATCTCAGAGCCGGTGCACGACTTAGACAAGAGAGGCTTTCGTGTGTGGCCCAACTCTTTTTTTCTGTTTAACTACAAAATAAATTACTGCAGACATTTATGAAAACATTTCATGACTTGTTAGTTTGTACATGTAATGGAGCCACGGGCATCTGAACACACTAAGGTACTTGAGATAAAACTGTGAACACTTTTTTTTTTTCTGTCTGCATATTGAAGTTGTGCTGAGTTGTCATGAAAGTTTGCTTAAAATAAACTCGTTGTGAGATCGTAATTGGAATCATAACGTTGTAATTTGCCTCGCCTTTAAAGCCCTGCGTCTCTTATAGATAACTGCGTGGCAAAGTAATATCAGCGGCACAGAAGGAGAGATGCTGCAGTGAGTTCCCAGATGGTGATTAATGAAGGAAAATATTTGCTATCCTTGCTTACTCCAGCAGTGTATGTTTATAGTCCTACGCACACAATTTTGAAAATCTACTCCCGACCACACCAACAGGAGAGTGAGACATATGCCCACGCTGTCAGGCAGCATAAGTGAAAACACCTGTGTGTGTTTTCAGTGCAAACTTACTGAAATCAGTGATCTTAACAAAACGGTTCATTAAAAATGTGCTTCATAGGGCACTACATGTAAACTATAGTTATATACTCTTCTGTGTGACCAACTATTGTTACATTAATTCTGTAGACTGTTTGGTCTGAAACACTTTGTTTATACAAACACTGGGAGAAGTTTCGCTTCAGTGTCTCGCTCAAAGATGCTTAAACATGAGAAAAACAGATTGATGGATTCACAAACCCCACTGAGCTGCAGCCGACCCAGGTCTTTAGGAAATCCAGGTTGAATGTGACATAAATGATGACACAGCAGCATTTTAAGTGTCGCTTCCCAACATATTTACACAGAAAATAAAACAGTTACCAATGCATTTGTAATATTTAATCTTTGTTGCTGTGATCTTTGAATCAGACAAACTCAGCCGTTGGTGTTAAATTGACGGCTTTTCATCCAGGCTATGCATTTTGTTGTAAATTATTTTTTTCTCCACACACAAATACATTTGTGACAATGTGAATGTCCTGTTGTGGTGTTTTCTTTTGTTTTTTTGTTGTTTTTTTTCAGACTTAGATTCATTTTGAAGGACAATTTGAAGAGTGGCCTCTACATATTATCAAAACAAAAGCCCACACAAATCTGAATATGTCTGTAACTGAAAACATGTTGGCACTTATTAGGACCATTAACTCAGCCCCTGTAAGTAAAACCAGTTTGACCATCAGAGCAGTGCTGTTCTTTTTCACATTTCATGTATGTGTTTTTATGAATTGTTCTGTGTTCTGTGTCTTCTTATGGTGAAGTTCACATAGGGGACAATAAAGTTTCATATCCAATCATATCACATTACTTAGTCTTATTTATGCTTTCAGAACATACACTGTTGGTTGTGCTTGATTATTCAAAATAAGTTAGAACATATTGAAGTCCATGTAATGATGTTTAATATGGAAGCCCATTTCTGCCAATGTGATGAAAAATTGTATAAGTCATTAGTTAGACATTATGTCGTGTTCAAGACAAGTAATTATTGTGAAGTTTCAAAACTTCTCAATGAGTTAGTATTATAAAATAACAAAAAAAACCTAAGTGTCTCAAAATATGTTCCCCAAATTTATACCCAAAATAATCCAAACCAACGTTCCTTGATCTTGATGTAAACTCATCAGGTCAATGAAATATCTGAATTACATAATATACATCAGGAATAAGGAAGCACAGCATTTGTTAGCACTGACTCTAGGCTACATAGTCATACAAAATTTGGTGTTATTTTTGTGGGTCTGCCCTTTAGTCAACAAGTATAATCACACTGTGTCCTAATAATGGGGCAGTAGGAAAGCCTCTGTGAAATCAGTTTTAAATCTGTTCGCACATGGAAGTTAGTTCCTGCTGCTCCAAATAAAGGACGGTTCCTTTTTCGGCCAACAGGTGGCAGCAGACACGCCGCAGTCACTCTGCAGCTCATTTTAATGGGAAATTCACCAGCCCCAGTGCGTGTCCAAGGACTCACACTGATGGATTAACTGTGGGTCTGGATTCAGCTCCCATCAACCTAAAATAATAATCTGGGTTATTATAACACTGTTTTTTCATCATATGCTCACTGCAGTATCAGTTCATTGATTGGAAGAGCATGCACACCTGTCCATAATAAAGCCCCCCCTCCCTCCTCCTCCATCAGTATCACCCCCGTCTGTCTGTGCTGCTCTGTTGAAAACGAGCAGGATGCAACAATAATCCTGAAAAAAACTAAACAAAACCCAGCTGTCGCCGTCCTTTTTCCCCTGAACGTCACATACACATTTAATGACCACATTCCCATTTTCATGGCAGCGTTAAGCACCAACAATAATCGAATCAAAGGGGGAGCCATGAAAAAAGTCTCCTGTCTGAGATGCGCTTTTCAACATTTTGCGCGCTGCATTTTTTAGGATCGCCGAAATAAACTGGCTCTCAAAAGGAAGAGCTCTGCAACTCCAGTTTCCCCAGGTCGTCCAAATTACATAAGTCTGCGTACAGGATTGCAGTGTCAGAGGAGGAGGAGGAGAGAAAAACAGAGAGAGAGAGAGAGAGAGAGAGAGAGAGAGAGAGTTGAGTTCAGTCTGTTGTGCTGCTGCGCTCAGAGAGGAGGAGTCGCTCCGTCACCTCCCGACTCTAATCTGGATTAAAAGTCCTCGTCTGCGGCCGGGACTCACAGTAATCAGATTACTCTGTATCGGTCCGACGCCTCCCGAAGCGGAAGGAACGAAGCGGCGTCGAGCAAGAAGCTTTTCATTTAGAGGGGGTCGTTTTTTGTTTGTTTGTTTGTTTTGGAGGAGGAGATCTGCCACAATCCGAGTAAAGTTGAATGAACATTTGTCGCTCCCGGCCGGTGGACTGTGCATCCTCCTCCTCTTCCCTCCCTCCCTCCCTCTCCATCCTCCTCCTCCTCCGTGCAGCACACCGCACTCTGCAGCATCCACACCGATCACTGCAGCCTGCACATTTCTGCACAAACCCCACCACCACCACCACCTCCTCCTGCCGCTGGAAGCACAGGAGCAGCTCCTCCAACATGCCACATCCAGGTGAGCAAAAGCCTCTTTTTGATTTGTCTCAATCTGTGCAGGCAGGGCATCATTTATCAACATCCTGCAGGACAGGGAGAGACAATATAGTGATGGATTTGACATCTCTAGAAATTGCACTTCCTCCTCTGAGGGGGAGGGGGGGGATTTTAAAAAAAAAAGTTTGAAAGCATGAGTTGATGGTTTTGCTGACATTGGATGTAAACACTGGAGTCGACCTCAGGAGATATTGTGTTAATGAGATGAAGTCCAGCATCGGTGGCACTGACCGTGTGATACCCAGACGGACACACACACACACACAGTGCTGTGCCAAATGTGTCAGTCACCAGGGTCAAATGGTGGTTTGAGGACAGGATTAAACACAGGAGAGCCACCGAGATAAACACCCTGCCCCTCTCTGTGTGTGATGCCAGGCCGCGTGGGCAGTCCTGGCATGATCTCATTCAAAGTTCCTGTTAGAGAGGGAACACATTTTCTATCTCTCTCTTTTTTTCATCCCGTTGTCCTTGTTTAAACAGGATAGAAAGGCCAAAAAGAGGACAGAGCGCGAAAGATGATTTTTTTTTTGGCAGGATTTCAATCCCGACGTCAGGGATAAAAGTGGGATTTTCTGCTGTTCACGTCATTTCTTCCTCTCCCTTTTAATCCTTTTTAAGTGACCAACTACTGTCTTCTCACTGACAGACTCTTGACTGTTAACTTTTCACAGACAGACAGTAGCTTGTTTAACTTTTGATGAAACTTTTTCTGTAGTAAATAGGCCTTCAGTACCCCCAGTCATTAGAAAGTCTGACGGCCAACAAACATGTTAGACCCCCTTTTTAACTTCATTGATTAACTTAGATTGAGCATCAGCAGTTGCAGCCAACTATTTTCTGGAAGTCATTTAATGATTTAGTGCTTTTGAGAAACTATTTAACATTGAGTCTTCAAAATAAGAGGAATTTCTTTGTTTTTCTTTGTTTTGCATTTTTGGACATTGAAAGTGTCCGGGTTTTATCCTTCAGTCAAACATAACAAGGCATTTAAAAAGTCAGTATTGTGCAGTATTTTTAATTAAAAGACCAAATAATCAGCAAACTAACGAGTAATGAAAAAAAATGCATTAGCTGCAGCTCTTTTTCTGCCTTTGACAAGCCAAATGTCCTAGTAAATGTCATTATTAACTCAATCGATGCTCCAGCTGCAGGTTTAATACAGAAACAAGTAAACAAGTTTTTATATTTAATAAAATTAAAAAGTTTCTGCTCCACTTTCCTCTCTCCTGGGGAAAAAAATAGAAAACTGGAGTCCCAGGCTTCGGTCCTCTGATGGTCTTTCTTCCATCTTGCTGCTGCAGAAATTCATCCACAGTCCTGGAAGCTGGAAAGCTGCCACATCCCTGCTGACTCCATTTTCCACAGAGCAGCAAAGGCTTTCCTCTCCCTGTCAGCACGAGCTGATCCAAATTGACTCCGAAGTAGAAATTGATTAGGGTAATGCAGGGCTGTCTGGGGCAGCGTAAGCACTGGCGGAGCAGCACTTCTGGTTAATTACATTTGACAAACAGCCCAGCAGGTTGGTGCTAAAATTAATATCTCTCCTTATAAACAGCGGGCAGGGAAGTGAAGAGATAAGAGCTAGAACCAATGGGGAAGTGAAATTACACGAGCAACACGGTAACAAGTGATTATCCGCCGCCTTGAAAATTGGCCTCGCCAAGGACAAGGCCTGAATTTATAATATACAGAGCGAGTCGTGCCTCAAGTGTCCTGCTGCTGTTACATTCTCTTTCTCTGCTTTTGTGTAAAAAATGTGGCCTCCAAATGGCACGAATATTAGTGTGTGACAACTTTGTATTTAATTTTCTGCTTGTAAAGGGATTTTGACTGCAGCATTTGCTCTGTGAAAAGGGAGATTTCTCACTAATATTTGCTCATTTTCTTTTGCCACACTTCTCCAGGAGCACAGGCACTTTGATTGCCAGCTGCGATCACATGTGGCGCCGTACATGATGTGTGGGCCAGGGACTGACAGCATATCTGTAAATTTATCCGGAATTGAAAGACACCCTGATTGCCCATTCATCAGATTTAATTCATGACCCGGGTGTCTTGATTTCCTGTCGCAAAAGCCTCTTTAATATGGAGGATTACGGTTAATCCACTCTCGGTCTGGGTCGTAGTATACGGTTGACTCTAAGTGATTTTGGCCGCGCTTCCCTGCCGTCCATGATGCAAGTAAACAAGCTGTGAGGGGCTTGTTATGGATCCATGCACTCTCAAAGCCCTGATGTCCAGAGGAAGTGTGGGATTGTTGAAAGGCATTAATGGACAACGCTTAGAGTGTGGTTGAAAAAAAAGGGTCTTGTTTTCCCAGTTGCAACTTCTCAGTTCAGGAAGATGGGCAAAAGAAATGTAGGGTGTAAATCTAGATTATAAAGAGACAGATGGAGCTGAAGTGAGTGTACAAGCATACACAAATTTACTTTGCTGGTTTGTCTCTGAATTGGGAAACAGCAGCACTCTCAAGCAGGTGCTGTCACAGATGAGGCCGTTTTCTCCTTCGATCAGAACAAGAAGTTTAGAGAAGTGAGTCCCTGAACCATCTGGTCAGAGCATAAACAGGCAAGAGCAAAGGAAAGCTGCACACATTTCCAAACAATACATTTCAAAACAACAAAAGAAGAAGACAAATGTTGTCCCTGTATAAGACAAATGTGTCAATTAAGCACGAACAGGGGCTAATGAGTCAGATCACTGCGTCTAATTGGGGATTAGCTTTAACTGTGTGATTTAGGTCTCTGTGCAAATGATTCC
>JAOXYL010000045.1:11494893-11509742 GCA_028564955.1 Terapon puta
TGATTCCAGAAACAAAGTGCTCATCCGCCCCTGCCTTATCTCAGATTTGTGTGAACTGACAGCGCGCACGTACACATGCACAGATGCACACACAGTGAAACACACAAAGTTTCCTGTATTCCCGTCGAAGCACAGGAAAAAGGACAAAGGAGAAAGTACTCAGGGGATTAGAAAGAAAGACTGAGAGGTGAACGGGGAGAGGAAATTAGAAAACAGCACAGGGGACGGAAATAGGAAGGAGGTCAGAGTCGCAGTTGAAGCAGCTTAAAGTTAAATGTTGTACGATGTTGCTGAGGGTTTGTTGAAGCTCTTCAGACAACTGCATTTTAATGTTTTGCTTGTTTTCTTGCCACTTTTCCAGAATCCAACATGACGGACCATAACCTGCTAGAGGAGGCTGCTGCAAGTCTATTAGCGCCATGCTCTGTTTCTCCAGGGACTCTGTTAGGTTGACTACACCCCTCACAGCTCCTGGGTGACAGCCAGCATGGAGGAGAGCAAGCTCATCTTCAGCCTGGACCGCCACGATGAAGGTCCCACTGTGGCCTTCTCCAAAGACAAGCCACAGACCAGGGAGAGCCAGCCCGACCTCAGCCTGGGGATGGATTTGGACTTGAGCCACAGCCAGCGTTCCCAGCCCCCCTATCTGGCTCACTCCCCTTCATCCCCGGGCTCTTTAGCAGATCTATCAGCGTTGTCGGCCGGCCTGCTCGTCACCACCAACCTGGTCAAATCCTCCTCCACAGACCTGGAGCCAAGTGAGAGCAGCTCCCTGCGAGGCAAACCCCTCCTGAGCCTGGTTAAGTCCCTGAGCACGGAGATTTCCCGCCGTGTCGAGCCCGAGGTCAACCTCTCCAAGTCGGACTCCAAACTGCATTTGCATCCCTGGAAGCAGCTTACCCACCCAAAGATCCCCGAGGCCAGGCCGGAAGCAGGGAGTGAGAATGAGGACCTAGTGTCCCCTCCTTCCTCAGGCAGCATGCCGCCCGCTGAACCCAGAGGCAGCTCGCTGATCGCGGAGCTGGAGGACACGCGGAGGAAGTTCTCCGAGGCCATGCAGGATCCGCTGAGCATGCTGAGCAAGATTATGGGGGACGAAAGCTCCGGCAGTCCCAAGCAGGGACGGGCGTCTGGCCCAGGAGACTCCCCGGCCTCCCAGGGCAGCTGTGGAAGAGATGGGGGCGGTGAAGATGCAGATTCAAAGTGCCAAAGGAGAGCTGAGGGTGAGCACAGAGGAGTGTGTGACACGCCTCTGAGAAGACTCCAGCAGGGCTCCCTAAAGAAATCCTCCGTCTTACCGGAGCACCACGCACACGGCAGAGATGGCCATTATGAAATCCGTACTTTTGGAGATGTGATTCAGGTGGTGGAGCTCCAGAATGGATCCAGCGGGACTCATCACAGAACTTGCGCCCGGCCTGGCGTCATGGTGCCGGGCTCGTCGCTGCCCCTTCACTGGCTCTTCCCTGTGGGTCTTCTCGCTTACGGCTTCTTCGTGTTGCCGCTGCCCTCCTACGTGACAGGTCTGTCTGTTGGGGTTGCGTGTGGCTTCATTTTGGGCCTGGTGGTGGTGTTCATGTTTGCCCCGCGACGATCATCTGCTGCAGGCAACAAGGACTCTCGCCTGAGCAGGTCCAGACCACTGAACACGGATCCACTGGATGGAGAACTAACAGATAGAGGAATCCTAGAGGTAATACACTTTCCAGACTTCACTGTTTCTACGTGCGAGTTGTATATCTTATCAGACTAGAGGCCACGCACTAATGTGGAAAGACCACCAGACTGGAATGAGTATGGCCTCACAGAGCCCAGAGAGAAGCCTCTGTAGCCACTCTGAAGTAGTTCCTGCTATCGATTTGACTGTAGGGAAATGAGGTTCAAGCTGCAGGATGAGAGATCACAACAACATCAAACAGAGGAGGCTACGTGATCAGCGGTGCATGATGGATTATTTAGGTTATTTAGGTAATTAATGTTGAAAAAAACTACCCTCGGGCGAAGCATGTTCTGCATTTAAAAGAGCAGGTTATTTTGATAATGGTTTTTTCAAAGCGCTTCTTGACAGCTCTGCTGAGAGTGGCAGGCCGGCCGTCACAGCAAATGCAGAGTCCGCAGGTTCAAATAAGGTGAAGTCTATGAGCATAGAGGAGTTACTAACAGTGGGGTGTTTCAAAGCCTCATCCACAGTGTCGCATGAAACAGATGCATTCTGCCTTGTCTCATGTTTCCTCTCCTGCTGAGCTGTATTGTGGCAGTTTGCACCACTCACTGTGAATTTCATTTGCCTGAGTGGGCTCTTTGCAAGTCTTTCATATTTCCTGATGAATACATATGACACTTCGGTCAAATGTACCCAAATAAAGCCTCAACGCAGCTTTGGGTGAAAGGAAAATGTGAAGGGATTTGTGATGGATTGTGTTGCTGCTTGCCTCTAATTTCATCCTGTCGGGTTTAACACCCTCATCATTTTCTTGCAGGGCTGGATGAACGAGGCGCACAGCTACGACCCTGAGATGTTTCACCCCTCCATCACACACTCTGTCTACGTCACCCTGGAGGGCAGCCGGCTGCGTCTGGCATACCCACGTGCCAACATCCCCCGGTGGGCAGCGTTTGAGGAGACACCCCACGAGGCCACATTTCTGCGTTCATGCACATACCAGCTGGCCAACTGTAAGGTCAGTGCGTTTGTGGAAAAAAATAATAATTTCTGGGTCCCAGGGGAGCAGGCACGTCCATCAGAGGAGATTAAAAAAATAGAGGCAAGGTGACCTCTTGCCTGAACTCTTCACTCTCATCTCTCTGCACCTCTCTTGTCATCTAACACGGAGGTGAAAGACCTGAAGGATTACAGCTGAAGTGATGATGAATTTGACCCTGCCTCAGTCCCATTTGCATATTGATGCAGGCCACAGTAGCTTCCAGTAGCATAATAGAATACAATCTAATAACTGTGGGGAGCCCTTTGGCAATAGTGAAATATGAACACAGTTTTTTACTTCCAGAAACTCTTGTAGAGAGAAAACTTAGAGAGAATGGCCCATTCTTGTGAATGTCTGCTGTTTCTGGTTAATGTCTGCTGTACCAGATGCCACAACAAATTTCTCTTAGGTGGAGACCTACCTGGCAATAAAATAAAAGTTTTTTGGATTCTGATTTGCTTTATCGTTCCTTTCTGTTGATGTGTATCCTAGGTGTCTCTTTTGCCACCTGGTTTGGCCCGCAAGAGGATTTGGAACAAGAAATACCCCATCTGTCTCACTCTGGCTGAGGGGGAGGCAGGAGAGGAGAGTGTGGTGGAAGAGCAGGAGGAGGAGGAGAGGGCAGAGAGACACATCGTCCCGGACCACCAGCTTCCTGTCACCCTCTACCTGTTTGGCCGCACAGGAAGAGAGAAGGAGGAGTGGTTCCAGCACTTCCTGTCGGCCTGTCGGGCTGGATCCAAGGGCAGCGTGAGCAGGGAGGAGAGCACAGGTAGGGAGATGTTTGGGCTCACGGGCACTGGGAGCAGTTCAGAGGGGTGAAATAGTAAATGTAGACTGCACAACACACACATATTTATTACTCAACCGATGCAAAGAGGGCAGAATGGAGCAGAATTTGACTCCTTCTGTCGAGTTATATTTACCTGCTCCGTCAGCTGGTGTGTCTTTTCTCTCTCGCTCAGAAACACCGTGCAGGGAAGACGGCACAGAGGAGCTGCACGACTTGCCCGGAGCTACGAAAACAAGAACTTTATTGGACTACAGCACCTACATGACTCAACTGCTTGTCTCACACAGCTGCATTCCCGCTCCCAGCCCCTGCCACAGTGACAAGGGAAGCCCCACAATGCACAAAAAGGTCGGTGAACAACACATTTATGCAGCTTTTTGATTATGTATCGGGCCGGCAATCGCTTTCCACCATTTCTGGTGTGAACAGATATCAGGAGTCGCCCTACTTACCCTGCTGCGTGTTGTGCTAATACTCTACATGAGTCCCATTGATCGAAGCTGGTCATTATCAGCTTGCTCTGTTCTCTGCTCAGACCAGCCTTGTATAGGATGCTGGCTCAGGCAAGCACATCCTTGCTGACTAGACCAAATGTCAACATGCAGAAATATCAAGTATCACCTGGCTGGAAGGATATAAATAGGCACTGACTGTGGTACATCTGCAGCATACCTGGCTCGGGTGTTTTGGGATCGGCACCCCACATAGAGGCAGTCTGTCTGGATGTTTAGAGGAGGTGAATACATAAATGCAAGTCAGCATGAATGAGACTTGGGGACAAATAAGCATAGAAATGCAAACTTTAGAATCTTGCCGATCAGGACACTGAACCTGTGCAAATTATTAATCCCTCCAGTCATATACTTCTCTTTGATTCCCAGCAGCTTCACAATGAAGAGCACGGACCTGGGGGTCCTGAACCCAGCACAGATCCTGGGGCAGGGGGAGGCTCTGCCAAGGGCCAGCCCACCTGGGTAAACTCCCTGGTGGGAAGGATCTTCTGGGACTTTCTGCGAGAGAAGTACTGGACCGATCAGGTGGCACACAAGATCCAGAAGAAACTCAGCAAGATCAAGGTGAGGGCAGATGCAGACAGCGATTTATTTTTTGAGGAAACCGAAGCCCTCGGTTGACAAAATGATCAGTCGTCTCACGCTCACATTTATCTTCATATTCACACCCTCATCAACTGCATCATCAGTGTCACACTGACAAATGGCAGTGAATGCACTGGTCGCCTGAGCTCTCTCTATAAACGGTGTCACTCAATGACATGACCTGAACATCGGCATCGGTTTGTGGACAAGGTCAAATGATATGTGACATTATGTGGTACATCAGTGCTGCAGCTCTCTTTACTGTGTGTGTGTGTGTGTGTGTGTGTGTGTGTGTGTGTGTGTGTGCGTGAGAGAGAGAGAGAGACTGCTGATAAAGCACTCCCTCTGGTTGCAAAGGCAGGAGGTGTAGAGTGAGCAGAGGAGCACTGATGGCATCGCAGCATCTCATTACTCATTTCCTGTTCTCCTCTTTGACACACCATCCTTTTTACTCCACTGTCTCACAAACATAGACACACATGCTGCAGTTTTTTCTTGTTCTTGCATTTGTTTGAAGTAGTTATCCGCTGTATTTGTTTTACACAGATTTAATTGCACATTTTTATGACCTCAATGCAGCATGTTTACCAATTAAAGCAGTTGTTTGTCTCATTGCAGTTACCATACTTCATGAATGAGCTGACTCTGGCTGATCTGGACATGGGCACCTGTCTGCCTCAGGTTCTCAGCACATCCAAGCCCACGCTGGACCGCAGAGGTACAGAAGTGTGTGTCCAAACAAACACTCATCTATACACACCCATGCTCTTTTGACTGTCAACCATGATTTTTGCCCGAGTCTGAAATATCCACACAACTATTTAGTGCATACCTATCAAATTGTGTACAGACATTCAGAGGTCCCTTCATATTGAATATTAATAACTTTTCATAAGGTGCCAACATTTTGTTTGCTGGTGATTGCATTTAGCTCAGAGCATGACTGTGCCTAAGTAAAGCTCAGGCCGTGATCTTGTTTATTTCATTAGAGGGTTTGTCATGCCCGCCCTTTAAGCTTTCTATTGTCTTCTGCGCAAGGGATTAGCAATCCTCTTGGTCCTGACTAAGCCGATCTGACAGTAACGCGACTGAGCTATCTCCTTTTGGTCTGACGTCCATTCTGCAACAATGCTGTGCCAGGCCCGGGAGAGATCAGCCCTCAAAGCAAACTTGGGCTTTAAGTCAAAGTTTGTTTAGAAATCTGAAGATTTACCTGATACCTATTTTATTCCCTTTATCCCCAAGGTCTGTGGCTTGAGCTGGAATTGGTGTACACAGGCTGCCTCCAGATGACCCTGGAGACTAAGATGAACCTGTGTAAGCTGGGTAAAGATAGCGAGGATGAGACTCACAGCGTTCCAGAGACCCAGCAAGTGGGGTGAGGCCCATTTCAGTTTCATATCCCTCAGGAGACAAAGAGGGAGTGTGGAGGTGAACGTGGACATGCCGAGCAAGTACCTTTGTGTTTTGTGGTTTTTTTTCAGCTCTAAGCCCAGGCTGTGCATACTGGCTGACAGTGATGAAGAGTCGTCTAGCGCAGGCTCGTCTGATGAAGAGGAAGCCCCGCCCTCTGAGCCGCAGGGGTCTCTGGGAGAACGCAGCACAGTAGTAGCAGCTGAAGGGTACATTAAAAACTTCAGTGACATTGTCCACCTCACACAGTACTGATCATAACATGATGATGACATGGATCATAAGTCACAAAGCTGCACTGCAATGGGATTTCTGACACATCCGATTCAGCAGTTTAAAGGTGGACAAAGCAACTTTTTCACTGCAGATGTAATAATGCTGTTAATTGCAGAATTTTTTTTCACCTTAAATATGTGTTCCAATAATTATAGCATTACAGTGCAGCATTGTTAAGGTCAATAAGTCCACCTATGCATTTCCTGCTGTGCCATGTCAAAATATCTTTTACAACAAAGTGTTATCAGTCTGATTCATTTCGAAACAACAAACAGACGGTAACTCAAAATTCAAACACCTCTTGGTGTTTATTATCAAAGCATCTGGATGTCTTTCATTTGCTGGCAACAGTTATTCACATACACAACATAAACTATTCAGAAATGTATGAAATGAAACATGCAGTTAATGTTCTTGATATCATTTTTTTTTATCCAAAACACCCCCTTTCTCAAGTGTTGTTCAGCATCCTGTAAAAAATGTGTTATCAGGCTTTTCAGGTTGCCAAAGTGAAAACAGTCAGTTTCACACTTTTAGCTACCACTTCGGCGTTAATGTGAAGAATTGTTGTTAAGCTAAGAAATTATTTTAAAAACGTCTTGCTCTGTTAGCCTTTACCAGCTGACAAGAAATACCTGAGACAGCACTTCTAATTTGAGTGTGGAAGTGTGAAATGCTTGAAAGTTTTAACCCTCTCCCCGTCCTTATCCTCCGCCCACAGGCACACTGGAGGCAGCACAAGCAGGAAGATCTTGAGGATTGTGGACAAGATAGCAAAGTCCAAGTACTTCCAGAAAGCCACAGAGAACGAGTACATCAAGAAGAAGATAGCTGAGGTGTCCAACATGCCGCTGATGCTCAGCGTTGAGGTCCTCGAGCTCTCTGGCACTCTGGCTATCAACATCCCGCCTCCCCCTACTGACAGGATATGGTACTGAGTTTGCCTCTCTGTCATTTCGTACCACCAACTCCTCTTTCTCTTTCTCACACAACCTTTTTCTCTCACTTTTGCCATTCAGGTACAGTTTCCAGGTGCCTCCCAGGTTAGACCTTCACGTGCGCCCCACGCTCGGGGAGAGGGAGGTCACCTTCACTCATGTCACTGAGTGGATCGAGAAGAAGCTGCAGTGTGAGTTCCAGGTCGGTGAACCATTTTTACACGTCATCAACAGTGGGATGTCACTTTTAATCATGGCACTTATTCTCAATTTGTTGCCTCTGCCTGACAGAAAGTGTTTGTCATGCCCAATATGGACGACCTTTATCTGCCCCTGATGACATCTGGCCTGGACAACCCGCCTGCATCCCATCAGTCCTCAATCCATTCCTCATCCCACCAGTCCTCCATGGAGTCCCAGGACTACCTGTCAGAGTAGAGCACCTTTGAGGCCACGAGTGGGATTATGTCGATGTGAAATAGCCATTTTGCAAGAATTGCAGGGAATCTCTGATGGATTCTGAGGCTGCTGCAGCTGGCCACCGGCTCCGTTTTGTGGGCTCTAACCAGTGCAACTGGATGCCGTCTGAAGGGTCGCTGGGCACAGCAGAGACCTTGTGGTGTTACAGTGCCCCCCACTGTGAAGACAATTGAACTGTATGTGCCTGACAGCAATGAAAGGGAACTTTTTTTTTAAATCAAACACTAATGCTGACTAAAGATGCAAGACTGAAAAACTGGATGTCTTCACTGCACGTCAAAATGAAAAGTTGATGATGACCTGTTTTAATATCCAACCATCCATTTTGTAATCCCCTGATCCTGTTAATGTTTGTGAGCTTGAACTCGAAGCTGAAAATCACAGAGATGATGATCTAATCATTCTGTTCCATCAAGCTGCCATGGCGCATGTTATTTCTGAACAGTGTTAATATGCTCATGGATTTATCAGTGAATAAACACCTTTGAATCGACACTCATGGTTAATTGTTGAATTTAAACCACGCAGAAACTGGTAGATGATATAGTTAACACAGTTGAAACACACAGCTCTTGCATTTAGGTGTCGCCAAGGATTCCCGACATCACACAGCGTATTTGAACATCAGTTTATTATTGTATGAGAACTGAGATATGTGAATTATATTCAGGCTTCCTCAGGCTCTGGCACTGGCTTCAGGACATTCTTCTTCATTGGCCCCTGCAGGTAAACCAAAGGTGAATGTTACAAGAGTGCAGAGGAAGTGGTTATGTTAACCCGGTGATCAGGTTTGAGTGTGCACCAAACTTCTTTCACACTCACCATGAATGCCCTCTTCTCCTGGGCAGTCTGGAAGCGGCCGTGACCAAATTTGGAGGTGGTGTCTATGAACTTGAGCTCGATGGCTTCCTTGGACTTGCGAGACGTGTGCACAAGCAAAGACTAGAGGGAAAGAACACACAAAGATGTACAAGGAGTGTTATGTTTTTCCTTTGAGAGTAAATTTCATGCTTTACTGGTTCGGAGACACGCACGACTGTGTGCTTACGTTGAAAGCTGCCTGTTAAGGTTTCTTACCTTTCTGAGTGTGAGGATGCGTTTCTTGGCCCCAACCACACAGCCCTTCACCATAACAAAGTCGTTATTCACGTCACCATAGTGGGGGAAGCCTCCCTGCAAGGACAATACAAAAGACAGCAGGAAAGAAGGGGAATCACAAGTGAACTACGACGCTGTTCTCCACAGGTTTCTTTCTTTTGTGAATATTATGATCTGGCCGAGGAATGGGAGTACCATGGGCGTAATGGTCTTCTGGCTGGTGTCATAGTTAGTGGAGGCATTGTTCCGGATCACCTTTCCGTCCTGGATGTGCACACCCCGACCAATACGATAAATCTGAGGACATATAATATTTAATGGAAAACCTGCCCCGCATGTATATTTATGATAATATTTCTGACAATGATTCATTATAGGCTGATCTTCCTACGAACAGTGTAAGACAAGTCTTGTGGGTAGAATTGCATTATGAGCCAACCTTCTTGTTGATCTCAGTACGGTGGTTATAGCCCTTCTGACCGGCACGAGCTATAGTGAATGCCACACGGGCCGGATGCCAGGCTCCAATACAGGCCACCTTCCTCAGACCCTTGTGAGTCTTCCTGGGAAGCTTCTTTGTGTGCCAGCGGCTTGTCACACCTGTCAGCACAGCGAGCCAGAAATAAGTATATATCCAAGTTTGTTTATCTTACCTTAGCCTGCAACTGCTCGTCAGAGAATTTTTGCAACCTTTAAAGCCGTGACCCTTGGTGACCCCAATGATGTCAATCATCTCATCCTGGCAGAAGACAGCAGAGACGGGCACGGCCTGCTCCAGACGCTCCTTTGCCCAGTCCACCTTGTCTGAGATGCTTCCCCCATTGAGCTGCACCTCCATGATGTGAGCCTTTTTCTGCTTTATGGGCAGCAGTCGCATCTGGAAATGGAGAAGCCCATAAACTGCAACTGAGAGGAGTCCAAAAGTACAGAAAAGCTTTTGGAGCTGGTGTACTAAAAAGCCAAAAACTATACTAAACTATACTAAACTATACAACACCCTCAGTCCTCTCTTTTTATTATTCTGTTATTCAGCATATGATCATGTTTGGACTCTTAGAAATGATAGCAGTTCTGATATTTAAAAGCGTGTTTAGACTTTATTCCAACTTAACCAGACAGAGACTAATCTCTGCACCAGTGTTAATAGTTGAGATCTTGGTTGGTCTTCATACTGTTTGCTGCCAACACAAAGGTTTTTCCTGGGCAAAGCCTGAGTGAGCAGTGGGGTTCTGCCCTGAAAAGTATTTTTAAACTGCTATTTGAAACACCACCCTCCAGTGCACCTCACAGACAGGGCGCCGTTGCCAGAGTTGTTTGGCTCATGTAGTCAGGTGAATGACTCTGACACCTCTGCCCTTTTGCGGGGTTGGACTCAAGAGATGGGGAGATGTGTAGCAAATCATTAGACCAGGAGAGTTTGACTGAAGCAGGAGGAGACAGCGTTTGTTGTGCTTTGAATTCAGCTGTATGCCGGCTTTCCCACCTGAGAGTGAACAATAACCCTGATCACTGAGCAGTATTTCTTCATCAGAGCAAAGTCCTTGTCAAGTTGTTTCTTTCCGGTCTCATCCTGCCACTTCTTACTGTACTTGGTGAAGGCCTTCTTCTTGCTCTTGTACCTGAAACAGAGAAGCTCCATGAAATGAGAGAAAACGTGTGGCAACTGTGGGGGAACAATGTGTAATCACACACCAGTTTTTATAAAATCTGCGCCTGCACTCGTCACTGAGATGCTCTGCAAAGATGGTTTTGAGGGAACGAAGGCCACGGACAGTCTGAATGTATCCCACAACCCCAACAACAATGACCGGAGGCGTGTCAATGATGGTAACCGCCTCAACCTCCTCTCGCTTTGATTGCTCTGTGGGAGAAATACGTCGAGATGTTATGACAGTATTCAGTAAAGCTCAGTCAAGCACAGTACTGCAACAACATATCTGCGGTATATCATGGCTATTAAACAATATACAGCAGAGAAAACCCAAATGTGCACTAATCTACACAGCAGGGAACCAAGTAACACCTGATAAGGCCCCCACAAATTATCCTCACAAACAAACAGCGAGAATGACTCAAAATGAATGTTTTAGGTCCAGTTGAACATACTGAGGCCAGTGCGGTGCACCTCCCTCAGTGTGTGTGTCATGCCAGCCTTGTATCCCAGGAAGGCAGTGAGGTGGACGGGTTGGCTGGAGTCATCTTGGGGCCACGTGCGCACCTTGCCCCTGTGCTTCTTGCTGCGCTTGCGGGGCAGGAACCCCATGTGTCCGTGGCGGGGTGCGTGAAATTTGCGATGAGACTGGACAAAGGTCAAAAAGCCACACAGAGTCCAAACTTGTTACCACAAAACTCAGGCAATGGAAATAATATATAACCCAGACGTATTACAGCGTTTTTCACAAAAATCAAGAAGAGACACATTAGTCCTTATCTGTACTCAGTATAACAAAAATGTTTTCAGTATAACAAATGCTCTGTCTTCTTTTTGGATGAATGTCATTAGCCTAAGTTCCAAATCTTCTTCAGATATCCTTTTTAAGGGCATTCAGAAGTTGTAATAAAAAGAAAGAAAACAGGACATCAAACACATACACTGCAGCAGCGTCAAGTCCCTTTATCTTCAAATGGCCATTTGTACTTTCTGCATTGATTCCTGTGTCACATTTCATGTCATTCAGAAATAAGGTAGAGTCCAAATAGCAAGCAAAAATCAAGCGGTGGGACCCCCACATAAAAAAGAAGACGCCATTCCTGTATTCCACGTGGTCCCAACAAAGGCAGCCATTAGAAGAGAATTTTTCAGTGTGTTTATTTGCCCCTTACAAGCCCAGATGGTTTAAACAAAGTAATTCATGCACACATGTAGAAGTGAAAGACAGAAAAATGTAAATCACTGTATCCTTTATAGTAGAAAAGATCCAAAAAATATAAGGAGCACTGACCATGTCCGCGCACTGTCCAGTCGAGGGATAGAAAGAGAGAGGGTCCAGTGCTGAGGTAAGGGTCATACATAAGATGGTACGCCGCGTAAGGGCTCTAATTTGGTGTTTGGCCCAGTCAAGGAGCCGTATTCGCTTTCAAACAAGGCGATCCCTGCCAAGTTCTGACAGGAGGAGATAGACAGGAGGAGGGAAAGAGGGTAAACTCTGAGGTCTGAGGTGATAGCGAGGCCCAGTGGGCAGGAACCATATACCCAAGAAAGGAGAGGGGAAAAAAGTAAGAACATTTTTATTGTCACAAGTCCAGCATCCATCTGGTGTGGTTTAGGACGGATACAGTCTTTTCTCTTTCTTGAACAAGCAATAAACCCCTGATCCGGCGGTCCTACGTTGCCGAATCACTGTTTATGAATGACATTTAAATTACATTCATCAGGCACTCACTGTTGGCCATAGTAACTTACAGTAAGCGTATTCAAAACATGCTATTTATATTAAGGCATACAGCAAAAAACAGCACATAACAGCTCTGTATACAAAAAATATATATATATATTAAGGGGTGGATAGATTATTTCCATGATCGATTCTGTCAATCGTTTCTAAGTTCATTCAATTCACGTCTGTAAATTGATGTGCCCTTATTTTAAAGCTGTGACATACATCTTTATTCATGCTACTAACTTCACTGCATTTTCAAATTTCAGCTAAGCTAATCTTTGTTCCTTGCAGAATTTTGTCCCTCACACATAAAAGCATGCCTGTTCAAAACAAATTAGAATTTTAAGTTTTAAAAAATCAGATCATGAAATAATATCTATTTTTGCCCTTTTACTCTCACTAGCTTGGACTGTGCATTGGCCGTTAATAAATGCCGTTTCTCTTCAGCACCACCTGCTGTATCTCCATGGCAACAACACCTCCACCTATGACCTTTATCCTTCGAACTTCCGCAATTTAAAAATATTTCAATTGGCTTTCTGATAATTACCCCGTTATGAGTGATATTTTTCAGGTAATACCTTTAGAATCAGCTGAATAAAATAACATTTAAGCATGGGGATTTTTTACATTTTCTTTAAATGACCTCTATTTCGCCATTTGTAGTGTATCTTCTGCGCATGCGCCTGCCGAGAGGAGAGCTGTCGAGGTCGAACCAAGCTTTTCAGACAAAATTAGGCGAAAATGCCTGCGGACTTCGGTAAAGAAGCTCGCCCGGAGCCTCCCCGGCAGACTCCGGTTGTGGACAGGCAGACTGCGGTGCCAGATCCAGCCCTGATCCTGTCCAAACTCTTTTATTACTCCGTGGACTTGCCTGTCACCACATTTAGAGGTAACTGGAGCTAACGGTGCTAACATGCTAACATACAACAACACTGCTGGCTGCTGTTCAGATATAGTTTTGGTCTAGTTATGCTTTATCGAGGCTTCTGGTATTGTTACTTCCTTGCTAAATGTAATAACAAATGAATTGCAGAGCTCTGTTTTGTTGCAGTAAAGCTGCTTGCAGTTAACATTAGCACAGCCCTCATGGCTTAGCGGAGTTTTAACAGTGTCCTGAACTTATTTCACTCCCTTCCTCTTATCCAGGTTTTGTTGATAGCGTCAGGTCAAAAAACAGGCCCGTCTACTACCACCAGAAGTTCCGTCGTGTTCCCTATCTGACTGAGTGCCAGGAGGATGACTATGTCTGCCACTATGAGGCTGAGATGCAGTGGAAGAGAGACCTGTAAGTGACTTGTTAGGATGAGATTTACTCTTCAGTTTCATCATCATAGCAAGTGATGCTGAGGACAATAAATACACAAAACTAATAAGAATAAAACACCCATAAATGTAGTATTATCTCCATAGCACCAGTTTCATTTTGTGGTAATTTAATAATTTCCAACTTTTTGGGGAAACATCCACCACCAATTGCCATTAAAATAACAGTAATTCCCCTTTGTGCGCGTGTGTGTGTGTGTCTGTGTGTGTGTCATTCTTGATTAAATAAATACATCATTGTTTTAAAAAAACAATTCATTATTTTGAGAAACCAAGTTAATATTTTGATAAAGTTTCTCATCATGATGACTTACTGACAGGATCTGTTTTTTTTCCCCATCACACTGTCAAAAATTGATTTCCTTACAAATCATGGCATTATTACAGATTAGGAGTAGCTCTTGACATAATATAATGAAACGGTTGTCCATAGTGTGTAAGAGGGGCATTAGGGGCCCATTGCTCGACTTTAGCCATATTTTATACAACTATATAATGCAAGATAACAATGCAAGATTCACAAAGAAAGCATTTCCCCGTTTTGGTGTGGAAAAACAGGACTGATCTGTCTTTAACACACATTGAACACTTCTGAAAGAAACTGGAGCGTCACCCTGTCTCATCATCTTCACCCCTCAGCTTAGTCGACAAGGAGATTTTGAAGGTGGTCCAAGATCGTGTGAAGGCCTGCCAGCAGAGAGAAGGGGCCAGCAGTGATCAGAACTGTGCCAAAGAAGTGCAGCAGTTCAACGAGACGAACAGGAACTTTGACTTACGCTGTAAGTAATTTGCTTGGATATGCGTGGTGGTCTGATGCTTTGATATATTTAGAAGTGGCCTATGTGGTGGATTGCAATTCTTCTGTTTAATTCCCGACCTGTCTCTTCCTAGATGGACAACTGGGAGCGCACGCCAGTGCAAGGAAATGTTTAATGAAGCAAAAAGAACGGATGATGGCTGCTCAGGCTTAAGAACAGTTCTCTACTATCTGTCCTCTGTAATAATTGTAAAATAAAACAAAATGTATGTGATAATGAGTTTGTTTTCTCTCACCATAAAAGCGACTTATGCCAAGCCTTTGGTCAGTACACACCTGAGCATGTCATGCTAAAATTTTCAATCAGGTTAAATGCTCCAGAAGGCAGTGCAGAAAATGTGATTTTCATGTTTAAAAAAAAAGCTTTTTGCAATTAATTGCAAACCTCGTGAGGGGTGGGCAATTTTACACTTGTTTTAGCCGACTCAGGGGTTGACAACATTTCAGGTTTTGCCACTTATACACTACACTGTTGTGAACAGAAACCTGATGAATAGAGCAATAGGGATTTAGATCCACATTTCAT
>JAOXYL010000045.1:11565390-11580194 GCA_028564955.1 Terapon puta
GATTAATGAGCTTTAACTTTATTTTTATGCTGTATAGTTACTTATTGTTATAAAGGTTTTGGTATATAGTTGCCAGGTAACTGAGGTAATAGCGTTAAATTTACAATCAACCATTGTGTTCACTTTAAACACAACTTTTACCATGCAGGCTGAACAAAGAGGATTACTAAAAATATAACAGGAGATCCTGTAAAAGGGAACTTGACTTATTTGTGTGTGTTATGTATCTCTGGATCTGTAACGGTGTGTGTTGTGTTACTTGCTCTTATGAGATTTGAGTCCTGATTGCAACATGTATTCCTCGAAGTTCTGGCTATCTCAAGATGATTACTGAATGTCTTTTAATACGGATGAAGCAGAACAGCTAGCTGTCATTTTGTGGACATGGAGGAGAGGCTTGCTTTCTGCCGGTGGTTGTCCCATGTCTTATTTGGCTGTGCTGTCTGCTGCCATTACTAATGGTCAGATTTTTGTTTGACCTAATGCACGTATGTAACTGCCCAATAAAACACTAGCAATGTGTGACCTCTACCTCACAACTGTTTGTGGTTATTTTACAGTTATGGGCCTTGTGACAATCCTGCTTCCTCTTCTTCATGCATATGCTGATGCAACTCACCCTCAATCTTGCACCTTACTGGCTATTTATTGTCACATGAGCACCCCCCTCCCCCACCTTTCTCCCACATGTTGGTTCATGGTGGTCCTTCCTGCTCTTTTAGCATAAAACATAAAAATGTAAACAAATATGTGCCTTTGGAGCATAACATGTGAGCGGGCAGAGTCAAAAAGACGTGCACCATTATTACAAAGACACCCCATCACCAACAATACCAGGCACAACGCTGACAGGCTTTTAAAATTACTCCACTCCCCTGGTTTTGACAACAACTTTGGCAGTGCTACTCGAGGTCACTGACCTATTTCCCCACAATGCCTTTGTGGGGCTCCCACTGTGTGTTCATGTACGAGCATGCTCGCATAGTAGCTTTACTCTAACTAATGCTGATGCTTAGAATAAAGCATTGTTTATATTATTAATTATTCAAGTGAGTTGTTTACTTGAAGAAGCCTCACTAAAACTACATGTGTAACTGTATTGAGGGAATACATTTTGTACTTTCAAACTTTTTATTGGGTCCAAAATGACTTTTATCTATTTTTTTAATATCCTTTTTGCCCACCTGTGCTCTTGCAGGTTATTCCCTTGCTGTTGCTACTACTTTTCCAAGATAGACACACATGATGTAATCACTAGACCCAGAGATGAGACGTCAGATCACCCCACTCGGTTTCTGAGCTTCCCATTGGTCGAGAGCACTGGTTCTACAGGAGGAGCCGCTGCTGCGAGTCAGACAAACTTGGGTCTCGGTAGTACACGCCCCCTCGTCTCTCATTGGCTGTTGGGGGCAAGCCCACAATAAACACTTCCACGCTGTTTCCCCCAAAATACAGTTCAGTGAAATGTGTGCCTGATAATAATAATGCGGCACAAGACTGAAGAGAATAGCACGGGATAGTTTATTATATATAAAGCATTTTCACTGTATCCATAGTCAGCAGTGTTAAAGACAGCGAACGGGATAGAGAAGAAGGATAGAAAAAAGATGCATGAATGAAAAAAAGCCTATAATGAATAAAACAAAAGAAGATAATACGACTATAAAATAATAATAATATCTCATCGTAAATCGGCGAATTATAAGTGTATTTGTTTAATTTATTCAAAAAGGACCAATTAAACATAAGACACATAGACAATAGTGCAATAGTGCAGAGTGCAAAGAACACAGACAGTTGTAGGCACAGTCACAGTATTAAATAACAAATTACACCAAAAATTAATAAGTATAAATCCCACACCACAACCAAACAGAAGTAAGTCAACCTGCCATAAGACCCCCACATGTCACCTCCTCAGTTATGAAAACAACTATTAGACACAAGGAAACGTGGGAAATCCACCTACGGGGCAGTGATTGGCTGTTGCGCCTGTCAATCACCGCCGGCTGGGCGGGACCGCCAGCACGTTAGTCGTCAATGAGCCCTCAGTGTTTGGCTTTGACAAGTTTCACGGGACTGTAGTATCGCATCATGGAGGCAGGAGCGAGCAGCTAGCCGACACATCCAGAACAAGCTGCGGCTTACGCTGATCCTGCTACCAGGCGCACTTTTGTTTTTTTTTTTGGCAAATGTCACACACGTGAGACACCGATTTATTTTTCTTCGCTCCTCAGTCAGTGTGAGTCTTAACGTTGGAGAGTAAAGATGAACAGCCTCTCTTTTGACGATCCTTCGCTGGATAACCTGGATCCCACCTTGTCTCTAAACGACCCCAGCGACATCGACACCGCCCTCTTGAGCGACATCGATGGTGAGAAAACACAACACCTAGCAACTAGCCGGCTAACTAGCCAGCTAACTAGCCCCGGGTCGCGTATAACTCAACCGGCAGCACTGCTTTATAAGTCACCACTGTCTCTTTTCATGCCGATTGTGCCCTGACTATCAACAAATGCACCTCCGGTGTCCTACGTGTCCCATTTACGCTAAAACAGAATTTCTACCTGCTTAAATGTCACCAACTGAAAGGGGACCATTGCTTTTCACTGTTAGCTCAAGCAGCTAACCGTTAAGCTATTTTCAGTTCTGTTGTTTAGATTTTCAGACTACCTTAAGCGCTAATTTGTGTTTTAAGTGCTGTTTCTTGCTCTGTCAAAACTCGCAGTTATAATCTCGTTTATATCAGGAGTTATTGAGTATTGAATTGAGCTAACAGGTGAGGCTAACTGCTCCGCCTCCACACACATACACACGCGCGGACACACACACACAGAGAGAGGTTACTGTCGTTCATTCCTCCTTATTGGGTTCACACAGCCTCAGTTGACCGAAGAAAATGTTAGTTATCATTACTATACTGTACTACTGTGTACAACTGTATCTATGTTAAGACACGAAAACATTATAATCATGTGACGTATTTGCATCATTTGTTCTCATTTTTCATGTTTATACGTTTTTTACGTTTTCAATCAGCGTGTTATACTTTTTTTTGAAGATGAGAATACTTGTACAGTTAAAGGTTTTTATGCGCGTGTTTTGTGGTCATATAGCATCCCTAGCATGGTGTAATAGAAAGGACGCAGGGGAAGGAAACACATTAGTTATGAAGACATATAACAATAATAATGATATTAATAAAAACATTCCCTATATTTCCCCTTTCTGTTCACAGTAGTGGCTAATATTTGTTTAATGATAAAGGTGTATTTGTGAAGTCCATCCTTCAGCCGCCCGCCTCCTAAATGTGACCGACAGTAACCCCCAGTGATGTTGCTCGATGGTAACCTCGCGCGAAGCCATAGACAGCTCGCGCGCTCTCTCTCTCTCGTGTCTTGGGTTGATCGGCATAGCAAATCTCCGAGACGCGCTCTGATTGGTCAAGAGGGATCACCTCATACAAAACACTGGACTACAAACGCAGGCTCCCGATTCACTGCAGACACAACATACATTCAGTGTCAGTGAGTTTAGGTGTTTTTAAAGCATGTTAAGCTTCATCAGGCAAAAAAAAGAGATTATAAGATTATTTGTAAATTGGGAATCCTATGACAGCAGAATATACCGGTTAATATACTGAAAGCACAATTTGATATTTGATCTTTATATTAATGTGAATGTGCTTCCCAATGAATCACAAGTTAGTTTTCGATATATTCTGCTTATGTTATGTTAATGTTATGTTATTTGGCACATTTACACATCTAATATCTTTGCACATATGGCTTGAGATGCAGCGACACAACTCTCCACTCACATTTGTAAATACATCTGCTACAATAGAGGCTCTATTAATAGGGGTTTATTATGTTATCCATTTAGATCAAATTTGAGTAATTATAGAATCTTGATTCTAATTCATGACAGTTTTTTAGCATGAAAAGTGTCTTTTGATCTTTGCAGTTTTTTTTATACTAAACTAAAACAAAGTATTTGGCAAATTAATTTGGTAATAAACGAAAAAAGATTCTCTCTTTTTTAAACTAATTTTCGATTTGAATGTTTATTTGAATTTGTGAAGTTTAATACTTATTTGAACTTCTTTTTAGGGTTTTGCGATCACATATTAGCAACATGTGCTCTATTCCAACAATGACTCCCCTTTTTTTTTAAGTCCGTGTCTATACTTGGTGCGCCAACCTCACAGCATCATGTTCTGTTTAACGTTATGTTATCTCCAATATTACAATTCAGATCATACCCATAACATTAATTACTTATATGGATAATGGAGATTCAGATCCATTTAAAAGGATTTAAATCTCACTTAGCACTGATTAATGATGCTCAGCGGGTTGACATGCTGCTTCACATCTCTAAATGCTCAGCAGGATGCAGATTCTACAGATATTTTTATAGTTCTGAAAGTAAGTTTGATAAAATCTTCGGTCATCCTCTCAATTGGCAATATATGATCCAATCACCATTTGGGAAGAGGCTACTTCCCTCTTTGCATAAGTAACTTTGTGTAGAGTTTTTATATTTGACGGCGTTGCTTTGTGTTCTATATCTCGCTTTTAAGCGCTCTCTCTGATCTGTTTATTGCATGTTGGCTGATGCATGAGTAACTAGGAATGCAGGAAATCCTGTTTGCTCCTGAGAAGTTTGTTTAGTTTGGTTTACTGATTGCCTATTAAAATACGTCTTGGATATTTTTCTGCTTGGCCAGTAGCAGTAATGGCTGTTCTGATTTCTCCCCCTCTTCAGATATGCTCCAGCTCATCAGCAACCAGGACATGGAGTTTGGAGGACTCTTTGATCCTCCATACACTGGACCTCCTCCCACCCAAGAGCTTCCTGTTCTGACCCAGTCCATCACGTCAGCTGCCCCCCCAGCTACTACGACCGCACCTCCAGCCTCGTCTTCCTCTTCCATCCTAAGCAGTAGCCCTCACCTAGATGCACTTCTTGGCCCTCCCATCACCCGCAGTTCCTCCACCCCAGATAAGGCCTTCCAGCCCCCCACCTTCCAGCAGTCCCCTCTGGCCCAGGTGCCCACCAGCTCCACCCAGAGGCAGCAGCAGCAGCCAACTTCCCCACAGCAGGCCAAGAGCCTCAGGCAGCCCCAGGTGGAGCAGCCCCAGCCCATTCTCAGTCCGCCCGCCCCGGCCCAGGCAGCTTCACCTCATGGCTCACCAGTACCAAACCCAGCTTTCAGCTCCACGCCACAGGCCCTCTTCACCTCGCCTGCGCCCCAGACACCGTCTCAGCCGCAGACACAGCTTCAGGCCCAGACTCAGCCCCAACAGGCCCGGACCAGCTTCAGCAGCCAGAACACCTTCACATGTAAGCACTCAGAAGATGGGGGAATTGTTTGAGTGTCTTTAGGTTTTTATTTTGGAGTTTCGGATTTCTTGGCTTTGCTTGTCTGTCACTGGATCAATCCAAAATCTATAATGTGTCCTGCCTCCTTCACTGAATTGAGTTGTCCCTCAACAGTCAGGTCCCATTTTGGTCACATTTATGTGTGTGTATGTGTGTGGATATCGCATCTTAGACAATTCAGAAGCAATGGGTTACTTCCTCTCTTTCTTTTACACACTTGTAACCAAAATAGTTAATTAGTTTGAAATGAATTACATCACCAGGGCCAATGGAGTTAAAAGTAGATTTGTGTTTCCCTATTTTAGTCTGGTTTGGAAATGAAACCTGCTCTTCACCTGTATTGCATTTACAAAGTCAGGACAGAAGGTTATTCAACCTCACCTGATCTCATGTCCAAGTCCTAATCTAATAGACTTTGCCCCCGCAGTGTGAGAGTCTGTGAGTTCAGTGAAAATGCTTTGTCTGGTTAGCCACCATTGTGTCTGTACACAGTCTATATTGTTCTACGTATGCATGTTTGGATGTCCACTGAAACACAAAATTGTTGCCGTTTTATTACTGTTAATAAGAAGTAAATTTAACACTGCTTCTCAATAGTCCAAGGTGCAATAACTTTTTATTATTCTGACACTGGGAGGTGACTGCATTGACTCACGTAGTTGGAGCTGATAAGAAACAGGGTGACATACTGAATGCTGCTATCTCTTCTTTCTAGCGAGATTGCAGGTCACCTATTGGCCCACAGACCTGTAGACAGCAGCTTGCAGAGTCTCAAGCATTGTAAAACTAATCATTTTCTAAAAACCAACATAAATGTGAAGTATTTTTCCCTCATTTGTCAATATTTCTTAAAAACATAACAAAAATGTTCCAAAAACATGCAGCAGTGGGGAAAAAAACCCTGACATTGTTTTTTAAAACTGATATTAGCAGATTCCATGCACTGATATGGTGTATTGGTAAATCTATGAGTTCTTTTTGTATAATTTCTAGCTAGATAAAGGTTTGTTATTTGAGTGCTGAAGTCTGATATCATTCAGATTCCTTCAATGTTGTGTATAAAGGATACAGGAATATTTTTTTTGTTTGTGTCATTCTGACTGCCTGCAGTAATTTAGCAATTACTTCATGCTCTGTAGAATTCCCCTTCAAACTTGTTTGTTGACATTTTTTAGTGCAATTGCGAAAAAGGGGATAATGAAATGGATTGCTGTCCGACAATTTCACATGCTTGACTTCTGGTTTTTGCATAACTCTTTTCCAGCTGGCAGTCCCGGCAGCGTGAGCCAGCCTGCCGCCAGCCTGTCGTCCTCACCTCCAAGTGTTCAGCCTGTGACCATTCAGGCTCAGCTCCAGGGGGTGACCACAACTTCTCCTCTCCTAACTACGTCGGCAAGTCCGCCAGCCCAAACCATCGCACCCCACGTGCAGCAAGTACCCGTAAGTCTGTTAGACCGCATCCCGAAGGAGCTTATAAGACGTATACATACAAAATAGATTCAACATACTCTTTGTGCATCCTTACCTTACACTTGCACCTGTGCTTGTCTTCGCAGGTGTTGCTGCAGCCTCAGTTCATCAAGGCAGAGTCATTGTTGCTGACAACTCTGAAACATGACCCATGCATCGTCACGACTGTGGCCTCTCCTACGTCCTTGGCCACCACCACCAGCCCAGTGCAAAGCACCTCACTGCAGGTAGGCCCATCATGTGTGTCACAGAAAAAGTATAGTGATAAAGAGTGTTAGTATTGCATCATATCCTGTGATTTTACTGGACATTTTTTAGGTAATGGTCTCCCTTACTGTCTGTCTTTGCCTCTTTTACCTCCTCAGGCCTTTATGGGCGGTGGCACCATCCTGACCACGGTGCCTGTCATGGTGGATGCTGAGAAGCTGCCTATCAACCGCATCGCCATCAGCGGTAAACCTGCTGGCCAGCCACACAAGGGAGAGAAGCGCACAGCCCACAATGCCATCGAGAAACGCTACCGCTCCTCTATTAATGACAAAATCATTGAGCTCAAAGATCTGGTGGCTGGTACCGAGGCCAAGGTAGGAGGGACTGTACCTTAATTCCTTAACTTAATTTTCCCAAGGGAGAAGCACTGATTGAAATGTATCATTCTAAGTTTGTGTCCTTATTGAAAAATTATTTAGAGTAGTCAATTGATTTATTGTTTGACTCCACCTTCTCATAGTTGAACAAGTCTGCAGTACTGAGGAAAGCCATCGACTACATCCGGTACCTGCAGCAGTCCAACCAAAAACTCAAACAGGAGAACATGGCTCTTAAAATGGCAGCTCAGAAAAACAGTATGTGCTTAAAACCTTTCTATTCCCTTTATTCTGTAACAGCTTCTTTACAATTTATTTTCAGCACCATGACAGTAAGTAATTCGGTTGACCTTTTGTGATGAGGTCTATTGATGGTTACTGTTATCCTAAAATGACAAAAGTGAAAATAGTCCTCTATAGCCTCTAAGTAAGTTGAATTGAAGGCTGAAGATGTCTGTACTTTCCCATCACTGATTTGACCCTCTAACTGCTCTCCTCGTCTGTCCGTTTTCTCTCTCCCCAGAGTCTCTCAAGGACCTGGTTGCCATGGAGGTGGATGGACCGGCTGATGTGAAGAACGAGCTGCCCACCCCGCCAGCCTCTGACGTGGGCTCCCCCACCTCTTTCTCACACTGTGGCAGTGACTCAGAGCCTGACAGTCCGATGGGGGAGGACACAAAGGTATGCATTCACTGCAAACACTATAAATGATTAATTAATTAATACATTTCCATTGCAACAACAAAAAAATAATGCTTATGCCTAAACTCAGCTTGTCAAATAGAGTTTTGCCAAATGTATGACCAAATGGTTCCTCTTGTACTCGGCAGCCAAATGTGGGCATGTTGGATACATCAGCAGCAGGAGGTGGGGCTGGTGGCATGCTGGACCGTTCCCGTATGGCCCTGTGCGCCTTCACCTTCCTCTTCCTCTCTCTCAACCCTCTGGCTGCCTTGCTCTGCTCATCGGGCAGCAGCTCAGCTGGAAGCCCTGCAGCCACTGCCACCCATCATGTGGGAAGGTCTGTCCTGGGCGTGGAAATTGCAGGTACGAGGGGGCGGGAGACAATGTTGGAGTGTCAGAAAAATTAAATTGTTTTTTTTGTTTGTTTTTTTTTTGTTTTTTTGATAATAAAAGGCACAAATACTCGCCATGCTGCATTCTAGTTAACATCTCCAAAATGTTGACAATTAAATGAAAATATCTTCTCCGTAGCGGACTCGTGGGGCTGGATGGACTGGATGTTACCAACTATACTGGTTTGGCTACTGAATGGTATTCTGGTCTCTGGAGTTCTTATCCGACTGTTGGTGTATGGAGAGCCTGTAACCAGACCACACTCTGGGTCCTCTGTGCTGTTCTGGAGGCACCGCAAGCAGGCTGACCTGGACCTGGCGAGAGTACGTTCTTTTACTTTGAATAATCCTCTTGGAAACGTTTTCAAATGCAACACACCTTTGTTATCTACCTGCCTTTAACTGATTTAATCTGAACCCTTTTTCACCCCCCCCTATATTTATCAACCTCTTTTACCTTCTGCAGGGAGATTTTGCCCAGGCCAGTCAGAACCTGTGGACCTGTCTGAAGGCACTTGGTCGTCCCTTACCCACTTCTCAGCTGGATCTGGCCTGTGCAGCACTCTGGTCCTTGCTAAGATTCTGCCTCCAGCGCCTCTGGGTGGGCCGCTGGCTGGCTGCAAGGGCCGGAGGGCTGCGCTCTGACCGCCCCCTGCAGGAAGATGCCTGCAAAAGCAGCCGTGACGCCGCCCTGGTTTACCACCGCCTGCACCAGCTACACATGACAGGTCAGTTGGTGGGAAAATCCCATATTAAATCTGTGCGGTGGACTGAGCACTGCACGGTGACATAATGAAGTGACAGAATCTCAGGTGATTTAAAGTGCAACTTGGCCAGCCAACCACAGACGGCTTATGTTGATTCAGTGCCAATAAAAGGTTCAGACTGAGGTTGCAAAATCATTTGGCTTGGGTAATTATTACCACACGACTTTGGCTCATTTTTTTAATATCTTTTTTTAAATTATTGCATCACTGTAAAATGGATAATTTGTCTTGTCTTTTTATCTGTGCGCACAGGCAAGCTCAATGGTAGCCACCTGTCAGCAGTGCACATGGCTCTAAGTGCGGTGAACCTGGCAGAATGTGCTGGCTCCTGTTTGCCTGTGGCCTCTCTGGCTGAGGTCTACGTCTCTGCAGCTCTGCGGGTCAAAGCCAGCCTGCCAAGGATCCTGCATTTTACCTCTGTAAGTCCCCTTAGTTTTCACCCGCACATCTCGCTCGGGCATTTATATTGTGAACAATGTTTTCTGTTTAACTATTTTTGCCTGGATGCTGTCAGAATTAAGTAATTGCACATGAACCTGTTGGTTGTTTAAAGTTCAAGTGGTGTACACTTAAACTGCAAGAAATTCTGAGTAGATGTATGGTTCATTTATCTTTCTTGTTTAATTAACATAAACAGAGTCATTAACGACTATCGGACTTACCCACTTGAAATGAACTGAACAACCAAAAACATCATTAATAAACTGTTTTTTTTTTTCTCTGATAGCGTGTGTTCCTGAGCAGCGCTCGCCAGGCGTGCCTGTCGTCCAGTGGCAGTGTGCCTCCAGCTATGCAGTGGCTCTGTCACCCACTAGGTCACCGCTTCTTTGTGGATGGGGACTGGGCTATTCGCAGCACTCCTAAAGAAAGCATCTACAGCCAGGCCGGTAATACTGGTGAGTGCAGACGAGACACAGTGCATGTTCAACGTGTGACTATGTTCTATAATGGCTATTTTAATGAATCATTTTTCACCTCAGGCCTAAACCCCTGTTCTGCACATGCACACCAGGCAGTTGTTTCTCAGGTTAATAGTTTGTTGGTGCTCTTGCAGTGGATCCTCTGGCCCAGGTGACTCAGGCATTCAGAGAACACCTTCTGGAAAAGGCTCTGTATTGTGTGGCCCAGCCTTGTGGAGAGACGAACACCAACCAGGGCGAGGGGTGAGAAAACAAAACACACTTCCAAATGACTGTAATTTGTAGAGCTTTTCTGTCTTTTATTGGAATTTCATGGTTGGTTTACTATTTAACGCAATTTGGATGCAAATAGATACAAACAAGGGGAACATCTACAATTAGAGTAACATAATGGACGATAAAAATAAACTGAAATAATTAAAGAATGCCTTTGGTAATAATAGATTTGAAATTGTCACTGTATGTTCGTGTGGCAGCAAAATAACCATTCGGTGCCTGTCTCTCATCAGGGAGTATGCTGATGCCCTGGAGTACCTCCAGCTGCTGATTAGTGCATCAGACGCGGCGGGTGCCACCTCTCAGTCTTTTGCTATTGGTTCCAACATGGCTACTGTGACTGGTAAGTCACCGTGGCAACTGTCATTTCTGTCAACAACACACAACTAATGGCAGCCGTTTTAGAATCCTGGCCCGAAATCAGCTTCTAAAACCCTGGCAACCGCAGACTCACTGGCTGAGGATACCTCTGCTTGAGTACATAGACATGTTTAAGAGTAAATTTTTACTCCTTCATTAATACTTATCCCGTCTGGGAGAACTGCATTTGCTTTTTCTGCATCTTTACCTCAGCCGCCCCGGCTGTTCGACTCCCTTGATGTGCTTGCAAAATAAAAAGCGGTGAGACAAAGTTCAGTTTTACACAACTGAGCTTGAGTAACCTGATTTCCGCTGGGTTTGACTTCCTCCCTCCCATCGCTTTCTTTTGTCCTCACTGATCACTGATCTGAGCGAAAGGGGGCTAGGTGAAAGGGAGGCATCCTCTAGATTGCTTCATCTATCTTCAGCGCTGTCAAATCGGTGATCACCTTGAGAGGAGGGAGGGTGTGGGAGGGAAAGAGGCTGTGCAGGGATTTTAATGGAAGACTTTTCTTGGCAGAGCCTCGGGTTGCTCGCACGGCGTCAGAAGTCTGCGCGTGTGTTGCCCGATGTTAAATGGAGTAGTTTTCCCTCATGAGGGAGTCGTCAAAATGGCTGCTTTCTCTCAGCATGTTGTGACTGTGCCAGAGGGGAGAAACAGATTGATTCAGAGGTCAAAATGCAGACAGCAGCTGTCTCTCGCTCTCTCGGTCTGTGTGTGTGTATGTATATGCGCGTGTACTCTCATGCATGTTAAATGTGAAAGTGGGCAGTGGGGGATTCAAATATTTGCGTGTTTGTTTCTCTGCGGGTGTCTCGCCTTTGACTGTTTTTATTCCAACTTACAGGCTGTGACCCCCACTCCAAGTGGTGGTCCTCAGTTGCCGTGGTAATCATCAACTGGCTCCAAGGAGATGACGCTGCGGCGGAGAGACTGTATCCGACCGTGGAGCACCTGCCCCGCAGTCTGCAGAACGCAGAGTAAGTTGGACAGACGCACGCCGGAACTTCAGCAGCCAGCCCAGGAGTGTGTTGTGTAACTTGTGTCTGCTAATGCCAAGCAGAGGACACGCACACATTTCCACTACTTTAACCTGTGTCCTCTGTTTCTTTTTTTCCCCCCCTCGTTCTGTCAGGAGTCTTCTGCCCAAGGCGTGTCTGAACACATTCAGGGCGGTGCGGGCTCTGCTGTCCAAGCCAGAAAACTGCCAGCTGAGTCTGAGCTACAGCGACAAGGCCAGCGCCCTGCTCCGAGACAGCCTCAACCTAGGACCACACTGCCACAGCTCCACTTTAGACAAGGTACACACACTCGCACACAAAGGCACGAGCACTTGCAGAGTGCGCATTAAAGTCAAGTTGATCGTTATTATTCCTGTGAGGGGGCATTTTGTGAGGGCGACAGCATCTGCATTAATTTTTTTTTTTTAAATACACACGAATGCACATGGTGACAGATGTGCCCACACACACATGCGTGCTCAAATTCATCAACACCAGAACGTACCCACACAATCACTCGACTGCGCGCGTGCACAAAGACACGCACCTTACTACAGACAGCAAATCCCCCGTAGCAACTCCTCCCTGTGATACTGCGGCGTCCTACCCTCTGGCGTTCAGCAGATGGTGATGCTGGTGGATAGGTAGCTCACAGTGTGCACGTCCACGGCCAGAGCTGCGGTGCATTGTAGTTGCATTGCATGTGTGTCTCAGTGGAGTGCAATGTACCTGCAGTGCAACACAGAGCTGGGTCACTAACGGCAGAACGTGCACACAGCCAGGGTGAAAAATGGCCGTCAGCTTTGAGTAGAGCTCTTTAATAGTTGGTGCTGTGAATTAATTATCTGCCATTATCCTAAGCATACAGAGTCTGTTTTTATAAATACAAACAATGACACGTCGTTTTCTGATGTAAATGAGCACTATGAAGCAATTACCAGTTCAGATTTCTCCTAGAAATACTGGAGAGTGGCAGCTCAACAGAATAAATATTAAACAGTGTTTTGAAACTGTGCTGTTAAACTTTTTGAGTGCATTGTTCTCAGTGTTGTAACAAAAACAATCTTTCTTCCTAACCTTGTCTCAACTTCATTTCTAAAACACCATCCACCACACCAGACTTTTGCTCTTTTTGCTATAAAATGTCTGTATTCAGGTCATTGGTCAGTGGTGTTAATGCACTGCAGCTTGTTGCAACAGTGACTCTGGTGGAGAAACGCTCCCAGTCTCACTCCTAACCGTCTCCCTTTTCTCTCCAGGTTGTCCAGTTGCTCTTGTGCGATCTCCTGTTGGTGATGAGGACCAATGTGTGGCGTCTGCAGCAGCAGCAGGGGGTCGGGCCCGCCGGGTCGGGGACAGTGGGCACCAGCGCCCCTGCTGGGGTCCACCAGGCCTCCCCACCAGAACTCCAAGGCTTTCAGCAAGACCTCAGCTCCCTGCGCAAGCTGGCACACAGCTTCAGGCCTGCAATGCGAAGAGTATGTATAAGTGCATTAACTGTGCTACGTTTCAGTCATTTAGCTCATGCAAGTGCTTTGTTAGAAATAAGAGTTTGGGGGAGTTACAATCAGACTTTCAGTTTGACTCTGTCTGACACACAAAGCCGACCGAGAGTGCTGGTTGACTGACAGGCACTCAGGGAATCATTAACAAGATGAGCACACCTATGCACCTCCTGTATTTTTGTGCTTCAGTTGTCAGGCACCATCACTTGTGCCTTAAAATCTTCATAAACTGACATTGAGAGCATTCCTACGTGTTGCACATATCTGGAATGACAACACCCACCAAAAATTCAAACACAAACTGGCAACACACTAATAGAAGCACATATCATATATACACACACACACATACACACATACACGGATCCTTCCTGTGCACATATTTGTAGGCAGTCCACAGAACAATCCTCGGTGGAAATTAGCTGGGAGGTGTTGCAACACACACCCCTGAGGCAAGTGTTTAGCAGCGTTGTTCGCGAGGATTCAAAGTCTCTGTGAGGTAGAGCCGAACGCTCTGTATGAGTCATCATCACTTGCTCTCATCCCTCTCCCCTCCTCACGTCTCTCTTCCTTCCCTCTTTCTAGTTGTTCCTTCACGAAGCCACAGCCAGGCTGATGGCGGGGGCCAGTCCCACCCGCACACATCAGCTCCTGGATCGCTCGCTGCGACGCAGAGCAACGCCCGGAGCCAAGACAGGTGTGTGTGTGTGTGTGTGTGAGGGCCTCCAATAATGTATTTATTTGTCAGCAAATTAAATCAGTGCAGTATCAAACTCTAATTTGGTAGCATTGACGTAGGTAGCACAAAGAGAATGCAAAACAAAAAAAATTATTTACAAATACACCTCAGCCAGGTTGCTGCTGTTTTCTAAGCATCAATTTATGGATTAATGTTTTCTTGCAAATTTTAAAATAGAAGTTGTACAGAGCCAAGCGCTGGTGAATTGCCACAATCAGTGGCTCTAATCAGCGTCTCATCTGTTTTGCCCAATTGTTCAATGAATCAGTAATCAAACAAGCCTCTGAAGTCTAATTGGCTGTTGGTGGCTGACGACATTGGAATAGCCACAGTAAATACCACGGTAACGACCTCATTGTGTTTCTTTCTCTCTTTTTTTTTTCATGCAGAGGAGTGCGAGACGCGGCCAGGCCAGCGAGAGCAGGCGGAGGCCGTGATGCTGGCGTGCCGCTACCTTCCCCCCTCCTTTCTGTCGGCCCCCGGCCAAAGGGTGGGCATGCTGGCGGATGCGGCCCGCACCCTGGAGAAGCTGGGAGACAAGAGGACCCTCCACGACTGCCAGCAAATGATCATCAAGCTGGGCAGCGGCACCACAGTCACCAACAGCTAGAGAGAAGGGAAAGGTCGAGGGGGCGCTGAGAGACATGCATGGACACTGTATATAGAAACATCTCTGACGTACAAAAAATACACACACGTACACACACACACACA
>JAOXYL010000045.1:11580294-11596222 GCA_028564955.1 Terapon puta
GAGAGACATGCATGGACACTGTATATAGAAACATCTCTGACGTACAAAAAATACACACACGTACACACACACACACAGACCCAAAAGAAAAGACACAACCATACTGTCTCTGGCATTTTGGCGTGCAGCTATTGAACCGATTTATTAAACTATACAGATTCTCATCCAGCTGTCAGGATTTTCTTCATGGATTGTCCCTCCCACCACCCCAACCCCACACCAGGTGGCACTTGCAGCGTTCACACGGTTGTTGCTGCGGCTCATCACCAAAACATAAGAAGCATTTTATCGCTCTCGCCGGGCTGAGTCCCCACGTGAGGATGCAGTGCCAAGGTTTAACCACAGAGAGGAGCCGTCACAGTTCGGTGTGAATGATGTGTGCGAGCGCTCGTGTGAGTGAAACATGACAAGAGTTTTTCGCCCTGCGTTTATTCGGAAGGGTCCCACCCACCGGTTTTCTCAACAGACGCATCTTCTACAGGTGGTTGGAGAGACGGGCTGCTCTGATTGGCTGCAGAGCAAGGCGTCTCTTGTTTGTGGGAGAAAAAATGACCTAACTCTGCGTTGTTTTCCAACCGCGGGCCCGTTTGGTGGGAGGCTGCTCCGCAGGTTGTTCGAATGGTGTTAAAGTTGATTTGAATCACGCTCCACTGGTGATAATCTGAGGCAAGATGAGCCCCTGCACAGGCTCTGTGTCTCTGTCTGCACTAGCCCTACGAGGCTGAATTCAATGAGATGAGTAATAATATGGCTTTATGAGGTTATTTTCATAGGTCTTTTTTTTTGTTTGTTTTGCTGTGTACATATTTTAAAATGTATTTATAATCTGTATGATCATTTGATTAAGCAGTGTTTTGCATAAGCAGAGTGATAAATGCTTATTTTCTTCCCTTAAACTCTATTTGGTAGCTTTTTGACCGGGCCCAAATAATGTAGTTACTGTACTGTATCGCCTTGGCAACAACTGTCAAAATGGGGACAGTATAAAGTTACTTGCGTCACGTCGTCTGACTCAGTTGACCTTTTGCACTGTTGCACACGTATGCAAGTACGGTATCAAAAGAAATCGGACAACTCAAATTACACCGTCAACCTTTGGCACTTTTGCAACAAGTTACGCAAATCATGCAGACAAAGTAATTGACTTTATTCTCCTCCAAAGAGGGCTTGTAGAGAATCTTCTGGTTTTCCTTTTATAGGTTCAACATTAAGAGCAATACTTGCTCTCTGTCATTATAGATTCATGCTCTTAGAGAACCTCCATTTATTGATTTTTAGAGAACTGGAAAGTGTTTAAAAACTTTGGCATGTGTTTATTTTTTGTCCCAGGACCAGTATGTTTTTATAGTGTGTCGCTAATGTGAAAGACTGAAAGCCGGTGGATTGAGATGAATGAGGTTAAAGATATTATTCACGTCTCTTTTAACTGACATCTTTTCATCTCTTCCTTGTTCTCTTGGTTTCATCCTGTTATGATGTAAATATTAAAGCATTTTCTAAAGAAGACTATATTGCTTCCTGTGTTGCTTTCGGTTTTAATGGGGCGACGGAGTTTGATACTGCATGATGATGATAAAAGAAGATAAAAGTCTTCCTCCACGAAGCTCAAAATTATGCAAGTAGGTCATGTGCTTTCATGTAAAATGGGACAAAACTTTTGCAAAATTTACAAGGATATCTATTTTGGGGGGAAATGCGGAAATAAATTAATCTCTTCCAAAACCCAATTATATTTCCAGACTTTGTTTTTGCAAGCAAAGTTAATTGATAATAATGGTCGCCTATAAAGTGCTTTCTTAAATGTAGATTCAATATGCATTTAGTTTCCTAATTTAAATGATTATCATTTTTATTTGAGATTATAGGTTTTGACACATGACTAATGGTATAATTTTTTAATATGATCGTGATAATGTTAAACTTTTTTGACTCCTTCACTTTAATCATCACTGTCTGGAACAGTTTAAACTCCAAATCGTGTCTTTGCTGTGTTGATGTCAGTGCATGTTCAGGAAAGACAAAAAGAGCAGGCATTGGTCATAGCAGCATTGAAAGGTGCTGGTATATTTAACATTGGCGTTACAAAAAACATTTCAAACAAGGTGATGCTGTGTCATCGATTCCAAACAAAGAGACATGAAAATCAATAAAACGGCATGCTCCAACTTAAGACAAGTGACATTCCCAAAAAAGGTCGTTATTTTTTTCATCAATGGATTCTTTTAATAACATTTTATAAGCAATAACATATTCCATTTTATAGAAAATAAACATCTCTAGGAAATACTATACACAATTATATTAGTACATCACATCTTACATTTAAACAGCATCAAATACTTATATACACCATTAAATAATGAGCTCCATAAAAGAGAAAGTTTGGTGTGGCATTTTTGCACTTTCTTTTATGCTCTAATACTTAAATATGTCTCCTTTTGATATGACCAGTACTTTTAACCGTCACCCTGTATGGGGCGTTGTTACATAGCATGGTAGAGTGAAAGAGGCTACATTTGAGATACACAAACAGACAGGTGTATTATGAGCTCTGAATCGCATGTATATCTTTCTGCGCTGCTGTGATGGGTGAAATAATCATACATCATGGCAATGTTTAACAGTAATACTTCTGAACTGTACATAGATATGATGTGAGATGAGCTGACTCCCAGTCGGACCCTTGGAGCCCTGACCTGCAACCTGTCGAGTGATGATGGCGGCGTCTACTGTACATATTGAGTGTGCACACAGCTGAAATGGAGTAACACTCTTAAACAGAGTTATCTTCTTTTTTTTTTTCATTTTGTAATTTTTCTTTTTTAATCTCGGAATAACACAAAGCCTGACATATATCAAGGGTGACGCAATGATGTCGTATAGTCATAATGCACATCAAAATACATCTCCGAAGATAAGAGCGTTATATTAAAATACTGCGTCCATTTTTTTCTTAACTCTTCGATATCAGAATATTTAGAACCTGTAAAGCACATCATCATGTACAGTTTCCTTTTTTGTTTCATTTTGTCTCTTGTTTTAAACACAAACGCTCACATTGAGATAGTACATCCAGTGGGTGGCTGCTGCTTTTTTGATGCATGACATCTTGAATCAGAGATGAACTTCTTCACTCGCACAGATACATATGCACAAACGCACCGGTGATGTGGCCGTAGAATGACAACTCTATGATTATCACACACACGCGCGCGCATTCACGCAAACACGCAGAAATACACACACACACTCACACTTCTTGGACCACAGACAAGGTGGCCAGAGGGATGCTCCTGTCCAATCAGTGTCCGCCAGGTGTCTGTATATGATAGCAACCCATCCGAAGGCAGAACACACACACACATTCCTCGCTCTGCATTTCAAACAGCCCCCCTGTGCACTGGGCCCTAGGCACACAGTCTCTAAAGCACAGTCTATCCTCCTGTTAAACAGTGCTGCTGCCTTCTACCTTCCAGTGAGGGGCTCAGTTGAGGAAAAAAAAATTTCCAGGCCGGGTTCAGGGAGCAGCCATTCTCTGCCAAGTCGTTCTCCAGGGTTGGTATTGCTCCTAGCTCCACCTCGGCGCAGCCGTTTACCCTCCCCAGCCCCACTGGCCGATGGGCCTGTCCATCATCAGTCATCACCCAGTTTTTAGGTATAGGTGGCTGTCAGGACAGCGTTTTTGTTTGCCTTGCTGGATCTGTGACGCTTGACTGGCTGAGAGGTGTTGTTCGGTGGTGGAGGTGAAGTGCTGGAATATCTTACAGGTCCTGCAGAGGAAGGGAGGAGAGACTGACGTAAATACAAACACACACACACACACACACACAGACAGAGGAAGAAACGCATGAGCTGGGCCAGATGTTTGGAGGTCTTCCCCCTGTGGCTGCTGCATTATGACGTTGCACTTGCACAGCACTTCCTGTCACCGTCGTTCTTCATGTTAAGTGTCTTAGCTGTAACTGAAACTGTTTGGGATGTGTTTCTCTGAATATGAGAGCGGCAACTCGTGTTCACTCAGGTGTAACTGCAGGTGGAGGTGCTTCCTGTACCGGCCGGGACACTTGTGTGTGTGAGCTTGTGTATTTGTATGTGTGTGTGTGTGTGTGTGTGTGTGTGGTGCATATGCGACTTTGTGAGTGTGTATCTGCAGACATGAAAGTAAGCCAGCTGCAGTGTGCAGTATTGGGGAGATGGATGCAGCTGGCCAGTGAACCGGCTCCACTGTGAAAGACACAGCAGGAACGCCCACTAATTGCGCTGGTGTGATGGTGGTGGTAGTGGTGGAGCGCTTTCTTTCCCCCTGTCCGCCTCTGTAGCCCCACCCCCCCTCGCTCTCCCCAGTACACCTCCCTCACTCTCTCCGTCTTTCTCTCTGAACTGCCAGTTGCTCAACCTTCTGGCCTGGACTCAGACCAGCAGCTATGCCCTCTGTCCCTTATCTCTCCCTCTTCCTTTCTTTCCTCTCCCTCTCCCTCTTTGAAGTTACACTCCCCCTCTTTCTGTTTACACCCTTGGAGTAGCTCTCATTCTTTTTTGCACCTTCAGTCGCACGCGTTTTTTCCTCCGTTTCTCTGTCACAGAGTGTCTCTCCCTTTGCCGCCCTTCTTTCCTCTTTCTGTCTCTTTCCTTCTGTCGCTCTCTGATGTAACTGCCCCCATTCGTCTTTTGTTCCCACTCAGCCGCAGCACAAAACAGCTTTTCTCCTCCCTCCCTGCCTCCCCACCCGTCTCTCTCTCTCTCTGTCTCTCTCTCTCTCTCTCTCTCTCCGTCTCTCTCTCTCTCTCTCCGTCTCTCTCTCTCTCTCTTGCTCACCATGTGTATACGTGTGTGAGCTTACAGGTAACCTGTTAATGAGCCTGTGTGGACGAGCGCAGTGTGTGTCCCTTGGCTCCAGAGAGTCCACAGCTGAAGGTGGCGTGTGTGTGCAGTTTCATCTATATGTGTGTGCTATTACCCTGAAACCAAGTGAACGAAGGCAGAGGGAGAAATTTCAGAGGGGGGGCTCATGGGTGGGGTGGTTGCGTGCTTGTGTATGCATGTGTGTGTGTGTGTGTGTGTATGTGCATATGTGTCTGCTCTTCCCTTTGATTAGGCTGCTCGGTGTAAATTGGCGAGGCACAGACCCACACACACGCAGACCCTCTGATCCCTCAGCTGATGACAGCTCTGCCTCAGCCCGCGAACAACAATCTCTCTCTGTCTTGCTCTCCTTGTCTCTGTTTTCTCATACTCTATTTCTGCTGCTTAGACGTGGGAGTTGAGGTGAAGAGAGGCGGGGAAGAGGAGTAGAGAGGAGATGAGAGAGAGAGAGAGGGAGGAAGGGATGAGAAGGGATGAAGGGAGGACGACTGAAAATGGAAAAGGGAGCTTGCAGAGATGAGAGGTGAGCGGAGTGGGAGACGGAGGGAGCTGGAACAGCAGGGAGGCGCAGAAGCAAAATAAGGGGAAACGGGAGGGGGAAAAAAGCGGAGGGGAGAGAAATAACGAGAGAAAGAGGGAGAGTGTGAGAGAGAAAACGGGTGGAGGGAGCATGTGGGGAGGATAGCAGGCAGCGATGCTGGGTGGGGTGTTTTGATCAACAGCCAGCTTTTCATCGCTGTCAGTCTGCACAGAGGAGAACAGGAAAGGAAGAGAGGGAGGGAGGGAAAGAGAGATGCAGAGAGGGGAGGGAGAGAGGCTACCGCCATGGCTGCCTCAATGCACCGCTGCTCCCCGCTGAATGTCAGCATCTCTCCCTCTTTACTTCCCCCCACCTCCCCCACTCCCTCCCTCTGCATTTGACCTTCCTCTCTGTGCTGCAGTGCAAATGCGCTGCCACCAGATGGCGTTTGTCTTAAAGGAAAGTTGACCATGGGGTGGCCAGTTCATGTTAACGCACAAAAAAAGGACCTGTTGTGATTGCAGTGCGCTGCAGCCATAACAGTGGGTGCTGAGTGACAGAAAGGGCACATAAGAAAGTGTTTACACAGCTAGTGGTAGTTGATATGGGTTTAGCGTGCCAAGGTCATTGGGTACATATTGATTTGGTATCAAAATATCGGTCACTCCAAGAAGAGCTCCTGGCCTTGATCAGTTACATACCAGCATGGGAGTAGATACGGTACTTGATACTAGTGTGCAGTGAACGCCAACCTGAACCCTCGTGTTTTCTTCTTTGGCTCTTTCTCTGTTTTACAAGAGCTGACAATTGTGTTTTCTGTTCTGCACTGTATCATCTATCCAGCCATGGTGCTGCTGCTTGTGACAGCAATGTGTGAATTCAATTTTTTTTTTTTTTTACTGGGCTGAGGAGAGGGGTGAAAGGTGGAGTGGAGCGGGGGGTGGGAAGAAAAAAATATAGGATAGAAAGAGAAGGGAGGGGAGTGGAGGAAGAAATCGAAACGCTCAGAGGTTCTTAGAGCAGAGAGGGTGTAAGTGTTCTTATGGGAGCACAAACCTAACGCACATAAACATATATGAAACCGCTAATATCTCAGCAGTTGTTACTCTATAGGGCACACCTACCCACTCCTTTTCTCTGTTTAAGACTCACCATTAAAGCAGAGTGCAGTAATAATTTGGTGCCAATCAGCAGAAATTTTACACCTCTTAAAACAGATCATATTTACTGTTTGGTGTGTGTTGCCTTCCTTCTCTTACCTCATGTTTTGGACATTTAATGGAGAAATCATCCTCGTGGAATGTGCAGCCTGGGCAGGGAGAGAGAAAACAACAAAAAAAATAAACAAATAGCGTAAGGGGGAGAGCAACAACAACAACAACCCCTGTAAACCCCGCACCCCACCACGCTCTCCCCTCTCAAAAAGGAACCCGGATAAATGACAGCGAGGTGGGGCTAAAATGACAAATGAGAAAGAATGAGGCACAGAGAGAGGGAGAGAGAGAGCCAGAGAGGAAAGAGAGAGTGACTGAGTGGATGAGTTGCGATGCAGGCAGGCAGTCAGATATGGCTGGTGCACTCAGCAGGATTAAAAAGGGCCTCGCTCTGCTCCCTGTGCTGGCTAGGCAGACGTGGCAGGCCTTCTAATCCTCCCACTGTACTTCCTTGGCATGAGGTAATGTAAGGGGAGGCCATACAACACATGTGCTGACACACAGACACTCGCTGATATTGACTACAAAGACCAGGGACACACACACACACACACACACACACAGAAGTATTGACAGGAATACACATAGGCGACATGGTTGTAACATGCACACAGGGAAGCATTTAGGCAAGAATTTGGGCAAGACACACACAAGCATGCAAACACACACACGCACATTCAGTCCCCAGACAGCAGAATGGATGGATGGAGCCACGGGGGTTGCGGTCAATAATGCACACATACACACCCTCCTTCCTCTATCTCCCCCCCCCTCTCTTTTGCACACTCCAGGGTCCCACTTTCCTCTCATCATCCCCTTTATTCAAAGCTCCCTCCCCATTTCCCTCCCTCCCCTCCTTTTTTGCTCTCCCCTAGCACTCTAAGACATCTCTCCTCGCACTCAATAATGTTACTTCTTGATGCATTTTCTCTCTCGTTTTACCCACATCCACTTTCCCTCCCCTCTTTTTCTTCTCTCTCATTTTTATCCTTTTTTCCCTCACCTGCCTTCTTTGTTCCCCTCCCTATTGCCCTCTAAACCCGCGTTCAATTTCCCATTCCCAATTTCCCTCCTCATTTCTCCTCCCTCTCCCTGACTCTTCTTCCCTTTTCATCCCTTGTTGCGCTCTTCCTCTCTCGCTGTGGTCTCTTACCTATCTCTTTGGCGCAGACATAGTGGTATTTATGAGAGCAGCCTCTCCAACAGCAGCTGAGGGACGCCCCCACAATCTGGCACTTGTAGCAGCTCTGGGGTTAGTCAGACAGACGGACATATGGACCGAGGCCAATAAAGAAACAAACAAATTGACCGATACAGGCACACAGAGAGAAGAAAAAGAGGGGGAAAAAAGTTGAAAGTTAATGACAGTTTCTTAAAGAAGGTGCACCGATTCTGAAAGTGACTTCACATAGTATTTCAGTTTGCCCTATGCATGCGCACGTTTCAGAGTAGTTTAAGACTCAATGTTAATAATCTCCATAGTACCGTTTGGGATGAGGTGGTGGCAGCCTCCTTCAGTCCGTATAGCCTCCCAGCTACCATAATTATCCCCTTGGTCCAGATGGCACAGTTTTCATGGGCCCAATGCTCCTTAGCCTCTGCCTCCTCTTGTAGCCTTTGGAACATGCTGTCACTGCCCTCTTGGTCTCCCGAGGCCTGTGTGCTCATGTCTTGGAGCTGCTTCATCCTCCTGAACCTCTCTCTAAGAGTTAGTCTTCGTGGACCACCCTCCTGACCCATTCTTTCTGTTCTTTCTGCCCTCCGGTATCGCCAGTGATGATGCCTGCTACTACTACTGCCCTCTTGAGTGGATGACTCTATAGTGCACTCTTTTTCTGTGCTGCCCTCGGCCTCACTCTTTGAGGGGTTGCCTGGTTCTTCGCTGCTGTCGCTGTTTCTGTCGTTCTCTGGCTCTTTCCCGAGGGATTCTGTGTGGCTGATCGTCAAAATTTTCCGTGGAATGCCATCCTCTGTGTAATAGGGCCCACACAAATCTCCCAGGTCTCTGTAATTCGCTGGCTTTCCGCACAGGCTACATGTAAGACACCTTTCAGTTAGATTTTTATTTACCAAGGGTCCCTGTAGCATGGCAGCAGTGTGTGGCACTATTTTTGCCACTGTGAAAGGATTCCTCATTCTGAGTATGCCCTTTTTTCTACGTCTCTGAAATATTACTGCATCCTCAGGCTTGTTGACTATGGCACACCAAGAGGAAAAGTCTCTGGAGTTGTTAATCCGTACGTATGGACAGAAAGAGAGCTTTGAATTTTGATGGACTGGTCTGCGCCTGATTCTTTTTACAGAAATTGTCTCAGTCTGTTTTCCTGATATTGTCACTACAGGACCCACAATACATGTCTCTTGTTTTTCGTTATGGTCTGTCTCTCTTCTTTCCCTTTCTTCTTTTTCTTTGTCCTCTTCATCCCGTTCACATCCAGCAGCCCTTACTACTGCCTCAATAACTTCAATGGCATCTTTCATTCCAGGCTTTGGCCCAGGCTTTTTGTGAACCTTCAATGGCTTTCCAGGAATCTGCTCTGATGAGGCTTTGCCTCGTTTTCTCTTAGTTGGATTTGTGGATGGTTTTCTGCCTCTCCTAGATTTCTGGATTTCTGTGCTGGTAACCTGGGGGGCTTCTGTGGTCTCATCTGGGCTGATTGGCAGAGGTACTGTGGATTCTGTGGGGGTTACTTTCTCTTCTACCATCTCCTGTTGTTGTTCTGCTATTTCAATATTTGGCTCCTCAACTGCCTCTGCTTCTTCCAGAGAGGCTTGGCCTTTTCTTTTCTTTCTTCTCTGCTTTAGGTGCATTTCATGGTTGTTTTTAATGGCCCTCTGCTTGGCTAGCCTTGGTGTCGTAACTATTAGGCTCCCTGCTTCCAGGGCTACTACTGATGCATCTGTGCTCTCCACCATGGCCCATCTCTTCCTCTTATTTCTGGCAGATTTAGTAGCTGGAGACAGTACACTTTCTGAGACCTGCTGTGGCCACTTTCCTGGAGCCCTAACTTCTGCTGGGGCCTCCATCGAGCTCCAAACCTTGTCAGCTCCAACACCCTGCTGTGTCCCTGTTTTAATGTTTTCTTGTCTTATCTCCTCCTTATTTACAACCTCGTCTTCCAAACCTTGTCGGAACCCTTCTAGTGTTGATGACTCTTGACTGACATCATGCTTTTCTTTTTCTTGTGTCATCTCCATTTTTCTATTTTGCCTCACTCCTTCCTGTCTAGACTCCATACGTTTTACTTCCCCTTCTATCATATCAGTGCTGTTTATGAGCATAGGTGTCTCACCTTCCTTTGAGGCATGTTGAGACGTGACCTTGGTGGTCACATCATCAGTTAGATTGTTGTCTATCTGGGGAATTGGGAGGTGTTTCTTCGAGCTAGGTGATGTAATTTTCTGCACCATGGCCTCATATTTCTGTCCTCTGCCTTTGCGTGGTGGAAGAACTTTTGTTTTAGTAGGGCACTGAGGAGGCACCACAGGCACATCATTTGTGATGTCAGTTTCACTGATGTTGAGAGGAGTGTCTTTTGGTGAAGAATTAATTAGAGAGGCTTTCTTGGGTGCCCCTCGCTTTCTTTTGGGGCCACGGACACCCTTCTCTTGAGGTGTAGGGACAACCTGCTCCAGCAGGGGGGGTTGGATTGCTAAGGGTTTTGGTTTGGGCTTTGGACCTCTCTTTTTCTTTATTGGCATTATAGAAAGTTCTGGGCTGGATTTCCGTTTTAATGAAAGTAATGTTTTTTCTTCAGATTGTTCAGTTGCTACTGGTGGGGCGATTGGCACAAGTGGGTCCATTGGAACATCTGTGTTTTTGACTGCATTAGGAATGGTAGTTAGAGCTTGTGCCACATTAAAAGGCTCCTCTACTTTTGGTGAAATATCACTGGCATTAATTTCTGTCAGTATCTGGGGTATAATATCTTCCTCTATGATCTTTTCTTTTTCTTTCAACATTTTTTCTTGTGAGGGCTTTCTGGATCTCAAGACCATGTTTTTACCTTCCTTTTCCGGTACCTTTGCTTCATGGTTTGCATGTTTTTCTTCCTGGATGACTGGTTTTACATGCTGGCTTACTTGTGTTATTGTAGCTTTTAGGCTCTTTCTGCTCCTGCTTTGCAGTCCAGCCAAGGGCTGAATGGTTTCATCTTGTTGTAACAGTTTTGCTTTAGAAACAGAGCCTTTGGGGCGACCCACTGGGGCCTTGATGGGTGCAATGTCAGTGGGGGGCAAAACATCAGCAGGCTTGGGTCCAGGCTTAGGTCCGGGTTTTGGACCTTGTTTTAGAGCTGTTTTTTGACCAGGTTTTGGTCCAGGTTTTGATCCAGGTTTTGGCCCAGGTTTTGCCCCAGGTTTTGGCCCAGGTTTTGAACCTGGTTTGGGTCCTGGTTTACGCTTTACAGGAGTCTCAATTTTCAGTGGCAGCTCTGGTTCACTTGGCACAGGTTTTGGTCCTGGTTTTGGTCCTGGTTTAAGTCCAGGTTTTGGCCCAGGCTTTGGTCCAACCTTTAAGCCAGGTTTAGGCCCTGGTTTTGGACCAGGCTTTGCTCCTGGTTTTGTCCCTGGTTTTGGTCCAGGTTTTGGCCCTGGTTTGAGCCCAGGCTTTGGACCTGGTTTGGGGCCTGGTTTTCTCTTCACATGTGACTCAACTTTGGGTGGCAAGTCTGGGGCATTGAATGAGCGTGTGCACATTCTTGAACGGAAACTATCAGTTAGCATTTTGGGAGTCTGGCTTACAATAGATGCCTGATGAGCTAGGTCCATTTGATCTGAGTATAGCACAGTTTTGCTTGGAGGCATGCAAGGTTTGTGTGTAGGGGATGTGGCTCCTTCCTCTTCCTTTTCCCCTTCCCTCTCTAAGCTTAGCTGTCGCCTGATTCCTACACCTGTGTGTATGATTCTCCTTCTGCCCCTGGCATGCTTGCGTCCAAATGCCCTTGGTTGAGCAGATGGGGCCACAGGCTCTGGCTTGGCCAAGGGGGTCACAGCACTGGCACAGCTGATGCCCGGCTCCATGTCCTCATCACCTTTTTTCGGAGAGGGTGGAGTGTCTGCCCAGGAGGGGGCTGAGGGAAGTATCGACTTCCCTGGCAGCTGAGGAGAGTCTGGCTCGAGCACTTTAGCATCACTGTGATCAATATGATCTCTGGTCTGAGCTGGAGGTGTTGCCTTTTCGTTGAGAGCTGAGAAGACTGGCATAGCAGACTGAGGCTGAGGAGCAGTGTCACCAATGGCTGACTCCCTTGCAGTAGCATCTGCTGCTGCTGTTGCTGCTGCTGCATTTGGATGGACAGGTGCCTCTGCAGATTCATTTTCAGTATGGAGTTCAGTGCTCTGACTCTCTGTCCTGCTGCAGAGATCTCCAGGAGGCTTCTCAGGCCCGTCTCTATTATTCATGTGCTCCTCAGTCGATGACTGGCTCACTTTCACCCCCTCCTCCAGTTCCTCTCTAACCTCTGCAGACAGAGGAGGGGAAAGTGAAAGTTGCTTTTGTTTCTGTATTTCGTCTTCTTCATCTTCATCATCCTCCCCTACTTCCCCCTCATCTTCATCCTCCTCATCTCTACTCTCTCTCTTTTCTGAGTTACTCTCATCCATTACCTCAACTTGGGGGGTTGGAGAGGTGTCCTCTGAGCTGTCCTCCTTTTCTGTAGAATATTGATCTTGTTCAAGGTCACCCCTTGAAATGAAAGGCAATGTTTTCACAGAGCTCTCAGAAGCAGTTGGAGACTCAGATTTGAATGCCTCTGATTTCATCCCTTGGCCAAAGTGTTCCTTGTGACCAGAGTCAGAGAGAGCTGCTGGGAACTGTTCAATGGAGTCTCTTGCATCCGGGTCATATTTGCTCTGGACCTCTCGGTACACTGTCTCCTTATAGCAATAGCCTTTTTCTGTCAACCCTTTATTTACTTTGCTGTATAGAGCTGGGCATTTCTCTTCATCTGACCATTTTTCCAAATTCTCTGTAGATTTAGTTGTTTCTGAATCTACCTCATGGTCAGTTTTTTCTGTTGACACCTCCTCTTTGTCAGCTGGTTTCTCTGTCCAGGCTGATTCTTCAAAATTCTCTTTGACGGGGTCATTTATATGCTGTATGTCTGAAGGGGAGTCCCTTTCTTGTTTCATTGGACTGGGAATTGCAATGCTTGTAGGAGACCTCTCATCACCAATGCTCTTCACTGGAGTACTCATGCCATCTCCTCCCTGCCCTGACTGACATCTAGTAGGGTCAGGGGTAAGGTTGTGCAGACCTGAGTCCCCAGATCTGGTGGACATATCATCTGGAGATGTCATGGAGCATGAAGATGCTGTGTCCAGGCTGAGTTGTGTGTTGTTGGGGGCCTGTGCTGGACTTCTGCCCTGGCCACAGTAGAAAAAGCCCCTCTCCAGTTGTTCATCACTACTGCTAGAGTAGCCCCCCTCATGGAGTTCCATGGGCATTGGCTGGTGCTGTGGGGTAGAGTAAGGGTCCTGCATGGGGCCAACACCACCCCCACCACCATCTGGATATGGAGGACTTTTGTACTCCTCACCCTTTTTGGAAGATGCACCACTTCCAGCACTGCTGTTGCTCCCTCCGCTGCTGCGCTTACTGCCTTTCTTGTTGGCCACCAGGGCTTCTGAAAGCAGCAACTGCTGGACATTATTAGAGATATTCTCTACCTGAGAGGTGAGGGCATTCAGGCTCCACAAGCTGGGGTTTGACAGCAACTTCTCTGAAAAGCGTTCTTTCATGGTGGGGACCTGCGGTGTGGTTGTGAAGCTGTGGGGGGCTGCATGGGGAACATTTGGTGAGGGGTGTGAACGTGGGGGCATTAACATAGTGTTGGTACTGCCTTGTTCCTGCATACCAGCTGAGGAGGATGAAGAGGAGGAAGCTGCTCCAGGAGTCATCGGAGGTTGGCCATATTGAAACGACTCTGGATTTGTCATTAGTGGTGAAGGGGTGGAGCTGTACGAGGGGGAGCGCCCTACAGATCGTGCAGGTGAGTGGCTTGAGGATGGACTACAGGTCTGGTAATACTGTTCTGGCGATCTGACAGATAGCTCTGAGAGACAGTAATTTTGTTGGGGTTGACTGTAGTGTTGGTATTTCGGGTGTGGCTCCTGGGGGTTGGTCATAGCCTGTAAAGGGGGCTGCTGCTCATATCCTCTGGAAGAAGGCTGCTGGTAGCCATAACTATTCTGGGTTGACCTGTAACCTCCTTGCTTCAGATTGCTGTGGCTGCTCATTTGTCTGCCATACTGGGAATTGGGGGGCATGTTGTAACCTTTATAACAGTGGGGCATAGGGCTGCACTTTTCCATATATGGCGAAGGAGATGGTGAGTGCTGGGGGTAATGCAGGTGACTCTGGGGGTACATGAGAGGGGAGGGGGCAGGGTTAGGAGGGTGGGGCTGGTGGTGGGGGCTGGTATAGGCAGGGGTTGAAGGTTGGTGGCACTGGGTCTGAGAGTGGCCCAGCATGTTCTGGTCCATGTATTGAGAGGAACTCGGTGCAGGGGTACCACCAGCCTCCATACGCCCCACCATCTCCTGGTCATACTGTGCTAACTGGGTTTGGTCCTCCCATTTTTGCTGAAGGTGGCCCTCGCTCATGTACTGAGCTGAGTAATTCCCAGGGCCCAGGTGATTACTATAGCCCCCAGGACCCTGTAGGTGCTGACTGGGGTTTGGTGGGGGCACTTTGCTTCCTCTGTAGGATTTCTTTGCCTGTGAGGATGCTGGACCCCCATTTCCACTTCCATTCCCTCCACCGCTCCCTGGGTAACCAGGGTAGGCTTGTTGGCTGTAACAGTCCTTGGGTCCTCCTCCAGTTCCTGGTCCTCCAGCTGGAGGCATGCTCGTAGGGTTTGTCAGTGAATGAGCCTCATAGCCTGATCTGGTGTGCCCTGGGCCTGGACCTGGGCCTGGATGTGGACCAGGGCCTGGGTGAGGGTGCTGGGGGTGGGGATGATGCGGGTGTTGCCGGTAGGTCTCCAGGCGGGATAATTCATGGGGCTCCTGCTGGTAGCAGGGTTGGTTGCTGTGGTAACCACCGCTGCGCTCACGGAAGGACTGCATAACTCTCTCCGTCTGTAGCCAGAGCAGGGAGGGGGAGGTGAGGTGAGATGGGAAAGGGGGAGGGGGGGGTTAGGGGTTCTGAAGGCAGGGAGAGAGGGGGAAGCGAGAGAAAAGAAAGAGAAATTATGAGGGTTAGTGTGGTTGAGCCTGAAGTTTATCCATTCTGCATTTCCCCTTTTCATAACATTAACCATGAGTCAAAGCAATATTGAAGATAATCATTTTCACACTCAATCGCACAAACACACAGATGTGCACATCCTATGTAGATAACATATTATGTAGATTTTTCACCAAAATACACAAACGTATTCAATTAATTGGCATAATTTGATGTCAAAACAGTAATATTTGTTTTCTCCTGTTCAGATTTGACGAGCCTGTGCTTTTACATGTGTGGATGCCCATCTGTGTGTGTGTGTGTGTGTATGTGTTTGTTTGTGTGTGTTTGTTTGTGTTTAAAATGGCCCCGCAGTGTCTGAGGCTCCAGGATCTGTTTTGGCTTTTCAAGATGGAGGGGCAGACACGTTATCCTGTCTCTGGAGCAGTGATTGCATGTCTGACAGAGGAAGTTGAAAGAAAGAGTCATGTTGGGACATTAATTACAATTGCGTATCCATAATAAACAAATAATCACAAATATTGCACATCTGTATACAGTAGCGTGTCTATGTGAATACGTAGAGGTGTATGACTGAAGCCTGGCCAGTGTTCAAAGACTGTGGTCTGCAGCAATAAGATGACGTCAGAAGAGCATCAGCATTGTGTCATAACACTGGTTCTGAGTATGAACTCACTGAACTCACTTACAGAGCCATTGCTGCTAGTCCGCTTTCCAAGTGATTTTGAAAGATGTATTATTCATTACTGTTTTGGATCAAATTTGATCCCCAGACTTAGACCCTTTTTTTCTCACCACTCGAAGATATCACAATTTATTACTTAAACAAACAATATAAAGTGGTATTTTCTAGTTAGTCTTTGATGTAGTGTTTCATAAAAGGTTCAACTGAGCCCTCCTTTTCTTCTCCTCCCTGTCTTTTCCTGCACAGATGCAAACTCCAATTTCCTCCAAGGGGAAGCATTACAGTGTGTGTGTGTGCAGCTGCATTCAGTACACCAGTAGGGGTGTCAGAGAGTGTGTTTGTGGGCTTTGTGTTTGGTGTGTTTGTTCCAGTATGTGAGTGCACGTGGCAATGTTTGTCTGTAATCTTTTGCCTGCCTGTGCAAGTGTGTGTGTGTGTGTGTGTGTGTGTGTGTG
>JAOXYL010000045.1:11649084-11661092 GCA_028564955.1 Terapon puta
TCCTTGATAATAAAAGTCCCTTTATCTGAAGTAGAGTGTGATTAGGATATGGAAAACGCTCTGTACGTAACTCAGACAGTCTTTCTTGAGTGTGTGTGTGTGTGTGTGTGTGTGTGTCTGTGAAGTGATGAAGCTGAACTGCTTCCCTATGTGGACTCGAGCTTGTGCTGATTCGGCAGTTTTAATGCTCTTTCATGAGCTTAGACCTGCACAGTGGAGGGTTATATTAGAGAGATGGGGAGGGAGGAGGGGGGGCGTACACAACAACAGCTGTGGCTCGGGCTCTGCACACACACATACATACTCACACACACACACTGATCTTTTCTTTTTTGCACTCTCTCTCTTACACACATGCACACACACGCATGCACACTCATGCACTTATTATCCATAACCAGATGATGCATGTTGGTGACAGAAAGAGGGCAGCAGAGACAAACCCAGGAAGAGAAAATCACTTCCCTGTCACCTTTTTGGTTTGACGAAACGAACGCACGAGAAGAAATAAACGACTCTGACCCTAGATCTAACATGCAGAAACAAAACTGTACAGCACACAGTGACACACTGCTGTAATGGCATCTTGCTGATCCAACGTGAAAGAGGGAGAGGGGGGGAGAGGGTGCTCAGGAAATCTGTCATCTATTGGTAATCCACAGCAGATTTTAGCCCCCCACTGACAGGCGTCTTTGTCTCTGTCTGGCTCTCTGTCCTGTGTGTGTGTGTGTGTGTGTGTGTATGTGTGTGCTTTGGATACATGCGTTTCTGTTGGTAGAGACCAAAAACAGAGCTAAAACAGACTGAAAACTGCAGACCGTTAGATGTCTAATAAACAAGTTCACCGTATGAACTTATGACATTTATGATATGTCAATGTTGTGTGTCCACAATTTGTTTTTGCAGCCTTGAATGAAAATGATGCCATCGGATAAGATCAAAAGCTTAATTTGATCAACACAAGTCAAACACTTTTCAATTGCTCATGGCACTTAATTTTTTCCAGCATTTAAATCTGGGATATGGTTTTATTTACTCCCACCCCCCAAAACACATCAACATCACCTCTGTGCTCTCATCTAAGGAGACATTTGGTCAACCCCATCAACCAAGTCAGTGGATGTAACTGACAACAGAGCGGGTCATCTGTTCGATTGTGTCCTTGGGGGCTTAACTTGTTTGGAGCCATAACAAGTGATATTTATGGCAACCTCCATCAGGATGTGGAGCCGTAGTGGTCAAAGCGTGGCAGTAACAAGTCATGTTACCACAAGCAGAGACAATCCACACGCAGCCTACAGCTGCAAGAAATCTAGTTTTCCAGAAGGATACGAGGAGATTCTGCAACATGAGACCCTGCTTAGTTTTATCTAACATGCTTTGATTTACCAATTCTGTTTGGTTACCATGCAGCCAAATGAAATTCCCTCTCGCCAGCCTGACCCTACTTAACACCAATTATCAGACATCCAGCAGCTTTTCTCCTCTGCTCCTCCCCTTCCCCCCACTTAGTCCTTTTATTTGCCCATGTCCATATATTAAAAGCCTCCATTACAAACTTTTGCCAACCAATAACCTTCTTGTATTTTTTCATTATGGGGTAAAAAAGACTTCAATATGTATCATTTTTCTCTCAACATTATTTTTTCTAAGGACTTGCACTACACTGTGCCCTATCTTCTGTGGAAATGGTCCGCTGAGCCCCCCCACTCCTCTTTTTTTTTGCATTTGAGGGTTTTGGAGTAAAGTAAGTGATCAGCCTGATATATTCAGGACACTTGTGGGTAAGTGGCACCTTGTAGAGTACTCACAACACCTCTCGAGGTGACAGACAGGTGGAAGGATGGAGGGCCGGATAAAAGATTGTGAGATAAAACCTCTTCAGCCTGGTGATTTGTGTCAGAGGGCGCTTGTCTGTCAGCAGCACTACACGCACAAGTATCAGAGAAAACATGGGCGCAGACTGTCAAGGCTGTGCGTGTACGTTCTTGTGTTCACATCTGCAAACAGCAGCATGCTCTGTCTGTGTATGTGTGTGTGTATACAGCTGGTGTGTATTACAGAGCCTGTCTCCTTATTCGTCTTTATTTTCCTTCACACACACGCACTTCTTTGGTTCCTCCAGAATCTGTATCGGAGCGGGATCTAAGAATCGGCCCAGGGCCCCGAGGTAGCTGTCTAGATTGAATTTCAAATCAATGTTACACAAGTTGTGTTCTAGCCTCAGCTATTTTCAACACATGAGGTGAGGCACCGCCACGAGGGAAAGGCAAGTTATCTGCCTGTGTGGGAAGCGGTACGGGCGATATTATCATACGAATGCTGGGGAAGAGACTCGACTCGACGAAGATGGATGATGGCCCAAGTCGGTACTTCAATTTCAAAGTTATTAGATACTCATGAGGTGGGAGAGTGTGGAATTAATATGGAGACTGAGAGGGATTATCAGTGATCGACTTCCAGCTGCATGAAGCATTCAGTAAGTGCAGGTAGAGGTGCAAATATCTATTGACTGATCAGAGGTGCTGTGGGAGTCTTGTGGTTTCATTACCTATCTGAATTAAAGATATGAGTCACTATGATTAAAGCATATAATGTTATACATATAAGACCATTATGAAAGAAATGGACCACACAAAAATGTAGGTAAGGATTTCCTTCATAGATGAGAAACTAGAAGCAGAATTCTGATTGGCTGGAAGGTGAGGATTAACGTTATATAATATATATTATAACTGGATATGTGTGCGTTTTTGTTTCCAGTTCTACATCAGTGAGTTTGGTCAAGACGGCAACATTAAGCCTTTGCTAAAGAGTTTAGAGCAAGCGCGATTTATGCAACCATCATCATCAGCCACAAAGATGAAGAAAAAAGAAAAAGCCTCTTAGTGAGAACCTCGCAAATTTGAGAGAAATGAGAAAGGAAATGTGACCCAAACCTGGTATCTGCACTGTAGAGACAGTTCTATATACAAATATCTTTTCACTATGCCTGTGGACGCTGTGAACGTCAGTCAAATTGAATGTGACAATTTCATTTTCAAGTTAATGCAGCCTAAGACTCAATATAAAAATACATTCAAAAGTAAATCCTTACTTATAGATGTGTAGCTACAGTAAGCTGCTTTCTAAATGACCAAGAAAGTAATAAAGTGTCCAACTTCTTCTTAAAGAGTCAAGAGTGCGTTCTGTTCCCTATCTTCCAATTATCTCATTCAGTTTATCTCATATATTCTTCCGTTTCCCAATTATCTCCAGCTCCCTCACTCTTTCTCGGCTGTCTGACCTTCCGTCCATAATAAAACCTGCAGGCAGAAACTGAGGCCTTGAGTTTGGAATCTAAATGTTCGGCTTTGAGCGGAGCTGCATAGCTGTGGGCTAGGTCACTATCTGTGACCACCAGAGCTCTTTGGCTACCCTTGAGATAGACGATAGAAGCCCGCAGAACTATTGTGAATTGTGTGTGTGTGTGTCTCATCTGGCCAGATGGCTGGGAGTCCCTGTCTGTATATGTCAGGGATCAGGCCATGGCTTATGGGTCTGTAAAGCCCTGCTGCTCTCTAACGACCCTCTATGTGTGCAATTTAACAAAGCAGACAACGGAGGGTGCTGGAAATAAAACACACGAAATACTATTTGACTACTGTCAGGTTGGGGATCAGGGAATAAAACAGGAGCTCGACTTCAAAACAATAAAAGCTCTGATCAAAATTTGATTGTCAGCGATTGAAAGTGCTTTAATGCCCTGAGGGGGATTAGTGCGCATACGATAAAGGACACATTAAGCACATTAACAGCGCTGTACTTCATAAATAGACAATGCCTTTTATCACAATCCCTTCCCACAGGTTCTCTCTTCTGGAAGCTGGGAAGCTTCAGCAGGCGTTTTGCTCGGGAGAGACGTCATTGCCAATGGATGACTGACAGTTCTCGCTTTCATTAATGACCACTTCTTCTTTGCTGTGAAAAAGGCTGTAACCTGTTCTGGAAATGTCTAGTTCTTCTAAGGGCTTTTGCAGTCAGGGCTGCTCTGCTCTAAAAATCCCCTTCTGAGGCTGCAGATGCAGTGACATCTTTTAAACCACTTTAAAATGTTTTAATAATGCTGGCACATAGATCCGTTTTATTATGTATTATTTTTAACTAGCCCATTGCAGTCCTGAAATATTTTAATCAACCATCTAAAACAACAAAAAGTGCAGTGTAAATAATGAATGAAATAATGAATGAATATTATACCCACCAAACTGTATCTGAATAAATAAGCTAAATAGTTAAACATAGATTAAATGTCCCATTCATACACGTTTCAATCAATACTATATACCAAACTAATATGCTTTCAATCATAATTTGTGTCTGAAAGAATGATATCTTCTTGGATTGTGTTCATTTCAGCAAATTCCCCATGTTGCAGCTATGTGGGCTGAATCTTCCGTCTTTCCTCTTAAAGCTACTTCTGAAATAGCTGAGGTTTTTATTTATTTATTTATCCCTTTTTTTCATGTTTTTGCCAGCCTTAATTGACTGCCGTGTCATATTCACCCGTGCTCCCCTGGGCACGCCGCTCCACAGAGCACAGTGTCTAAAGGCCTGAAATCACTGTGAAGACCCGATGCAAAGCTGTAGAATTATATCTGGGCTTTTGGGATCCCTTCCCTACAATCATCTTAACGGGCTCTCCTGAGTTGTGAGCGCACTTGGAGTATGTAGGAAAAAACCCCAGAAAATCTTATTAGCATCACTGTGTGTTTTCATTTTAACAAAGCCGCATTTTCGTGAAGGCATTAGCGCTTTTTCATGTCAAAATACGTGTTGTGCGTGTTAGTCGATAAGCGCCTTCACTGGTCGCTTTCAGTAAGAAGTGCTACCAAACGGCAGCTTTCTGATATCAATGGACTAAATGTTTGATGACTCAGCCGCTATTCAATTGCCTCTCATTCATTGGAATAATCAGAAAATAGACCCCCGTGCAGTTTTGGTGACATTACAACAGCTTAACATCAGTGGGATTTATTTTTCACAGCAACAGATGTTAGAGGAAAAAAAAACAGATTATCGTAGTAAGTCTAATTGTGAAAATTGACTTTTTTTTCTTTAAAAAATTGATGTGTTGTGTAATTTTGAATGTTTCATACATTTTACATTACAGGTATTTTGACAGACATATATAGTGTATGATAAACTTTTGACTTTTGCAATTTCCTGCATTTTATTGGTGTCTAATGAATCAAATTGAGAGAATCACATGCCATTTTTCCTTCCTGTTTTTATCATAGTAGATTTCTTATTTCTATGAAGATAATGGCTTTTGGCTGTTGGTCTTTTGCTGTAAGCGGTTACAGCAAAAACCAAAAAAGTTCTTGCAAAACCTCAGCAAACTCTACCCTCTTGGTGACTCAGGCCTAATAGAATAGATTAAGGGATTTCAGTGCTGCACGTTTCTTTAAAATGCATGTCATGAAAAAGAGAGATTCAAATGACAGTGTGGGTTTTGATGGTGCAGCAGTAAGAAATATGCATTTACAGCACTCAGGGTTCATGTGGTGAAATATTATATCTCTTTTCATGTGTGCGATGTATGTCATGTGTGTGATCACTAAGGGGATTATATGTTCTTATGTGCTTGAAGGATGAGACAGGTCTTTATGCTTCTGGCTACCCTCCGTTTTGTCTCCCTCCCTCTCTCCCACACCGTCACCCACAACAAACAAAACGCACATCAGTTTATCCTCAACAATCAGGAGTGTTCCAGCAACGCAGAGCCCCACTTGGTCATATTTACATATCCATCCACTGAGGATTAAGCGTTTTCAATAGCACAAGTCTGAGGCAATACTTCACCGGGTGCGCAATTCGTGACAGGCTTTGCACAGAATGTGAACCGCGAATTATGCAGAACATAAACAAACATCAAGGGTATTCCTGGGTCAACAGTGATTAGATGTCACAATGCAGATGCTCAGGGACGTTTAGAACAATAAGCTTGAAAATGTGAGTGTGTTGACGCTGCACGCCGACGGATGCAAGTCTCTCATGCAGCTTTCCTCAGTATTTCCTTCCACGTAAAAAAAACCCCTGTTGTATCTTGCAGAGTAGTTTTTTGAGGCCAACCACCTGTTCTGAAAAAGTCTCCAGAACATTTGACAGCTATGCCAAGCTGAACCGTCCTACCCAAGCCATCTCGGCTAAAGCTATGCAAAGATTAACTGGGAATGCAAGAATGCTGTGGGTTGTTATTTTCCACCACACAACCGCTGATAATACACCTAAGTGTTACAAAGAGCATTTATGATGCAGAGGGCGGCACTAATACACACGGAGAGGGGAGCACGGCTCTACTCCAGCAGGAAATTCCTCCAGAAAGCCTCTACCAGTTGTCTCTATCCCTCACAGCTCCAGGAGTTGTGAGGCAAAGGAGGGAGGAGCAGATTGGGAGGGACTAATGCTTCAAAGAACCAAAAGCCAGATTCGAACTGAATAATGTGGGAAAAAGTAAAAAGCGGCAGCCACCTTGACTCTCCCGGTCTTACGGAGGCAACAAAAGATCAGCAAAGTCCGTGAAGGCCGACATTACTTCCATAATGAAAACAAGTGGGATAGCTCTCAGCCTGTTGGGATCAATGGGGATTTTAAGAGCTTTCCCTGTATGAGTGTGTGTGCAAGTTTTTGTTTCTGCTCGCACACAAAATCAATGAGCATTACCATGAGTCTTCATCTCAGAGGGATTGAATAACAAGCCCTGGTATTCAGCATGACATGTAAGCTGAAGCTGATGAGAGAAGGAAAAAAAGAAAATCACAGTGTGAGCGTGTCAGTAAACTCCAGAAACTGCAAAGCTAGTAAAAAGCGGTGCTTCCATTCAGACTGAGGCAGACATGGGAGAAGAAACAGAGAGAAGCTGCACGGTAGGGTATCTCCTTTTAGTCTGATTTCTCTCTATTTGTTCTCTGCATTTGACTTTGACGAGTGGATGCTGCCATGTTTTAAAGTTTGAGCCAATTTAATTGGAAGGTCTTCAAAGCCGGAGCGCTGCCATGTTTCCAGGACGGCTGTGCGATTTCTCTTAGTCGGAGTATAAATGCGAGGTTATGAGCGGCTACAAGAAATTTCTGACCAGGGTGAAAATACCACCCTGTTCTCCTCTTGGGATAAAATTCAAAGCACATTCCCTGAGTGGAAATTGGCAGATGAGCGGGCCAGAATGAATGCTGAGGAAGAAGAGGCTGAAACACCTGAAACACCTGCCAAAAGTGTGTAAATCATCGCCTTTTTAAACAGAGAATCTCCAGTGAGAGGCTTTGCGTAAAGGGCCATCCTCCAAACTAGCCCGGGGTACAAACCATTAAGAATTTATTTGATTATCGCTAAGTAGTTGCTGAACAGCAAACACCAATTAGAGCAAATTATGTTAAATCCTGGGAAGCATTAATTTTCCAGACGCCCCAAACACAGGCGCGCATGTACACACAAACATACACAAACGCACACACACGCAAACACACCACTCTGAGCCAGGACATGGAGTGTGTCTGCATGGTCTGAGCCAAGAAAACTTAATTGGATTGTGAGTAAGCATTTTGGATGTCCATTATCTTTGCCCATCTGGTGGGGGGAGGGTGGATGTCTTGAGGTGCCGCATCCAAAACAATCCTATTATCTTGACCCAAAGATAAGAAAAATGCACACGTGCGCACACACAAACACACACACACACACGCGCGTTTGTTCACGCTCTCCCTCTCTCTGCAGCTGTTACAGAGCTCTCCAAAAAAATGAACTTCGCATTTCCTCGGGCAGCGTCTATTGTGGATGACCCTGCTACTTTAAACTGCTCTGACTATAAACCAGTCTGCCATGTATACACAATCTCCATCACTTTCTCCCTCTTTATTATGCCTCCTCCTCCTCCTGATTCTTTTTTCCTGAAGGACACTGTGGCTGCTGGCCAGTCACTCCTGTCCCCATCTGTGTTTACTTAACTGAATGTGGACACCCCTAAAGCAGATAAAGACTGTCAGATGCAAGCATGTACACACACGCGTGGATTCACACAGCGGCAGATCCACAGAGGAACTTGGCAGTTGCTTATTTTCGACTGTCTCTGAGGACCTTAATCTATAACAGTCCAGAACGGCTTGAAAGACTAGGTACCATTTTTCCCTAATTAGTCCAATGCGAGGCTTGTTAAGATGCCATATTCCAGCAGGGCATGACTGATGACAGAATAGCGTTTGATTAAGTAGCGCTGTCTTCTTTTAGCTCCCTAATGAATGTGTTTATTAATTACCTGAGAAGCTTTGGGGGAGTCACAACAACCTGTTCTGTTCAGTGCTAAAAGTTAGACGGTCCCGCAGTTCATCCATCACTACATTCAGCTCACAGAGCAAACAACTCAATTTTAGCGGGCTGCCAGTTATTTTCATGCCGCTTTCCCTCACCGTCCCAAAATGGATTGCCCACCGCCGAGTGAAACCTAACTACATAAAACTCAAAACTTCGATACCTCGACCAAAGAAAGCAATCAAAGGAGTCTTTCCAGAAAGCTATTTTGCAGGCGAGGCCCCCAAATCGAGGCAGGGGTGTTTGTGCTTCGTTTCTCACATAGCTGAACTTTTCTATTTAGACCTGTCAACAGTCTTGTTGTGCTCGGTGGTTTGTGGTCAGATGCCGTTTCCTAAATAGAAACCATCTATCAGAGGCTAAGTGGTGGTTGAGAGATGTCATTGTGGTCATGAGTGGGTGACGGCGGTGAAGGAGGAAGTGGTGAGACCACTGGAAAAACAGTTCCAAGGGTTGCATTTATCCTTGTGTAAGAGCTAAGTGTGATGGAGCGAGTCCAGTGCACTTGAGGATGAATAGAGTTAATTTGTGTGTGAAAGGAATAAGGAGGAGACAGAGGATGTCTGCGCACTAGAAGCGAGAACACGATTCTTACAAATTTCTATACATTCAATATCTATTAAAGACATCGCTCTTAAGATGCATTACGGCAGATTTCAAGTGCAATAAGTGATGCTCAGAAAGCAAATGGCAAGAAAATGGAAAAGAGCAAGGATCTGAGCAAGATATTCTCCAAATGCCTTTTCGCTATCACTGGTCATGCAGCGTACCATGAGGCAGTGTCCATGCATCATCATCAACATCATGTGACAGCTGCATTTGGTAATGTGACCTTTAATATCACTGCAGTCTCTGCGCTAATGCATCATCTTGTTATGACGACGTGTTGTTGGTGCATCTGTCCTCCACATGTGTAAGTACAGCACAAAGGGTGCACAGTAATAGGAACATCTTATGATATAATCTAATCCAATACACCACAAAAACATCACAGGAAATAACTACAACTATTGGATGGATTGCCATAAAACTTTGTAAAGGGATTCATGGATCCCAGAACATGAAGCCCACTGACCTTGATGATCCCTTTTCCTCTACCAGCTTAAAAGACCTAAGTGTCTTGAGAACTACTGGATACACTGTTGTTAAATTAGGCACATATTAAGGTGCCTGAATGGTGAATCCTAATGACTTTAGTGATAACTTTGGTGACACTTGGACTCTCAGTTTTGTACATTTTTTTTACTTCAGAGGCAGAATCCAAGACTAGGACATTCCTTACCTTGTCGGCAGGTGGTGAGTTGCTCAACTCAATACCTACCCGCGGGTCCACTGGCCTGCTGGGAACACTGCTGCTACTTGAAATGTTTGGTCCTGTCTGTGGAGATATACATCTACAGTCTTGGTGCATATCTACTAATGCTACTGTGTCATGAGTCTAAAGGTCTGCAGAACACAGGGAGATTGTGTACTATTTGCTGTGGATGTGTTTCTTTTCTCAGATGTAAAAGCAGATAATATCATACATCACAGGAACTGAAAATGAAAGTCTGCGCTGTCCTTTGTTCCAATCTAACAAAATTACAACAGGCAAGAGGCCGTAACACACACACACACACACACACACACACACACACACACACACACACACACACAATCTGTGCTTTTTCATATCTCAGCAGCACACTTTTGTGTGCAATCTTCCCAAGAGCAGCAGCACTGACTGAGAGTCTCCCTGCACCTCCAGCACAGAGGCTCCTCTGTTTGCATCACTGCTGCCCAGACCCACAAAAAGGCGGCTGGGAGGGGTGACCCAGGCAAGCCCCTGGATCAGGTTCCTGACTCCCTGGCCCGGTGATACCAGACCTGGCCACCTCAGCCCCTCCCACATCCTGCCCTGACAATGGGCAAAGCCAAGAAGAACCCTCCTCCGGTTTAATTGGCAGACAATGATTGCATTCTCCTCCCCCTCCACCGGCCTCTGTCAGGGGGATAGGGGAGTCGCACACGGCCTAATTGCCACCTTGCGTGGGACAGGCTTAGATAAACGTGGGTCTGGCCCACAATGGATGTATTAACCTCTGCATACTATCACAAAGGCCCAAGTTACAGAGCCACAATGTTCTCTCTCTTACTTTCTGTCGAAGAACTGTTGTTTCATTCATTCAGGTCGGGGAGACATTCAGGTGGACTGTGATAGATCTACCTGGGAAAGGTCGTTATCTAATGACTGAGCTGAGCTGTAAGGGGTGGCGCTGTGCGTGTGGTCCCATTGTTAAGGTGCAACAGTTGATTTAGTGACAAAGTAACAATGAAGCATGTGTGCTCTGTCATTTTCAGACTCCCGTGATGAAAAAAGACAAAGAATTATTCCCTCTCTGTCTGTCTGGGCCCAAACACTTATCCTCATTATGGCTTCTGAGAATGACTAGAAATGAAAAACATCAGGGTCATTAGCAAGATTTTATGTTACACTGCAAGTTGTTGTCTCTCTTAATCACTGATAGTGTATTCATTAAAGTGCTTAGATGACAATTAACCTTTGAAAATCCCTCTCAATTAAATGCAGCGTTCCTGAGTGCTCATTTAAGATAACAAACCTGGGATATTTTGTGTTATTTCAGCAGGTACACTTGCTGAAGGAACGCAACATATCCCCAGCATAAGTCAAGGTCAGGCCTGCTTTCTTCAGCTCATAAAAAGAAACGCTCATTTGGGATGTCTAGAGTTCACCTCCTGGAGGGAAATGAATTTTCAGCATTCCAGACAAATGCGGCAGCAGCATTCCTCGCGGAAAGCTTAGGAATTCCCCCCATACGGTATTTTAGACTATAATGATATGTTAGGTTGGCTGCGCAACATAACCACACAAAGCAGTGACAAAAAGAGGGTCAGAAACCACAACAAGCATGCACAATTTCAGAAATGGGATTCGCTTGGATGTGGTGTAACACAGAGCAGCACACACGCTCTGGGCCGTAGCAGCACATCGACATCGCAAGGACACTGACACAAATGCACAGAAACACACACAAACACCGGTCAGCAACTCAAATACCAGGAAGAATTGACACTTCTCAATTTAGTCATCAAATATCTATCCACTCAACCTCCTGTATGTTTTGGGAAGCTTGCTCTGACTCCACATGGCTCAAGGTTTTTGCAGGAGATTTGACAGATTATGCAAAATCCTGAATTTACCTGTACCACCACCATCAAGTTGTGGCTTATCTTAGTTTAGCATAAAGACTGGAAACAAACTAGCCTGGCCCTGTCTACAAGCACGACTGAAGCTCACTAATTAAAATGTCATATCCATTTTCTTCAATCTGCACAAATCCCAAAGTATTAAAAAAAAACAAAACACATGTTGTGGTTTTATAAAGCTCTGTGCTGGACTATTTCTTGGCCGGTAAGAGTGACTTCCTGAAATCTCTTTGAGTCGCCTGGCAACAGTGACAAGACTACAAGAAGTTATTGTACAAACTAACTGCTGCAAATTAATAAATAATACTATAATGCTAATACTAATAATAATTATTATGATACTGCTACTATGATACTACTACTACTACTGCTAATAATAATAATAACAACAATATTATCACGCTATGAGCAAACCATACAACAATAAGGAAACCGATTTTCCTTTAAGCATTTTTGCC
>JAOXYL010000045.1:11677830-11729328 GCA_028564955.1 Terapon puta
ACACACACATATATATAGTGTGTATATATATATATGTGTGTGTGTGTGTGTGTGTGTGTAGGCATGGGGAGAGAGAGGGAGAGAGGAATAATGTTCCGAGAGCAATTTCTCTAGGTTGAATTTATTTTTTTCACTGTTGCAGGAGTTTGGTAACCTTTGACCTGGGGAGGGAAAAGTGACTAAAGATGGTAGTAGTGCAGCTAGAGTGGGACAGAAAGTCATTCTGTATTTCATAGCTGAAGCTGGTCTCATACCATTTTGATTAGCCTTGGGTATTAGAGAAGGATTCACCTTGTGTTTAAAATAAGATGGGAAGGGAGGACAGGGAGATACACACAAGCTCAGACTCAAGATAAAAAAAGAAAAGAAAATCGATGCATACTGGATTCAGGTCTGACTTGGCCCATTGGAATCCACTGAGGAATATTTTTGTCTGTCTGTGTGTCTGAATGTTTGACCCGAGGGCTCGTCTGTTCCTCGTGGTTTGAGGCAGACTTTAAGAAGTTCAACTTGAACACCTGGACTTCCCCAATGTGACTTCAAACTAGTCTGCAACAATCAAGGTTATACAACAATGCAGACTGATAACTTCTGCACCAGATTAAAAGAAAATTTGTTTCTGAATCCAATTAATCAAACATTCACAATATCTCTCTGGGGAGGAATAATAAAAAGAATATATATCCATTTTTATCGCTCTGTTCCATAAAAAGGCCATAAGCTCAGTCACATCAAGCCCTGTTAGGCAGTTTTATGAGCCTGATGATTTGTTAACAGCTAATTTCAAGCTGAGGGATAAATGGCTGTGCAAATGTCACAAGCACAGAAGTTATAATTGGAGAATAATGTGAGCGAGTAATAGCAGTAAAAATGTTGTTTTGACGAATGGCATGTCATTGGGCAATGCCGGTATGGTAAAAGAAGGGAGGGTGTGGCTGACAGAGGGAAGTGTGAGGGAGGGTGTTGAGTAATGACACATTTATTCACTTGACTGAGAACAAGCTGAAAATGGACTTCTTAAGGGACATTGGGCGAGAGACATTGTGTGAAAAGGGTCAGTGAGGGGCACCGGCTGCACTTGTCTGTACTTCTGAAATAATTCCACCCACTGCCTAAACTCAGTCTCTTTGCTTGGACACAGTTTTAATCAGAACTTCTCTTTTCTATTGTTTTATTTCATGCAGCGGATGTGAACCGATGACTCTGGATTTGTCATTATTCCATGCTTTCAGGTTCAATTACTGGACAGTGGTGTCAAATGGATTATGCTGAATATACTGATGCTGATACTATTTTTTTCCCATGTAATGTGAATTTCAATAATAAAGCATCTTCCCTTGGCTCAGGGACTGTATTTCTTTCATTTGGACCCTGTGCCAATCACAGCATGACTCAGAATTAGAGTAATGAGACTACCGGCGTTGTGCGCAGCAGTGCAGCGGTCCCGCTGTGTTGATCTCTTTATCTCAAAGACTCAAAGAGTAAAATTAAGCTAGGGGGGGGTTTAAATTAGGGGATGGTAGGGTGTGACCTTGGGAGTTCAGGCACAGAAGGGATGGTTCTTTCTGCTTTGTGTGATTTGGTGTGTGTGTGTATATGTGTGTGGGTGGACTATTTCTAAAAGAGACATGACAGCCGTTACTGGCCCATCTATCATCAGGTGGTGAACTCTCATCTGTCCATCATCTGGTGACAAAGTAGTTGACACCTTGTTGTCCCCCCAAGGTCCCACTTCATACCACTATCAAAGGTCAGATGATTGATAGTATGTCTTTTCCTTTTACTCAATATCAAATGAGCTCAGTTTCCAGGATGATGGATGATAAGAACTTTTGTCATTTTACATGCACGCACGCACACACACACACATAACTTTGCTTAGTTTTCATTCGAGTTTTTTTCCCCACAGCCTGAAGAACTGCAGCTGAATTGAACTGAAGATTTAAATTGCCTGTACAGTGGATGTAAATATGAGCACTGATGTCTGCGTGTTAGCCACGTGTTAGACTGGTGAATCTGTGCTGCCTTGCCTGTACCAAGGGCATGCTGGGACATGCTCCATATCCCCCATTGGCCCCCCAAATGGAGAAGAAGTAGAAGTGATGTAACTTGACATAAATGAACAGCACAGAGTGCTTGCATGTTTACCAGCCCTGCTTAGAGATTGCTTAAGAGCACAAGATACCAAAAGCACAACAAGGGGAAAGCAGCCACAGTCTACCTTTCACTCTATGAAATGCTTCCTCGCTGAGTGACCCTTTTATGTTTTCCTCTTGATTCAACATTTCCTGTGAAGGTACATGTGTAGCACACTCAAGACTAGGTGTTATTTAGGGCACACAAAATAAATCTCAGATGGACTCTCTTATGTTGTAGCCTCTGTTTGAGATCTAGACTGCAGCCCTCGAAAAATGCCTGAAGGAGTTTTTTCTCTGCTGTGCCACTCACCTCTACAGAGAGCTGAGAATGCTAAACAGCTGATGCTATGTTGGATATTATATATATATGTAAGAACCTTGGAGCCATGCTCACTTCGAAGGTACATTACATTGAATAGACTGTGTGTCACTCTTGCATTTGCCCCACACTGTTTGTTAGAAATCAAACACTGAGTATGTCACTGATGAGCTTATTAATGCCTGTCTGAAACATCTGTTGATGGTGGAGCCTCGTTATTGAACAACTCTCATTGTTGGGCCCGATATCTGACTAATTACCAGTTAAAGCATGATGGGATTTGTTCTGTGTGTAATGTCTGATCTTCTCTGGCTCTTCAGATTCATATGTTTTCGTGTGTGTGTGTGCGAGTGTCTCATACGACAAAGAGGGTTGTGCACATAGGATCAGGCGACTTGTGCCCTCAATTAAGCAGTTTGCAAACGAACAGCCACTACGAGGTGAAAAGAATATGTTTTCAATTTCCATTTGACTTATTGGTCATTATGCTTATCACAGGAGCCTGTTTTAATGACTTTGCACTTGAGGACAAAGGAGAAAGTGATTTATTGTAGTTGCACCTCCAGCTCTTCGTTCACAGTGCATTTTGTTAACATGAATATAACTGTTGCTGAAGATCCTATTCAGTGGCTTGGAAGGTTAAATTAACACCTTGTCCAAAGCTATGACAACAATACCCAAACAGTGAGAGAGGACAGGGCTGTGACCACTCACTGTAGTAGAACAGGGTCTAACATTCCAGCAAGGTTATTGGTAAGCCGGGTTGCAGTGGTAATATGCTGTCATATTAGCGCTCTGGATGTCAGAATGTGATGCCTCAGAGGGGGATCATGGGCTGTATCTCCTCCAGCAGGGCTGAAACTGGAATACTGCTCAACGAAACAAAAGTAATGCGCATGAGTGAATAATGATGATATTGTTAGTGAGGTGTCACTTCCGATAATACATGTTTTCCATTCTGCCTTTAGCTTGCCATACAAACGTCTTAGAGTCACAGTAATTCTGCCTCTGTTTTGGATGCTGTTGAAATAAAATCTAGCACATGGAGTGAAATGATGAATTGCTCCCTATGGCCAATAAGCAAATTGATGCAAAGCAGTGCAGTATACAGTGTGGAGTTCCAGAGATGGTGAGGATGGTCTAATCAAAGGTCAACGAGGTTATAAACATGAGGTAGCTGTGCAGAGTTGTAGGCTCAAGGGTAAGAGGGACTAAAAGACTGCAGCACTTTGCGTAATCCCATCTTGGACGGGAAGTCCAAAATACAGGTGACTGCCCTACCAAGAAAGAAAACAATCAGCAAGTTTTAGAAAGTTTTTCACATCAGCATTTGCTTAAGTTCAGGTGACAAAGACCTCTAGAGATTGTAGTAATAGGCAACTGTGCTATTGTAGTCCGACGAGTCAGCATAGGGAGGAGGTCAGGGTGGATGGATGGGTCATCAAGTCACTTGGACATAGTGGATTACTCTGTTTTCCATTTCTAACCAGAAATCTCTGTTGGTCACTTTTAACCATGACCATGGTTTTTCCAAAGCCTTACATCAAGCACTTATTATTGTAACCATAGTAATGAAGGTCTCTTAACTTTCACAGAGTAGACATTTTAATGCAAACCATGATCGTTCCCTAACCATAACCAAGTTGTTTCCGTGCCTAAACCTAACCAAATCTTAACCACAGCTCTGCCAGGTCATAAAACAGATTTTTCTTTTTTCGACAGTGATTTGTCACAATTTTGGAAGAGTCAGACAGCCGTGATGTCCTCCTACCAACAGTCTCACCAGATTTTCAAGGTTTCTGAGTTTTATATTTTCTTTTAGTTTTTATAGCTTGCGTTCTAAGGGGCAAACAACTTTTGTGGTAATCTAACTTGGAAGACTTTAGTATGATCCATTATAGTTTAGGAAAATAAAAATAACATTCAGCTCTGAATAAAGCAAATAAAGTACAAAATGATACAAATGTGTTGGAAAGAACGACACAAGACACCCACAGGTTGCTACTCTCAAAAACCGTTGTCAAACCAAGTGTAAGCTTTGTTATGAAGCTGTTGCTACGGTAACGAAGATCAAATCTCAGGACATCCTGGCTATCAAATGGTGTTTCTCAAATACAATTAAACTTGGACTGTTGTTGCTAAAACTGATGATGAGGTCATTAAAAATATTCGGATTCACCCCCTGGGATCACAAATGTTCACAAAAATTTCAGCTAGTATCTTCAACCTGACTTTATTCTTGACCAAACTTTTTTTTCTTTAAGGTTAGAGGTTGACCTGACCAGGGGTTACAAAAATTCATAGGAATCATTTGCTGGGAACCATGTTGAATTGCAGTGTTAAACGTGGATGCATGGACTGACCGACAGACCAACAAATAGATAGACGTAGATAGATATATACACGTGGCATTACATATTGTGCTCAGTCTCCAGTGGGGTTAATGTAACCTGGAGGCCATTTTTCCTGCAGTGCCAGGTTAGCATGACTTGCAGTAGGTCGTCACAGAGGCCAACCGAGAGACGGCTGGTATGATGATGTGGCAATGCGCTCCATCGATTTAACTGTACGTGCAGGATGTCTGTGCAAGAGGGCAGGCACTGGCCCTCACTTCCTCCTCTTGGCTCGGGCTGATTTAACAGGCCGTTTGTTACACAAGACTCTGGCATGGCTCGAGGCCTGCCGCTGCGTCCCTCATGGGCCACATCCTGTTACCGCTCTGCTCCCACTCGCTTGTTGACACATAGGTCATTGCAGGGCGTTGGCTGCGCCTCCAAACATTCAGACATAAAAAGACATGGCAGACACACAAACATAAGAAAACACACACACACAGAGCTCAGCTTGTCAAATGAGCAACAGGCGGACATTTCTCTTCTCATTACAGTGCCTGTGTGTGTGTGTGATGGTGGCTCTCCTGCTTGTAGGATATGTTGTGTTTGGCTATGACTTTTCATCCTGGAAGCCCATAATTAGACAGCACTGGATGCTGCCAAGGAAGGATGAGGTTAAGGAGTGGGAGCGGGCCGCCTGTTTGCTCGGCGGTTTTCACAGGCACGACGAGGAGCGCGGAGGCTTAATTACAGGAGCGACACCCCCGCTGGACCTCGATGACACGTTTCCTGTGATTATAGGAAATGATCGGTATCGACTGCAAGGAGGGGTGTGGGGGGTGGAGAGGAGTCATGTTTAATTGCATTAGAATAATTGCCTATTGATGGCTGAGGTGAGGCCTGTCCCTGGTGGTGAGGCTGTGGCGTGTCAGGTGTGAAATCTTTCCACGCCATAGTGCTCTGAAAGTTGTTTAACGCTGTAATGACACAACATATTTGAGACTTGTTTGTGTACATTCTCTTTACAAAGTTTGCAGATGTCTCCTGCCCGCTGCTCCTCAGATTGTCCATAAATGAAATCAAATAGTTTGCCTCCGTGTTTAGTGGAAGCCTGTTCCTCATGGTCCAAAGGATGAATAATTCCTCCTTGTATCCCCAATTTACAGCTGTCCCGCACAATCCTTCTCTGTGCATCTGGTTACCTTCCTCTGGGTTTTCCAATACCAACCAATTAGGCCTGAGCTAGAGTATGATCGATATACTTCCTGGTGACCTTTGGGTTACCTTAGGCAACTGTCAATAGGTATTTGAGGTGGCGATGTCAAGGCTTGCCGTGCAGGTGCACCTGCACCGTCAGTCCATCGATCCCCCACCTCTCTCTTGAGAAAAACAAACAAAATCTTATGCTAACTTGCACAATATATGCGTTCTGCTGACTCTGCCCCTGCTCACAATATTTATCATCCCACGCCTAATCAGTTTTGCACTGAACACCTGATTCACCACTGCTACCTCATGCCTAATGAAAAGAAAAACGATAGGAGACAATAGCAGGGAAAAAAACCCAAAACACATAATACCCCTTGGGAGATGATCCTGTAGTTCACCAGTAACTAACATTAGTGTGTAATTCATCAGAAATAATAAAATGGGCACTTTTACGGGAGCTTTCAGACAGGACCACAGTTTTCTCCATATGTGATTTATGCTGTGACCAGCATCTTGAGCTCCTGCCTGTTTCACTCTCTCCCTCCTACAGTGTTTGGGTCCTCGTCTCTGGCTGCTTGTTGTTTCGAGCGAGCCCAGACAGCCTTGATGCTCAGCCAGGGACAGTGGCTATGGGGCAGGCAAGGCCACAGAAAGTTACCATGCTCCCAGGTCACTGTGGTCTGGAAGCCAACATGGGATCACTGGGTAAACAAGCGGTTTCAGTCAAGGGGCGGCTCAGGGCAGCCGAAACAAGGGCGTGTGTTTGTACGGGCATGCTTGTGTGTGTGTGTGCATGTGCCAAGGCGTCTTAAAAGTTTGGACGGGCCCATAGTGTGCTGTCTCCTGGAGCTTTTTTAGAAAACGTTAACTGCTTTTTGTCTCTGCCGAGGACGAATGTTTGTGTTACATGTTGGGATGAAATATTCATTATTGGATGTATTCTTCAGGCCTCTCTGTGCTGGGGGTGGGAGAACTGTTGAAACACATCTCATCAATCGCTTCTCAGCATTGCCACTGACAGGCATTAGTGTACCGTCAGAAGAAATTACTGTATTAAACTGTCCTTCATGTATATTCATGCCCATATATTACAATGGCAACCGACAAAATGAGCGTGCTATCCCCAAATTAACATGCAATGCAAACAGACAGAATGATTTTGATATAATCAGCTTAAGTATGACGCTGCCAACTTAAGGAATTACGGTATGATGGCTTATTTGCATAATGGGTGTCCACACACAAACGTAATCATTTCAGATTATGTCAATCTGTTTGTTAAAACATGATGAAAATTATGACACATGTCTTGCTTTTAAGGAAAAATTCCACCCCGAGACACTTATAATGTAACATGTCATCAACATGACAGGAAGTGAGGAGTCACATCTTTCAGTTTTTTCTAACAAACTGCTTCACGCAGGCTTCACAGCTCTGACACAGCTGAGGTGGAGCTGCCTTTAAAGTTGCTGCATTTGCTAACACAACAGTAAGTGATGCATCTGCTGCCTGTCTTATGTTTATGTGACAGTCAGCTGAGGTGGAGTCCTGGCTCGTCCCATCTCACGTCGCCGGGACCGGCTCGAAAATGTGATGAGTCTTCTGTGGCTCACTTTGAGATGACAACTTGTTCACAGTGAGAGCATTTTTGTGCTGTTTGAATAAAAAAATCCTTTAGACTTGTTAAAGCTGCTTTTGATTAGAACAGAATAGAAACTGCTTTCTCTAAAAGTGAATGAAAAACAAAGGAACAAAAAATGCAGTCATATGTCAGTAATGACAAAGTTAACCTTTTCTAATAGTTACATTATAAGTAATCTGTTTCGACAGTAGTGTTGGAATTTTTAAAGAAAATACCACAATGTTTATAGAATAAGGTCACAGTTTTAAAAAATTCATCAAGAACAAAGAAAGGGCTGATTAGATTAGATGTTTTAGCGGTTTACTTCGTGCTGCACCTTGCAGTTACTACTTTTATAGTGTTTTTGCTCGTTGCAGTTTTGTCAGCACTAAAAGTTGAAATATTTGAACATCATTCTCAACACATTTAAATGTTATTCTCAATATCTTAAATGATTTTTTAAAAAATATTTTTACAATCCACTTATTCATACTTTGAGTTTTTGTATTAATGATTTTTTCTTTGATTTTTAGCTTTTTAAAAAATCTGAATAAAAAATTCCCACATTCTTGTATTAATAAATACATAATGAGCCTTGAGTTAAATCAAATCAGGAAGGTCAGTGGTCTGGGACAGATTTTCAGATTTTAAATGCACAATCAAATCAAACAAAGGGCTTATTGTCAGTACCGATCTTTCTTTTCACATTTGGCCTTCTCTACAGTAAATATCAAAGTCTGGCTCATGTTTGTTTGCTCTAATTGCCAAAATACCCCATGCCAACATTTGCTTGACTTATTGCATTTCTACATTAGATTACATTTCTCAGGGGAGCACAGCAACATGTGAAGCAAATGATGAGTTAATCTAACCATCTGTTCACAGCATTTATGTTGCTGTTGGGGATCAGTTTCTTACTTTCTTTTTAAAAAGGGAATATTTTATTCCTAAGTATATCATATATACATACACATTGCACATATTAGTTACTTGAACTGAAAGTATTTTCTCATTGTGGCAATAAATAAACAATTACATACAATGTTGTGACAAACATGCATTTTTTTTTGCATAGAGCAAGCATTTGTCTATTCTCATGTTGATAAGAGTATTACAATTAGAAAAAAATCTGTTTAAGGTAGATTTAGAACAGATTAAAAATATATCATTAATTTGCGGTTAATCGCGATTAACTATGATCAATCATGCGAGTAATCACGATTAAATATATTATATATATATATATATATATAATATATATATATATACTTACATAATAAGTAAGAACTGAAAGCAGAACAAGCAACACAAAAATAGTGTTACTCCTCCATGTGTGACTTCTGAAGTTCAGTTTTTGATTATAATTCTCCTTTCCCTGAGCACCTCCAGTCCAAGATAATAGGACCAAAATAATAAAAAACATATGGATAATAATAATAAAAATGACAATAACAATTCTAAATAAATAAATAAATTCTACTATATTTAATGTTTTGTGGCAATATAGATGTATCTTAAATTACACTACAGAATACATGACAAATTTAGGGAATTTGCTGAAGTCATGATATAGCTGATCAGCCACTTAATTTTGTAAGTAGACTAAATCCTGGAGAAGGTGGGAGTATCTTTTAAAAAATGATTTAATTTACATTTTTTAATAGATTGGAACACATTATTCTACAATGACACAGCGCTGTACACATTATTTTCATGCCCCCAGTTATTATTGGCATTTTAATTGCTACATGTTAATTCACCAAGACGTACACAGCTGGTGAGTGTGTAATTAGCAACAAGCTCATCTTTCTTCCTCTCTAGTTTTTCTACAAATGTTCTGAGTAGTTTAACAAGAAAGCTCCCATTCTTTAATTGCAAACCTTTTTTAACCTCAGGAAAAACACTACCTGCAAGCAAGTTCTGTTAACGCTCCATAATATCCATGGATCATGCGTCTTTTCCCCATAAATGCAATGTATGTTTTACAGCCTGTTGTTTGTGTGACTGTAAAGGTCAAAACATGGCAGCAGCGATGGCTACAAACCAGCAGTGCAGCAAACTATGTTATCACCCTCTGCACCATATTATTTTGACATGATATATGGGCTATTCATAATGCATATTTAATATTTCATACATTACTGTGTACCATCCATATTTCATGCACAACATTCACTAATGCAGTATAATGTGGCGTATCTCGAATTAGCTTCATGCGACTTGCTGACAAAGTGGGAAATGCCCTATGCCCACAGCCACCCCCCGAGCTTGTCCTACATGAATGTGGCCCTCAGTTCCTTTATGCACTAGGCTGTCCTTATGCTCCGCGTCCCCTCCCTCCTCCTGTGTCGCCTCCGGCACAAAGCTGAGCGCGCCTTGCTAATGTTTTTCCAGTCCGCTGGGAGTGAATTTGATAGACTGGACAAAGAGCCGGGCTATATAAGACAATGTGTTTATGTCCGTTCTGAGAATAGAACCGGAGGTCTTTAAATGGCACAGACACAGCCACAGAGTACTTCTCTCCACGTTTTGCAGAGTAAAGCTCTCCTGATAAAGAAATAAGGAAGTGTTTGACCTCCTCAGATTCATTTGCTCACTCCCCACTTAAACTGGGATACACATTAAAACCCAATTTGTTTAGTGTTTTTTTCTTTTTTGAGCCTTCGATAAGTCTAATTACCATTTATAGATTCATTGAGGAACTTGATTACAGCTTTTAAAGTCTGCAGCTGGTCATTATGCGAATCTAAGAGCCGTCAGTGTGTATTTATATAACCCTGCCACACAGTGAGTGGTTTCTCATGATAGGGGAATAAAGCACGGGTGGACCAAGTGCTCTCTGCAGGAAAAACCCCACAGTGCTTTGCTGCCAAACTCCAAACAACAGGCGTCCCCTGTGGAGCTCAGGTACATTCAAGCCTGAACTCAAGAGTTAATCATTTACAGTAAGATCACTGTGGTGGAGGGGCAGCTGATAACACAAGTGGCTCAGCTTAACTACAGAAACTATAAAAGATGAATTGATTTCAACACTGCCACGGGCTGCAATTATATGTGTAATATGCTCCTCTAAAAATAAAAAAAAATGCAAATCTATATCGATAACCCTCATGGCTCAAGGGTTGCAAAAACACAGGCACCTTAAAAAATGTGAGGTGATGAATAAAAGAGCTCTTGTGTTCAGTTGTTGTTTTTCTATTGCTGCCGTGTCTCATTACACCCTCCACCGTGTCCTCCAAACAATTGCTATGCTTTGGTGAGACTGCGCATTCATTTTGTCTTTGGCCTCTTACAGCCACCTTAATACAGCCCCGTACATCCAGCCAGAGAACAAGGTCGAACACGCACCGTGGATATGTCTTCACCCCGGGCTAATTTCTTTAATTCTTAAACAAGATGTGCATGACAGAGAATTAATTTTCTGCGTAAACAAGTTACAGTTTGTTTCCCGGGGTTGTTTGGCTGGCTTTTTGTCGGAAGCTGCACATGATTAATAATGCTGTCCTACACTTTCTGTTGAGGGAATTAACAGAAAACGGTGAAAATGAGAGGAGGCGTATGTATGAGAGTGGACTGGGTCGAGTATGTGTGTGTGAGTAAGTGTGTGCGTGTGGTTGGCTAAAGATGGAGAGGTTTGTGCGTGTTCTCGCCGTGCAGTTGCACACGCGTGCATTTCCCAGTGCAAACACATGTGCCTTTGCATTGTGTCCCCTTGAATGTCACCGGTGTGCCACAGACCACGTGTCCCTCCGTGCTGCAGATAATGAGCATATTAATATGTACATACCCCGTCAGGTTAATGCCTGCCTGGCGCTCCAATTTCACGGCCCAGCCTCACATCTACGCAGTTTCCGCACAACCGCCAGGCCGCGGTTTCTCTATCAGATGAAGAAAGGAAAATATAGTTCTGAATTATTGAACGGATACATGACTGACAGGCTGGCTGATGAAACTCAAGGGGAAGGAAACAGAAAAGGAAGAAAGAACAAAAATTGGTATAGTGAAGTTGATTGATGCCAAAGATAACTTTATGTGAGGGGTTGATACTAAAATATACTGACACAAAATATGGCTACAAGGGCTGCGGCAGAGTGGACAAAATAGCTGAAATTGCTCTTCAGTGCTCTATTTTCTCCCATTTCAAAGCTCCAGAAGTTATTCCGGGCAATCCATCAGAGATGAAGTCTCACCTTCATAACTTTCAATCTGTCTCATAATATCTATTTGACAGTTGAGCTCATCGCCTTTGTTTCACCGTGCTGGGACGACGAACTGCAGAGAGTAGAGAGGAGCCGACCGAAATATTCCCTAAATGGTCAATATTTTCGGATGAGCTCATTTCACCAACGCGCACAGATATTTGTCAACCATTAAGCGTCAGAGAACATTTCCAGCTAAAAGTCATTGCAAATGCCAGACAGATAAAACAGCTGCCATCCAAAGAACTGTCTGACAGACAGTGTGATCAGGCTAAATGCTGGGATGTGGTAGAAGGAGGGATTTTATGATTGTGTGTGTGTGTGTGTGTAGGCATGTCTTGTTATGTACAGTATGTCTGTGCGAGACCTAGACATACCTTATTGTTTTTATTACCAGTTTTAAATCAAATGTCAAAACAGACAATAATGTTACCACATCATACAAGACACATTTAATGACCCGATCCACTGCCTCTGCAACAATCTCAAACTTTTCACTTGATTTAGTTTCTCATTTAACGCTAACACCAGGATTTTCTCATATGCATTTCATATGAAGCGTTCTTACATATTTATGATAAAGGTTTGTCTGATATGCTTTCAGGTGAAAAACTTCCAAGCATCACTTTGTGTTGTCCCTGCCATACCTACGTAAAGTATTCACAACACCTCAAGGCTACTGTGCAGAACTGTCCGAATACAAACGAGAATGTGTTTACAGATATTCTGCGCATTATTTTTTCTCAAAGAGGCATTCAAGTTCTTTCTGTGCGAACAGGTATGAAAGGCTGGAGCCAATGATTTGGAATTCAAATGAAAAGCTGAATCCCATCACAATGAACAGTGGAAAAAGTGTTGCAGGTGCGCATTGTTAACATTTTAACATGATTGCTGAAATTCTTACTAAGGAAAAAAAACATTTCTTCGCCTCAGTCTTGGGTTGTTGGATGGATGTTGGCAGTATCAAATCAATTGTTTTTAGATTTAAAATATTAAAACTGTCATTGTAAAACCAAAATCTTGCTTGGCATGCCAGGGCAATCTTCAGTAAGCCAAGTATGTAATGATTATTTCATCATGAGCTGAGTAATTTATGACTGAATAATGTTAATCTGTTTCCATCAAGGACAATAAACAGGTCATAAACAGATTCAGCCTTCAGTCTAAATCATCAGATTAATGAGATTTGTTTCTTTTTTTCAAATTGTGAAAAAAAGTTTTTCTTTGGGAGGCTGACAGAGAGGTTGTTGCGAGGTGTCCGTGTATGTATTGTAATCATGCTGCTGCTGAATCATAAAGAATGATATAGAAGATCACATCATATTTATTACTTTTTATGATAACATCTAAATAATCTAACTGGCCGTCATAACCGTCATTTATATTCACCAGTAGTCTACACAGAAAGTATAAAAGAAGCCATTGTCACACAGTTCTGAGAGCATTTATCCTCCCAATCAGAAGAGTTTGAAATAAAAGGTGTGATAACCATGAATGCATGTAAACACCATCACCTACAGAATGTATTTTGAGTCCAAACACTCTGTGAGTCACAACCCCTGCTGTAATTCCTCCGGTACTACGCCCCAGCTGTAGACCCTAATCAGGAAACACAAATGAAAACAAACATGACCTCGACTGGAACATCGCTGCTGATGTCAACACAACACAGCTCCTCTCACACTCTGGGAAGCTGCTGAAAGGCAGACAGCACAGCAGACAGAAAAGACCTAAAAAAATCTCTGTAACATGAAGACCAAAGGATGTAATAATTGGCTGTAATGAGTCATAAAAATGTAGATACTGCAGAGAATGTGTCTGTGACAAATGGCATCCAGCCTGCTTTTAAAACAGATTTGCAGAGGCAGAACACTTGGAGGATCTCCGAGGCAGTGTGTCCAGCATTTCAATGCCTTCTGAAGGACAGTGTGGAATTGGCTTTTTGAAGGCACACATGGAGATTTGTACCAGTCTGCATCTGGTTATATGCATCTACTTGACTGTGCTTCATTGGTATTTGCAGCACAATTCAATTCAGACTCCTAGAAAATGTTCACATTGATCTGTTGCATATACAGTACAGTATACAGGTATATATATGTTTGGTATATATGTATGTATGTATATGTATATACATATGTTTAAACAAAGAATATTTATTTGACAATGGCACTATAAATCACTATAAATCAGAATGGTGGCTCTTATCAAGACTTCCATCTGCATCAGGCAGTTTTTTTAAATGAAATTTTCCCTCCAAGCAATATACCTTTTGCGACCTTGCTGTTTCGCAGATTCTTTAGTGCAATTTTGCATGCTGTTTTTTTTATTTTATTTTTTAACAACACATAGTGCTCTGCGTCCTGATTGGCTAAAGAACTGTAGACTATTGTCAATCTCCTCTGTGCCACGTCTCCTGTACAGTACAAAATGCGTTCATCTTGCCACATTTACATAAATGTTCGATCACTAGCTGAAATGTTTTGATCTTTGATTTCATTCTATAATACTGGACTTATTTTTCTACGGAGGTTTGAACTTTGAGAGCGTTTAAACAAGAGAGAAAAGCTTGTCTGAAAAAAGTGTATAAAGTGTGTAGTGAGGGATTTTACAGCCTTAAAACATCTATAATAGTTAATATAATAAAATAAAGCTGACTACTTCACAGGTTTTGTCTATTGCAGATTATTTTAGAACAAAACTCCCACAATTAACAAGGGACCACTGTACTCTTATCAGATCCCTCCATGTTAGTTGTTAGCTTTGGTGCATCAGACCAGGAACTCTGACACTGACAAATGTTCCGTTTTGGCTGGAGTGCAAACGATTAAATGCATTAATGTAAATATATGTATACATACATACATACATACATACTTACGTATTCAGCATCTATTAATAAATGTATTGTACACGAATGCTATGGTGAGTGTGTGTTTAGTTTGAATGGTGAATGGTAATGACTCACACAAAAGCTTTGACAGAAATAAGTTTGTGTGGGTAATAAATTGTTTTTATGCATTATTTGCACAAACTGGTGGATACGTTGCAGTATCATACGTCTCAGAGTAACATAATGAGGTGCATTATGGCCACTCTGCTTTGGCTACTCAGTCCAGTTTGTCCAACCAAAAAAATGAGTGTGAATGAGGTCTGGAGACTTGGCAGGCCTCCTATTTCTTCAGACACTTCAGATAACTGTAATCTAACAGCCCCGCTAAAAAATGAAGTGATATTTTCCATGATTTTCTTTTGCTGTGAAAAGATTTGTGGTCAAGTCTGCAACGGAGACAGTGTTTCTGTCTGTGAGGAAATTGTTATTCAAAGTTGTCATACATGAAAATATTTGCTATAGCCCAATTTGCTGCTAACGGAGGGACTGATAACGCTGTTAATAGGAAATTGTGTGATAATTTTTAGTTAGTTTTTCCAGTCACTACTAAAACTGTGCCTGTTGAAAGTCTAAAAAGATATAAAGACAAAGTTGGCAAGCTGGCAAGTGTGAAAAGAGTTATAAAAGATCAAAGCACAGGTTCTCATCCTTCATTGACGGAGAACATTCACATCATCAACACATTATTTATATACTGAAACTGTAATTACATCTTTAATTCATCAATTGGTATTCATGTTTCATAACTTCAGTTACATAGTGTGGTCCTCATATGACATTTTGATGTATGCTGTATGGATGTTTAATCACAATGTATATGGTTAAGTACAGAGATCAAAAGTAATAAAATTGATGAATAAAACACTGTGTTCAAGAAAATCCCATATGTATAAATTTCCATGAACAGATTTTATCTCTACAGATATATAAGACATATAATCAGATGTGCATCAGAACTGTATTGTGCCACTTTTTGTCAGACATATAACTCTATAAACTATATCCAGAATTAGCTCAGTTTTAATCAAGCTTCACTGAGTGGACTCATCTCTACACAACAACACTGGAGACATTACTGGGCACGGCCAAGATCAAAATGGATTGCCGCCTTGGGTATACATTTACATTTCTCAGAACACATTTGCACATCTGAGTGTGCATTTGCAAATCTTGTTTCACATCCACAAGTCTCTTCATTTGTGAAGGTCAGATGAAGTCTTTTATTTTGTTTCCATAATACGGTACAGATACAGTTAGATTTACACATCAAAGGAAAGGTAACGCTACACGATCAAGGCAGCGGACAGGACAGAAGAACTGATATCAATAGTTTGAATTATCAACTGGGTCCTTTTAAAAAACAATGCCGTCTCAACAAAGCGGACACAAATAGTTTCATCTGAATATCAGAGGTCAAAATGCTCAGGAATTGGTAATTAAAGAGATGTACAAATCATGATATCATCTCTACGTGCCATTCTCCAGCTCAAAGCGGCGACGTGTAGCGCCTCTAGCACTGACCTTTCAGGAACCTCTTCTCCAGCACGTATATTTTACACTTCAAAGTAAGAAGTTAAATTATTCCAATTAGGCCTGCAGCGCCGTTCTGGTCGTACCAATCTGCTGATGAAAGAACTTACCAAGCCTATCCTCCTCCCTCAAAAAACTCATTGCGGCTGTGCATTATACATATTCATTGGAGTGTTTAGGGAGAGGTCTGTGTCTTTGCAGAGCCGCGCACAGAGCGAGGGACTTCATCCATTGTTAGATTAATTGTTCGGTTGCTTAACGTGAAGTGGTCACTGTGCTTTTTACCAGCAATTATCCACATGAATATGCAAACATGGCCTGCAGATATCCAGGATGCAGTGAGCATAAACTATCTCTGTGATTCAGACACGGAGGGAAGGCATGCCATCTTTTGCTCTTAAATATAAAAAAAACCCAAAAAACAAAAAAAAAACAACAAAAAAACCCACTCCTGTGACTGATGGCATTTAGAGCACTGTATGATTTATATTTATGCCACCAAACAATCTGGTTAAAGAACACAGCCAGATGGGAGCTTATTGGAAGCGTTTTACCCCTCATGGATTTTTAGACTACTCTATTGATTTTGTATGCATTGCAGCGAGGCTGGCTGAAATAAACTGTGCGCTGTCCGTGCCAGTGGAGGAGGTCTCTTCTCCACAGTGCTGACTCTACCCTCATCCGGTAAGCGCTTCATCTGCCTTTGAAGGAGCAGAACCAAGGGAATTATACAGGGGAAAATTGACGATAAAGGCTATTATGTCCCCTGTAATATCCATTTCCCAAACAATAATGTCGGGGGAAGGAGAAGTAATGAGAGCAGAGCAGTATTACCCCACCATCTGCTCTCTTCCAACACTTGGTCTGTCTCTCCTCTCTGGGCTGCTTTCTATTTACTCTATCTGCCTCATGTGCTCGCTCGCTCGCTCGCTCTCCTTTTCCACACCCCCACACTGAACTTTGTCTCCGTTAACCCTGTAATTTCCTTCATCTGCTCTGCGGCCTTCGCTCTCTATTCTCTCAGAGGTATCCTTTCACTCTCCGAGCCCTCGTCTCTCGCACCGCGTGAATACGCCTGTGATCCCCTCCGCGCCAATTCCACAATTTCTCTGTCAGGAATGATGGGACGGCTTTCCCTCGCCGCCTCACGCTGTGTACATACACCTCACTCTGGGCATGGAAATGGCCAAGATAACAAACAGGCCGCTGAAATATGCATGAGAGGCTTCAAAGTGAGTTGAGCAAAGGTTTATTTCTTCCATACATGTTGTGCGGTCTCAAACGCAATTTGTTTACTTTTGAAGGAACTAATCCCAGTGCTCGTGAATATGAAAGAGTCAGGTGTATGTAACATGTATAACAGCATTTCTTTCATATGTTACTGTTATTCAGACGTCTCGCTGCAGGAGGACTACTCTTAAGTGTGCGCCACTTGGGAGCGTGCTCATCGTCTCATTCCAAGAGAGTACTTTCAAGATAATTATATGCAAATTTAGTAAATAATTGCAGGCTTTAAAAGGTGTGTTTGTAAGAAGTTTAGTAATGTTGTTTTGCCTTCAAATGCTCTTTGAAGGCAAAAAAATGCAAAAAAATAAAAAAAAATGGTATGGTGTAATAAAATCCAGAATAACAACACCTGACCTTTGGCTCAGGTGTTGATATTCTGGTTTTCCCAGAAGTCCCAGCCTTGGTTTAAGGGTCCTCCTGTCCTTACGTTTAAATGCCCTTGAACAACACACCAAACACCAAATCGCTCCCGGTTGACAGCCAGCGCTTTGCATGGAAGATCCTCTGCTGTCGATGTGTGTAAATGAGCTGCTGAGGTAGAAAAGGGGATATATAATATATTTAAGCTTGCCTGCTGTGCTCTGTGAGATTGTATTGTGAACATGCTCACAGTATTATGTTGATGTTTAGCAGGCATTATATTTAAATGCAAACATTTACTGATGAACACAAAACATAAAGTAAATTCTGCTAACAAAGCCAAACAAATCTACAGAGTTGAGTCAAAACAGAAATGAATACTTCCAAAAGGGGCTGCAAAATCTATATGTCTGTGGAGGTTGAAAGGGTTGTGCAGGTTCCTTTATTGAAAATACGAGGGAAATGAGGAACATAAAAAAAGCTCTTTTCACCTGGTGTCAGTATAATGTAGGTAAAATGCTTTATACAGAATATGTCACTTTTAAAGTTGCACATTTTAAGTGCTTTAATTCGTATAATTTCACAGTCCGTTCTCTCCTCTAAAAGCATTAAATGTTGGACGCTGAGTGGGTACACCAGCACTTAGGATGCCCTGCTGTCTCACCTCTGTGGAGAAGAAGGCGCTGTGACATTTAGGCCTCCGTGTTCTGCCGGCCCGGGGCCAGCTGTGACAGCCTGGCAAGCGAGAGTGGCTGAGTGTGGGGTGGAAATGCCAGCAATCAGTTAGTTGGTACGTTACAATCTCACCGTTTTATTCTTACTGAGTGGAGGCGACTTCCTGACACCCACACTCTTAAAAACACTGTCTTGCTCTTTATTTCTTACACTGAGACACAGCCACGCACGGGCTTCTCCTCACTCAGCACCAAAATAATTTCTCACACTTGACAACTTCTTCCTAAAATATAATGTGGAAATAATGTCGCCTTTAAGTGTAATGGAGTTTTGATGACTGCATCGCTTCTTCCACCAAGCGACCTACACAGGAAATAAGGGAAACAGTGACTTGCTCATGCACCAGAAGAGCTTTTTTCTTCCTTCTTTTCCTTTACAGTGGCCAGCGTCCAAGAGCAGTCACAGTGGTTTCTGAGCAACCCAGTTTGGCCATAACCATAGAGGGGAAATCCACGTTTTTACCACAGCTGACCACACGCACGCCCACTCGTCTGAATTCCACAGCTGGACCTCAAACACACATCAAGTCGACACAGACTTGTGACTGCGCGCCGACACAAACAGCACCATCCCGCCACCCACACTCCCCCAGATACTCTAGGCTCTCATTAGACCCTGTAAAAAGTCTAAACATACACTCGCTCGTGCAAGGGGTACGTCTGCACACATGCACGCACACGGACTGACACGAGAGAATCGAATTAAAATGAAATCTTAACACAGACACAGAGTAATATGAATTAAATTGCGGCTTCTGTAAAAACAAAGCATATTATAAGATGACACAATAGCGACAGAGACGCCTGACTCGTTTTTTTTTTCCTTTTGCATGTCCGCATGCCGATGAACATGAACATACAGATTCTGTCATACCATTTTTTCGCCCTCAGGCCTGCAGAGCAGCACTAAGCCCCTTGACATGTGTCACTACTCTGCGGAAAGGACAAAGTTTCACAGTCATCATAAACGCGGAAAGCACAAAAATATATCTATAATTATGCCTTTTTTTTCCCTGTTTGAGTGAGCGCAGAGCTCAAAGTTCACGTGGTGTCGTAACTCGTGTCAGCGAGTCTCACCGTGGCCATTATCTCAAGATGAAAAGTGTTGAGGGTTGTCAGTGGAGGATTGATGGGTGAAATCTAATATGTGCTGCTGTATTGTTTTATGGAATTTGGATGAGTCAACATGTTAAGATTGAGCTGCGGTTCATTTGTTGCCTCTCTTGACGCTCAGCTCCTCTGTGACTGATTTGGTCTTTTGTTTTTCTGCTCTCTCATCCAATGGACTTCACACCTCACACACACACACACAAAACACATTTTCCCCACCCCATTGAAGACACTAATGCTTTTATCACAGCCCAAGTGTTTTGCGCTCTTTGACGGGGCCCTCCCCCCCCCCCCCCCATCCTTCTCCAGTTTTTCAGCAGGGCTTTCCCCCTGTGCCTTTTTGAACAGAGAGCAATTTGCACACGCTTCAAGAACACGATGAGTGATGAGGGAAGTGTTGTGGTCTGACGCAGACAGGGGCTAACGCGTATTTATTTCATTGAGTAGCGGCGCTTGGCAAAGCCACTGTAGCACATACCCGGGGTAATGGCTTGACAAATCAGATCTGTAAGACTATCCACACTCGCCACTTCCCCTTCCCCTGCAGGTAAAGCGAGAGCTAAGTAACCAGACGTGGGAGGGAACAGAGGAGGCCTGTACTGTACCTCAGTACAAACAGAGAACATTGGCTGTGTTGGACAGATGATAACTCATCTTAAAACATGTTGCTATGATTGCTTATATTTTACACAGAAATCATTTTGATTGAAGAGTATTTGTGTATATAGGTCTCGGCAGTCCACAGTGTCCCTTTTCATTGTTTTTCTGCGGGGAAAATGTCACAAAACTGCAGATTGTTTGAGTTGGATGGCTGACTGGTACTTTGACAGCAGCACTGAACTTCAACGTTTCCTGGGACATGTTTTCACTTGTTCTGTCATTTCATTGCCAGATTTCAGCAAAAGGAACAAAATGATCGCAGTGAAAACTAGACTCTGTGTTACAATGTACTTTGTTTAGCTCACCACCACTGCCGCAGGAAGCCCAGAGCCAACATTCACTTAATTCTGATGAAAAATAGCAAATATGAACTTTGATAACCTCACAGAGTGTTTGCCTTTGCTGTACAACATTACCTATTACATTTAGTATGCAATTAAAATGGGATGCACTTCCTTGACTTTAAAAGAACATTATGAAAGCTGGAAAGGATGGTGCTCCTGTGGAGGGGCTAAATTTAGCTGCCTCAGCACCTCCTTTGGTGCTGAAGCTCAGCATGGTGGCTCCTCTGACAGCCTAAACACTCTCTGGGAGGAGTCCACATTTCAGACACTAAAACAACACGTCTGGCTCAAAGGAAGCCCATATGACTGCAACAACACATATAGTCCTAAACCTGATCTTAAAATTGACAAAGTTACATTATAGATTTAAAGTTGTGACTTCTATATGTCATGTTTTTTTTGTTTTTGTTTTTTTAAACAATGTGATATTGGAAATACAGAGTTGTTTTACAGAAAACCAAATTTAAATTATTCAGAGGAGAAAAGAGCAGGATTCAGCAGATACACAGATACATTAAGAATGTACAAGAACTGTACACAGCTTACATCTGACTACTGAACTGGGCCCCTTCTGGCAGCTTTTCTAAATTGTATTTTTTAAAATTTTTTATTGAGAACAGATAAACCTTTTGAGAAATGTAAATTCTTTACTCCCAAATTTGTCATGAAACTGGCCCATACCTGCACTAAACACAAGGAGAGGAGGAAAGGTCATCCCGAGCAGGTTCTCTCATCCGGTGCCATCAGGTGACCTTTTGAGAAAGCAGCAGCTTCTTTCTGATGAAAGGATCGGCAAGATAGTCACAGCAATTATCATTAATCAACACCAAAAGTAAAAAGACATCTCCTCACATTTCACTCAGTAATTTCCTGTGTTTGCTTCTACACTATTGCTCAAGATCTCAGTTTAGCCACATAGAACAAAAGTAAGACAGAAGTTCCGTTTCTTTGGAAACAGAATTTAGCTCTATTTCATTGTTGCGACAATTGCAATTGAAAATTGCGACAGCAGTATAAAAAAAAACATTAAAAAAGCAATGATTTTTCCACATCACATACGGCTCTGTCCATGCACTGAATGCAGCATGTTTCCGCTGCAGAACGACTGTAACCTCGCCAGGCTGTGTGGTTCAGTCATTCAGTGGGTAGACACAATAATGTAACACCTCGGGGGCGCTACCACTTAACCTAAACACAGTTAGAAAGGCTGCCAAACATGTGGGTGCAATTGGCTTTACAGCTTGTCTGCCAGTGTAAGTTTTTTAAACAACATGCAACAAGAAATGAAACTCAAAGTGTTGTATATGGGGACAGTAGTACAGTAGGCATAAGTGGTACAGTTTGCTCAAATTCTCCATCATGAACGCTGTTCTACCAATCAGGCAGTGATGAGAGCTGCAATAGGTCCATAACTCATTTATAGCACCTCTGCATCACCTGGCTTGAGATAGATCCCTCTCAGCTGAGATAAACTAGCAAGTACAGATCCTATCACAGTCCACTCTGTCTGCAGTGCTTTGCAGTAGAAAGAAAGATGACATGATGTAATGGTGATGTAATGATGGAGGCTGTCCACCTTTGCAGTGCACAGTCAGGACTATTAATTTACAGATGCACAGACATTCTTTTTTTAGGATGTTTCTCCACATGATCAATGTTTTCTTTGGTTAAACACTGTGCTGAGTGTGAAATCTGTAGAGGGAGGACACAGACATAAATAGTATGAAATAATGCACATCTCAGTGAAGCTAAATGTCCTGTTTGATAACTGAGCTTTATTGTAAAAGCTGTTTCTGTGGCACAACAGATTTAATTAACTATCATCATCAAACAAAAAAATCACTTGTGCCACATTTGATTATCATGAAATACATACTAGCATTACACTAAAGCTGCAATGATAGAATATAATTAGATGGTTTTCTTTGTTAAATATGAAAGTAAACTTGATTTTTGCCTGTTTTTGGACAAAAGGGAGCATTTCTTTGCCTATAGGAAAAGAACGTTAATTTTTTTTATTGTTTTCTGACTGGGTCAAATGATTCATTGAGAAATTAACCAGGGTAAGAGTATAAGAATCAACAACATATTCATGGACGCAGGGCCAGTGTTTCTCCTGCCGATAAAGCATGTAATAAAAGAGACGGGCTGTAGTCTTGAGGAGCTTTACTGGGAGCCAATGTAACTGACAGACCATGCAATCGTTATAACTGAGCGCCATGTCGCATTACACTTTGTTTGTTTTTCTCTGACCAATTTGTAATGTTCTGGTTTCATTGTATGAGCATTAAAATGATCATTTGGGTCTCCACTGAAGTGTGCAAAACCCAACTGTTGCTGGTGGATGAAAATGTCACCCATAATAAACATCTACATCTCCATACAATGCTATTTTTTTCCAATAAAGTCATGCTACTGTGGTTATAAACATAACAGCAGGAACTTCATTTGGAACCAGATGCTCTGAGTGCAACAAGGTGATATATTACTGCTGAGTTTTTCTTCTTCCAAAAGTATGATTTATTTGAATAGATATATTCAGAATTAAGAACTCAAAAGTTATATAATTTATATTTCAAAAACATTAATTTCGACAACACGCATGATTTTATGACTGAGTATTCTCAAGCAGGAGGGCAGAGGAGTGTGCGAGTTGGGAGGATGGACTGTAACAGTCTGAGGTGAAGGTGATAAAATAGGCTGGTTACTTAAGTAAGATTTATGCTCCTCCACTCAGGTGTCCCAGCAGTCCCCCTGCAGAGCAAGAAATAGGATAGCTGCAACCTGATGCAGTGTGACATACATTATCGCACCAAGTTGTACATTAATTGTATGCTGAAAGTATGCTCATTTGCATTCTTTGATGCACAATGTGAAAGCCAGCTGAATCACAGCGAGCAAATACACAAACCTGACATAAAAAACATGTAGACGCTTAATAGAGGCAAGCAGCTCGAGCTGATCAGCCTCAGACCATGTGGTATGCATGCAATGGATGCAGGTGAAGGTCAACTCCAGCAGCACCTTTGTTAAAACTCCAGAGTCCATCCAGCTTTAACTGTAAGGGAATAGCATCACAGAGTGAAAAATTGGCTGTCTGATTTGAGGGACACAGGGTCCTCTGCCGATGGCCAATAGTCTGCACTGACAGAACTGGCAGTGAGTGGAGAGGACCTGTGACGTAACACAATAAAAGGGCAATGTGAGACACAGCACAGCGTAACCTTTTCAGCTTCTTGTTAAAAATCTTGTTATAGAAAAGGTGTGTGTTTTTGTGCGTAATGAGGTCAGCGGATACAGGTAAGACCACAGTATTGTTGTGGATGTGTCATTGCAGCCGAAACAAGATCAAATCGCCGGCAGACCAATGAGATGGTGAATGATTACGGTTGTGAACTGAAGCTCTGACTGTCCCTTTCCATCAGACTTACTTGTCGTTCTCATCCCTCTCTGTATTCTCATCTCTCTTCATGAACCATGAAGGTAATTGATTTCATTTGTGCAACACGAGCTAATATTCAATCACCGCAAGCTCCTGACCTTTGGAGTGTGAATCACTTAGCTGTGCTAATTCTGTCACCATCCGCGCAGCGCTGGATTCAGACGCCTGCTACTCCCTCCAAAAGGCAATAATGGGTTATCTGCTTAGCTTGCTAAATGAGGTGTAAAATGAAATGGCACATGGTTTGTTTTCCATATTTTTTGAGTAAAAGGCAGCTGCGTTTGCTTAATGAATCTCAGTTTCTCTGGTCACTGTCATAACTGACAGAAAGTAAGTTGCCATTTGTTTCAGGATAAGACTGAAACATGTGATGTGCACTAGGTTAATTATTTCAGTGCGTTAAAGTATAAATACTCAAATATTGTTATAATGTTTTCTGTATTTTTTGCATACAAGTATTTTGCCAGCAGTAGGCTTGGAATAAGTTACCAGAATCCATCATATTCAGATTTTTTATTTAGATTTTTTCCACAACATGACAATCATTCATAGTTTGATAAGTTTAAATATATGATTCCTCATTAAATGAAAACTTATTTTTGCTCCTCACCATAACAGAAATCAATATGGACATCTGTGGCAAGGCTGAGGTGCAAGATTGCTGTTATTGAAAAACCATAAATTGGCATGGTCCACTTTCAGAGGCCAATGTATTTGTGATTTGTTTAATACTTGTGTCAGATGGGGGACTACTGTAGTCAGCACCTAGAGGATGTGATTCTTTTCTTCACATGTCAAATGCTGTCTGGCAGCAAAAATGAGAACCTCTTCTATGCTTTCTGAGGTGAGATTTCCTCGGCATGAGTGAAAGGTTGCAAGAAATTGCCAATGTGTGCTGGAGACATGCTGAAAAGAAACGACTATTCACTTTTTACTTTTTCGCCCAAAAACATGCCACAGGTCAGGAGATTGTAAATCTCATTTTGGCTGCTGAAAGAAATTATTTTTTTCTCTCCAGGAAAAAACAAGAAACCCAACATTGTGTGTCTATTGTTTTTTTCTATTATATGAATTCTAATTCTATTTTATAATATTTAAGCCAACTGTTTTACTTCTTGCCATGAATGATGCATGGCCTGGTCTTAACTGTGAGGCAATGTCAGATGCAGAAACATCAGTGAGCATGCACACCGTAGCTACTGAAACAAAAACAAACTTATTCTGCAGCCTTCATCGGTAAGATTTATTTTGTTGTGAGCTTTGAGAGCATTATTACATCATCAAGATCAGATAATCCTTGGGATTATCTGAATCCAGCATTAAAAATAGATTTCAGAACAAAGAGAGACACCTGCTGATTAAATGTTTTTTTTTTAAGTCTACCATCCTAAATGCAAAAGCTAGAAAAGACACAAACCCTCTGCTACAAACAACACGTCTCTAGGATGCTTATCATAATAGAAATATACACACAGAGTTTATTTTGTAATATGGACAGGAAAAATAACAGTGAAGCAAACCAATGTAGTGCACATGTTTAGATTAGATGAAATGCATCGTGAATACAATATATGTATATTGCACTGTATATATACATAAAATAAACTCAACAAAAACAGCAACATTTATATATGTATTCAAGCACTATCTATCCTTTCATAAAGATATCATCCAAGTATTCATTTAGTCTTTTTTTTTCCAAATTGATTTTAGTTTTAGATTTTAGCAGTTTAGTTTAGTTTGTGAGTGGCACAACACACTCTTTTGTGTGAAGATTGTGAGCATATTCCAAAAGTAAAAGCTAGAGAACTATTTTCATTGTGTGATCACTCTGTTTTTGTCCAGAAAGAATAAGTTCAAACATATCTTCAAATATAATGCACATTGAATGAAAAAGTAGCCAGCCTAGAGAATGAGTATGCTGCCACTTACTGAAACCATCAAATTATGTTCTTGATGCTAGATTTTGTTTCTTATTGAGGGACTTGGCTTTGTAAAATGGATGCTCGGATGTTCGGGGCTTTACTCGTAAAACATTATTTTTGTGTTTCATCTTGGTCACGAATCTGTTGTAACCTCATAAAGGGTATTTTTCTTATTGAGCCAGAGGAAAGGAATTTTTCATTGTGTGGTGTTTTCATCAGTAGGTGTCCTTCTTTTGTAAATGTCAGAGTCTCAGATGTTTCTCACAATTGTAGTTTTCCAGTAAAGCTGAAGAAAATGTTCTCAAATTGATATCAGGTCAGCGTGCCTGACAACTATGTCATGTCATGAAGGGGATGGAAGGTAATAGGTTCAAAGTGTGGCCCATCACTGTCTCCTCTACATCACCCCTACCTTAGTTTTGAAATATGGACTACAAAAATCCACAAAAAAATACAGGCACTATGTCTTGATAGCTTGTTACCCCTGTTTACACTCTACATTTGAAGTCATTGGTAGTACTTTGGAAAAAAATAAGTTTGCTTTGAGGCAAAATGCTTCATCAAAATATAAAGACATTTACATGTTGGCTTTGTTATTAATTTTCCATAATATCTGGAGCCTACCAGGTGGGTTAATAAGGTTATTACGAGTTCTGGCAGTGAATTAGCACAGCTAATCTGGGATTATTTATAAGTAGAAAATCATGTTGTTTGCCAGTAATCCTTTTACTCAAAATTCCAGACAAGCCACTTTATTTTCAGTCACAAAGCAAAGAGCTTGATATTCATCTTGAGACAAACTGGATTTGGGAGACCTTGAAGAGTGATTCAACATCACAAGAAACTTTTTGGTTAAAGCCTTCACACAGGCAGTGTTGATCCATGAAAAAAAAGCAAAAACAATTGTCATCAGTGATTTCATCTAAATGCAAAACAGAAGTCAGGGAGTGTTGAACTTCAGTCAGCACTCACAAAACACAGCCTCCGTTTCAGTGTTAAATTCTGCAAATTTCTCTTATACTCATATGTTTAATATAAAATAATCCCTACTGCATCAGGATTACTGTCCGGATGCAACCCCTATACAGTAAGATTCATACTATAGTTAATATGTTGCATTTTGCCATCTAATTCACCAGAAGGAAACAAATCATCCTCCAGTGAGATCCACTCACATATATCCAATAGGTTTTATTGTCACTAGATGGTATTGAAAATATATTTGGACTTTGAATTTTTATATAAATGCATGTATATGTATGCACGTGTAAATGGAATTTGCTTGTCAAGAAGTAATCAGTAATCAATGCTGATTGCATTTTGGGGTAATTCAATCAAAACTACCAATCCACGACAGGCCACTCAATCACCCTGACAGCGTTCCTTATCTATGTCCAGCTAAAGTGAATATTGACACTGACAGCTCAAAACACCGTCTCGAAAAACAAGTGTCAAGCCCTCTGTCAGAGCGATGAAAAATAACACAGCTGCTCTCACTCACTGTCTCTGGACTATTAAGCAGTCGTGGGTAAGTTTCATATAGAAACTTACAGTGTCGTGACCACACACAAGAATCCTGGACCTCGTTTTTCTCCTTCTCAAATGACTGCCACTCCCACTAAGAAACATTTGACAGCGGTCAAAAGAGAAAACGTTAACGTCCGCCTCACTGTTTTTGGTGCCTTGCATGCATGGTGACGTCCCACTTAAGTATACACCACACAACCCAGATTTAGCTTATTTTTGTCCGCCTATTTACCAAGCGCTGTCACTGGGGAAGAAAGCATCTTTCAGGCTTGGATGTACAAAGTACAGTTTAGGGCTATCCAGGCAATCACCTGCTTTCCAGTGCCTATTATCCCCAAGAGGAACCTGCACAGCTCCTCTAAATGTCTCCCAGCAGCATTGCTCTCCAACTGGCTCCCATATTTCTGCTCCACTGGACGATAAAATAAAATCCCACCAGCTGCACACAAACACACACACACACACACACATACACGCGCACGCACACACAAATATACAGTGCTAAGTGCCTTGCAAGAAGGATTTACAATTAAAGGCACAGCCACTCATTCTTACTGAATGCAAAGCAGCGCTCTTGAGTGATCTATTGCCTTCAAGAGCGACAGACCTTGTCAATCATCATGACAGACCCACGCTTAAAATATTTTACTGTAGGCCGATCACATTTCTACCTAGGCCTCTCTCCCCTCCTTCCATAAATATGAATGAATGTTCCCATGTAAACACTGCCATTCGATTCCCCTGCCAGCCATCCTGGATAGCAATTTACGATTTGTGCTGCTGAAATGATCACAGACAGGAAACTGATGATGTAAAGAAAAACATTTTATAAATTCACAGTCGATCAAAGATGCCGCTATTGAATAGTATATTCTATCTACTGCACCTTCTGTCATAACTACGTGCCATTGATCTAGCATTGATAAAAGAAAAGGTCCCATCATCAGAAACCCGTTTGGAACACTGGTCACCATCACGAGAGCCATATTGATATTGATTTTTCTCCTGGTACACTGGGCGACTCCAAAGTGGCCAACATGAGAGAGCACAGCACTCAAGGAACACGGGCTCTGCCGAAGTACGGCTGGGAGCGTGTAAACATGGGTTGCGAAGGTAACTGTGGACAGGAAGCGTTGTTTGTGGAGTTGGGTGGACTTTAGAAATGGGCAATCATATCATCTCCTCTTGTTCCCTGGCAGATAGTTTTTACCAACAGGCGAGAGGAGCAATGGCATAAATCTACTGCACCACCAATACATACAGTACACTCGATGTATGAAAAGCAATGGTCCGTTCCTGTGTATTTACTATCTGGCCACGGGTCCATTCGTACCGCCCCTCACACCCTGCTATTGGTTACCCAGAAACATTTCAAACACACGACACCACTGCACACTTCTAATGGGTCATAAGACCTGATGAGAAGGATCATTTTTATAAGGATAATATTTGAGTCTATACATTTTTAAGAAAATCCTAACTTTTATCCCCTTACGCTGTACAATGAGTGCTGTACAAAAAAAAAAAAAAATTAAAGACTGCCCATATTAACTCCATTCACAGCAGAGCAAATGGTGTTTCTCCTAAACAGATTGCCTTTCTTTAAAAAAAAACACTGCATCCCACAACCACAGAAATTCAGGGCTGGTAGGGGCCAGCTGCACTCCACCACAATCAGGTCCTCGTTGCAACAGAGCCATGAAATTACAAAAGAGACACAAGCGAAAAAACAGAAACAGAACACAGACCTCTGGCCAACCAAAACACATTTGCATCTGCATTTGTCCTTCTGTTGGTTTTGTGCCTGCATAAAAAAATCAGCCCATTGTTTAGTGGCTATACAGTAGCTATGTTTCAACACGTTGTGTTTATGTGAATGGAAAACCACACTCAAATGTATGTATACAGAATCCAGTTATAGTTAAATATGAATAAGGGAAGTAAAAAAAAGAAACCACCCACAGTGTATGTTTTGCTTATATAATTTATTGACTCTTCAGTGTCAGTGGTTTTCTGCTGTTCAAATGTTTTTTCCCTTCAGCTGGTACTGTACATGTCACATCTCTCTGTTAGCAATCCAAGTGTTTTCCACATGTTCTCTCCACTCGAGCCCTCTCTTCTCCCTGGAGCATACGCCTCATCCTCTTGAGATATTTAAATCAGCATCAGTTAGCAGCTCCTCATCCACAACTTGTGTTTTGCTTGTAGTTGTAGCCTTAAACTACTTCAAAACACTCTCTTTTTGTTTTCCTTTGAGCGGCACATGAATTCATGAAGTAGATAAAGGCCAAAAGCCCCACTAGCTACTCTGCTTTGTTTGAGTGGTTGTGACATGTTTTTCGGTGTGTGTTTACCGATATTGCTTAGTCTCTTTGCTGAGGTGCAGCTCCCGTTGTTGTATGAATGCATTTGCGTATGAATGCACACGAATAAGTCTCCTTTTTAGCAGGATAATAAAATGTTGGAAACCTTTTCTCAAGGTCAAAAGGACTTTACAAGCCCTCACATTTTTTTTTTTTGTGTGTCCTTGAAGCATCTCTGGAATATTTTTGGCGCATAGCTTTTTAAGAGGTTGACAAATCAAAATTACATTAGCCCTTTCAAAATAGCGAGCATGCAATGTGAAATGAAGCAGATATTTCACTTTCAGTCAATCTGTTCCCAAGGACTCATGCATGCGCAGTGATCTCTCCCCCGTGAAGGTTTCCACCTGCCCACTGTTCAAATATGTACGAAATAATAGTCAAATAATATACTGTGAAATGTACAAATTATGCTTTAACGTGTCAAATTTATACACTTTGTACAGCACAGTTGGAGCATTTTGTCCAACATGAAAGCCATCTGTATATCATTGTTGCACATTTAGTAAAACACTTTGCAGCGACAGTAGAAGTATGATGTCAATGATGAAATCCATATATTATGTGAGACTGCATTTTGTCCCCAGTAGCTCACAAGATGAACACTGCGCTCAAAAGCCACTCTTGAAGGAGACAACAACCTCCTTGCGACCACCCACTCAGGAAGATTGCCAGAGGATAGTTTTGCAATCATGTCAGCATAGTGCAGCTTGGTTTTGATGTACCATAAAGCCATTATTTCTATGGGGCTGATAGGGACTTAATTAGAAACATAATGAATCCGCTGCACATCAGACAAGACTAATTAAGCCTGACTGAAATGCTGGGATAATTGGGTTTTCAGTTCAGGGCCCTAGAACATCGACCCAGACCCTCTTCCTGACCCTCCACGCAGGTCCCCAGGTCCCTGGGATACTTATTCCAACCAGACAAGATGGACGGCGAGCATATTGTTACAGGAAGCGAAGATCTATCTCACCACAGTGGCTGTCTCGTTTGGTGCTCGCCCCGTGGATCCGTTGTGAGCTCTGTGATCCATGGAAACTCCTCTGATGCCCTTTATAATCCCATTAAACCCATTGTCTCCAGATTATGGCTCACTCGATGCAGAAGGGGAACAAAAAGGAGCCCGCCGGGCTGCTGGAGCACAGCGAGGCATCCGTGGTTAAGGTGTGTTTGCCAAAGAGAGTCTAAGGTTATCAAGTCATGCTGTTCCACAACTCTTTCAGACATGCAGGGGACACATTCCTTTCACCTTAATGTCTGTGACCTTGAATTAAAACTTTTTATCTCTGCTGCGCCGCGAGTTAGGTTTCTACACACTGAGCACATTTTATCACTCTGGGACCGTTTCAGACAAGAGTTTATTGCCTTTTTATATTTTTGTTGAGACCTGCAGAACTACATTTATAGCCTTATATAAATACAAAATGTGTTGTAAAGCATTCAAATTTTAATCTTTCACATTGTAATTTGGCAGCTCAGTTGATTATATTTGGACTAAAAACTCTGCTTGTCCAAAATCTAAAATCAAAGACCTTCATACATTGTTATATTTTTTCATGTTTTTTGAACGGGTATGGAAAGCATTTCCTTATTCAAGCTCAAACTCTAAAGTGAACAAACATGAAAGAAAATACTATAAATAAAGCCAAAATAGTCAGTTGATATGTCTTATCTTACTTGGCTTCGCTTTACACATTTCAGCAGATGAAACAGAAGAAATATCTTGAATTCTGTATTTTGCAGAGACGCAGCATCAGCATCAGTAAAATGAGCCACACAATGGTTTCAGCTGTGAGATGCTGTAAACTGTCACTGTGATGTTGTTCAACCTCTGCAGTGTTCCCGTATCAAGGTAAGAGGTTGTGTTTAGATCCACTGGAAACAGACTGCGGTTCACACTTATACTCACAATATACTGACGGGGCTCCACTTCTCTGCTTCCAGCTGAATTTGTCTAAGGTTACACTGGATGCTGCCAGAGAGGGAAATAAAAGGCTTTTTCTTTTGCATGGTTTTGATTAAAAATATTATCTTTTTAAAACTCTCCGCTGCACATATATTAAACTTTACTGAGACAACATAAAAGCAGATCTAGGCAGAGAGGAGCTGGGAGGTTGGGAAGATCTTAGGTGGTGCAGATCATCAGCAGCACCTCCGTGCGTGACAGCGGGCTGTCTGTGGGCGTGTTCCTGCCACTTCAACATCTCCACATTAGCTGTGTGTAAAAACACAAATGTGTAAATTAATGTGTCATAGGGTGCTTCATTCAGGTACGATTTTACTTACTTATGTTATTTCTGTGTCGGTTACACAACTGGAAGAGGGGGTTGCAATGGGACTTACTTTTTTTTTAAGTTTGACAGCTTAAGTACAAACATGAAAACCTCAATGTGCCCATGCAGAACACTGGGATGAATTTATGGCATTTGAACAACTTTTCCCTCATATATGGCCGATGGTCCTGTCTCATGCTTTCGCCGCTGGAGGAGCACTCTCGAAGGCACTTTATTGTGATTTATCACCATCCAAGAGGATACTTTGGCTATGTTTTTGTTGGACATGGGAGCACCTTGAGTCAACAAGTGTATTACGTGGTATCTATACTGCTGGGAATGTGTGTGCATATCACTCCAACTAATTAAAAATAATGCTTCAGGTGAACAGAGTGGGAACACCCACAGAAAAGTGCGGTGGACCTATCAACCGGTGCAACTGTTTAACAAAATACCTCGCACTTCTATCGACATTCAGGCTGAAATGTAATTACACACAGAGAGCGCGAACTGACAAATTGACAGCGGCAAGTGAGGTTGTGAGAAAGCACACTCTCGATAGTCTAAAAAACAACAAAGACAGCCAGACAGACACAGGTGAAAGGGAGAGATGTCCAGGCACACGAGGGAACAAAGAGACAGAGAGCACTTACAGTGTGAGGAGGACGATAGCGGCGGCAACAATGGAAGTCAGATAATCACAGCTGCCTAGGTGACAGCACAGCATGATTAACACTAATGACCCTACACTTTATGAGCCTCTACAAAGACAATTAGTCCTCCCACTCTCCTCCTCCTCCTCCTCTCATCTCTGGGGCCGTGTACACGAATTTAACCCACACCTCTCCCTCCTCCACCCCATCCCACTCCTGCTGTTTTGCTTTTTGTAGGTGTGCTCTCTGATCATTTCACTCTCCTCTGTCAGCGCTGGAAGGGGGTTTACTGTAGGTTTAGCACGCAGACATCTACTCCTGTATCCGTAAATGCCATCCTTGGTACATTCAAAAGCCCCTGAAATCCACCACCGCATGCTGTTTTTGGAAAAACACTATGAGGAGGAGGAGGAGGAGGTTTTGTCTTTCTCTGTCACATCTCAGAGGACTTTTAGTGGATAATTCATGGACTACATATCGCAAACACAGCATGCAATTATATGTGATAGATGATCCAATAAGGTGATACCCGCAAAGGTGTAGTTGACACGTGATTGATCATACGGCCGCTGATTGATGACTTGAGAGAATATGATTGCCCGTTTTGCCAAAATTACCGACAGAGGCCCGTGGAGAGTAACAACATGTCTTTGTGGTCAGCGGCAAAAAACAAAATGTAAGTTCAGGTCACTTTAAAAAAATAATCCAAGCCCAAAGTGACCTTGATTATCCTGCTTGGACTTCCACATATATACATATATATGGACGTCCATATATATACATATATAGTATGTTTGTGAAATTTGATTGTCAGCAGATTTTTAGTTGATTTTTGTCTCATATTTGAACTCCAGATAAATTCAAATCAAAGCATCGTAATTCTGAAGTACAACTGGTGTTTTCTCTTTTCTTTATAACAGGTTTGGAACACCAGCAAACTTAATTTGTATTGAATAGGAAAAATGTAAACTGTAGATCATTTTGCACCAGTTAAGAACAAATTTGTTGAGTGGGTCTTCACTAGTGTCTATTTTAAATAAAATTTTCAACAGAAAACATGCTTAGCATATTGTTATTTACCATTTTTGTTTTCTCTGTTACAGCTTTAATTATTTTCTTTTATTTTCATTGGTTAGTTGCTAAATAATTGCATTGTGCATTCAATGTTCAGTTGTTTGGTTCTGAAATTAAGTTTGCCCATAACAATTGCCTGATCATTTGTCAACCCCCTGACAATTATTTGTTAAAGTATCTTCCAAACATCCATCTATCCCTGTTTTAGTGGAGGCATTGTGGTGTACTCTAACTTTGGTAGACCATGACAGCCTCTTAGCACAATTACATTTTTACCTCCTCACAAACAAACAGTGGAGTGGTCGTGTAACGTAGTTGGTGTTCAGAGGCTCTCTGGCACTCAGGATTAATCCCCATGTTGGGACCAGATGCCAATAGATTTGTGGCACATGGGGGCTCCAGTAATGACTTGCAGCCAAACATACAACACCAGACCTGGACTTCTAATGCCACGTATTTAGCAGACTATTGACTCTCTCAGACACCTAGCCTGTGCAAGCTGAAGAATGGCTCCAATTTATCTTATGCTCCCAAGACTGTGCTGAATTAGAGACCTGACAACTGTGTGTTTGGTGCAGAGGGAAGTAGCTTACATGCTGTAGTATGCCTGGGAGTGTTTTCTGTGAACATGATACACTGTGGGCCTCAAGCTGACTGTATGCTCAGTATGCACATTTGTCACCTCGACCCGCAGCCGATAAAAGAGGGACCAAGGAGACTTATCTGAGGAAGAGGAAAAACTGGCTGCCAATTGAATTCAGGGGCAGAGGCCATGCAGCCAACAACTAATCAATATCACTTTACTGTACTAAAGTTGGCTATAAAAACCATCTTTGATGTGTTTATGCATTGATTTGTTAGTTGCGTCAGATCAAAGTGTACCTGTTGAGACATTTTGAGACCAAAACCTGCTGAAAAGACTAAATCTCCCATCCAGCCTGGGGAGATGGTGCAGAGAAAGACATCTTGGCCACATTGCTTATTTACAAGGAGAAAAACCTCTAAAATGTGCTTTAATTGGAGTGAAATGTGGTGGGACCGTCTGCTGGCAGAGACCAGAGAGGCAATGAGGATGGCTGCCCGGCAGAGAAGTCTAATGATCTGCAGGATTGCTGCCCAAAAAGACACATTACTGATGGGAGGGTCCCACAAATGACAGCCCGATGGAAATGCAATTAGATCACAGGAGATCGATGCTATTATTAAGCATTCTGACCACATCTGTCAGACTGAATTGCCACACAAGGGGCCTCACGCCACAGTGGGCTCCGTGATGAGCAAAGGAAGGAAGGAACGATCGAAATGCATCCTTCTCACTGCCACATTCACCCTTACACGTCCGTGGCCGTGACCCCGACAATAACCTGTACGTGTGTTAGCTCCTCAGTCACGTGCTGGACGATCTGCACGGCGTCCTGTGCATCTCCACTCCCGCGCTCTGTGTGTGTCTGCGTGAACTCTGTGCATCCACGCAGGGCACGACACCACCACTGTGATGGCACATGCCCGGAATACTAAATATTTCATCCCTTACGTAACTTAAAGAGCTGCCCACCGTGCTCTCTAGATTCAGTTCAAAAAGGAGGCTCTGAAGTCAGAAGTCGCAATCATGCGGAGTTTAGACTGACCGCTGCCCTGTAATGATTCTTGGATATAATATTAGCCCTTTTCAGCGGAGATTTCAACTGTTCCATTAGTGACCAACCTTGAGCTTCCTTGCCTCCACAGTAAATACTCACTCCTAGTTAAACAGAGAAATACTGAGAGAGCTTACTACTTAATCAATATGACAGAACATTCACTGTCCATGAAACAGCAGACAAGCCACGAACTGCAAATTCTTTGAGGAATGACCATGTTAAAAGCATAAATGACATTGTTTCTTTTTTTTCCTAATGTGCACATTTGCATGACTTTAAAGGAAAGAAAGGGAGAGAAAGAGAGAGACTAGTGTAAGTGACACCCTGATTTAGCCTCTGAAGTGGCAGCCTCTCAGCAGGTGGGGGCTCAACCCCAATCCTGTAAAACAGTCATTTGCCTGGTGGCGCACGCTGATACCAGTTATTTTGGAGCACACAACGTCCTCTGGGGAGATTTAAAGATACGTGTAATGAGTGTTTGTGAGACAGAAACATCTGATGGTCATATAGTATTTAGTACTTAGTGGACTTCAGCAGCTTTGACCGCTAATGTAACTGTCCCTTTAAAAAAGTGACGGCGCTAATATACCTCCTCACTGTACATTTATTATACTCTATGCCACTTTAGGAAGGGGACAAGTAAATTAATAGATATGAGCAGTGCAGCACACTAATTAGAAAAGCACTACAATATGCAATATCTAACACTAACAAGGCTGGGTGGGTAAGCCTACCAGGCAGGTGTTAGTTGGCTGACTTAATTTGTTTTTTGTATATTGACCAAAATTTGCTTTATATACTGCTATGGCTGAGCCCACTTCTTCCACAGCGTAAAATATCATCATGGGCATCTTCAGGATCCACATTTGACCAGTTTGACTCTGTAAAAGTTGTTCCATTTGACAGTTTTTGTACCTCCCCAGCTCCATTTCCTAAAAACCCTGCCATATGCTTTAATTCTCCCTCTCAGTTGTAATCCTGTTTCCATGTAATGACTGGTGCTCACAGGTTGATGGATGAGCAGCTGTTGTTTTTACACACGCACACACACACACACACACACACACACACACACACACACACACACACACACACACACTCACAGACACCCACACAAACATACAGATGCACTAGCACCACTGCCGACATTTAGGATATGGGTTTTTGTTATATATGCATTGCAATATGCTCAGGTCTGCTCTTCCCGATTCTCGTTTTCATGCACATCAGCAGCGTGATGGAAACATCCCGTCTCAGCCTTGTTCACGTCTGTCAGCTTGACAGAGTTTGCTCTTTGGGAGCACAGGGGTGATCCTTCATACCGACCGCAACCACCCAGACACAAGCCCGACACCCAACACAAACACACCGCTCATAAAATTCATGCAAAACTGACATTTATTTCAACAAATAAATCTTTGACCAAGTTACCATATAATTAGCCAGCTGTGACACGTGTCGCCCATTCCCTCATTATCATTCTTTATGAAGCATCAGATTGAGTTTTTTCCTTTTTATGACCCTCCATTCTCTGTAGGAATAAATAAAAATTTCTAATCCTGCTCCCCCCCCACACAGGGATCCCCCTATCTTCTTGAAACACAATAGAGCCTAGAAAGATGCAATAAATGAGCTGAGCGCGCCTGCTGCTGCTGAATTTGATGCACTCTTGTGACAGGGAGACTAAATTAATTTCTCCTCTTATTCTCAAACTGTGGGCCGCATGAAAGATAAATGACCGCTGAGACGCTGGGTGGAATACACACTGTCTGTTTTCTTTTTTTTTATTCACTATACTTATTTAGCAAACAAAAGGGGATTAGTGGGGGGTAGTTATGGGGGAACAGAAAGAGAGTGAAAGATTTGTGTGAACATCTGCCTGGAGGGAGGTGCTCCATAATCCTGCAAACTAGGTACCCAAGGAGGCCCAGTGGAACTCCAAAACACACACACTGAGACAGGGAGAGGCAGCTAATGACAACTGTGCATGTGACTGCCCTGTGTGTGCATAGGTTAACACGTACATTTAGATGAACATGAGCATGTTAAAGTGTGTGTGTGTGTGGCCATACAGGAGTCCCACGTGGCCGGGCTGCTAAGTGGAACAGAAGAGTTAATGGGATATTTATCAAGTGAGGACACTCAGCCAAAGACAAGGAGAAATAAACAAGCTTGTCTGACCGGGGCATCCTTGGCTATTATGATAAACAAGCACATTGTTTGCAAGTCTAATGACCACTAGATGAAACGTGCCACGCCATACCCTTCAAGAGTTTCAGTGGCACACTTACCGCTTCATCGTTTAAGCAGCCGAGCGCCGACCGTGGGCCCATCGACTGTGTGTGGGGGAGCAAAAAGTATTTTGTTATGAGGAAAAAAACATTTATTTTTCTTCAATGTATGCTCTCAGTCCTGCCTCTCACGTTCACTAGAACTGCTGCTACAACTTTACTCCAATCCAAAAAAATCAGGTGAAACCTGAAGAGATATTTGAACAGTATAAATCTATGGAAAAATAAAAGTAAAAAGGGGCCATTTATCCAGAGGAGTATCTTAAAGCTGCCTATAAGTTTTAGTTCATCATTGTCCTATTTTGCTACTTAATGGGTTGCCGGTTTGCCAAGTATTGATCGGCACACAATGAGCACTATCTGCTTTAGGATAACTAGCCTCCCCTTCGACAGAACTGGAGCCATTGACATTTGGATAAAAGACTACATTTTGTATCCATTCCCATATCTGCATCTGGCTAATTTCTTTTAACAAGAACCCCTCTGCCACAGGAAGAGAGTGCAGCAGCTCTGAAACTCACATTTGTTTCCACCGGACTATGAAAAATGCTAGAAAACATATTTTAAGAAGTACCAGTAATAAGGCAAATATATATTATATAAAATACTGTGTAAGTTAGAGGTGGGATTTCTCGTGATGTGCACAAGAGTTTTCTGTCTATGGCCGATAATAGACACGTTGTGAGAGATATACAGCAGTGTAGACACAAGCTCAAGCCCTTCACTATGAATTTAAACCACTTGAGTGCATTGAAATGTTTCCTCAAAAGGGCAATGAACAAGGATTTGTGACAACAGGCTGGTTATGATGACAGCCATGTTGCCTCTTTGGAAAACTGTTCATAGAGACACGACACATGGGGCAAACCCTGATGATTAAAGGCAGATGATAAATGTTCTTCACCACTGTACTCAGCTAAATGGTTTGAACACATTAGCTTAGCTCATTAGGCAGGTTAAAATGCTAAATCTCGTTTCATGGGTCACCAGTAAACCGCCTGTGGACAAAATCAGCTCTGAGTGTAATTGATTCAACATATACCAACATGACTTTTGACCCCCAATCTGCTCTGTTAACCAAACTGAATGGACCTCTCTGTTTCTGTTGCCAACCAATGAAAACAAAGTCACTTTTGATGGGTAAAAGCTGGCTCTTACGCTGCTCAGAATTTGTGAAAAAAGAAAATCCTTTGATTAAACTTTTAGAAATAAACAAAGGCAGAATGATTTTTACCATGAAACACAGCAATTAGTGCAGAGTGAGCTGCTGGAGATGCATAAAGTCAGGTACGACAACAGAGCTCTTGAGGAGGCTGTTTATTACACCCCTTATGACCTTGTGTTGATGAAAAATATTAATCACTCATAACAAGCAGTGCTTAAGGATCGCCCACGCCATTGTTTTCGACTTCAACATGTTAAGATATTAAAGGTCGAGTGGTTCTCTTCGCGTGATGACAGTGTGTTGCAGGTAGAAATTGGTCTCCCCTCCTCCCTGTTTCTGTTCTCCCTCCTTCATGAACACTTGACATGTGCTTCAGTTTTTTACTGAGTCGTTTTCTTCCTCTGGAGAGCAGCAATTCATTTCCATTCAGATGTTACATCCGATTCAGTGAAAACATTCAGCTGCTGAATGTTTTTTTCAGAAAGTCGACATTAAATGCCATGCAATTGTGCGTTAATGTGTTCTCTGAGAGCTGTCAGCGAAAGGCATGAACATCGACTTGACTTTAAATCCTCCCACAGAAAGGACAGCCTGCGGCGATGTTTAAAACATCTGTAAATGCATTAAAAATACTGACGGACAATAATTACGCTAACATGAAGTGTCAACACCGTGTATGAAATAAGGCTTCTATGTATACTATGACATGTTTTGCAGATGACATTGTCAAAATTCATTCCCTCAGACTGACATGGTGACATTGAAATTACGGTCCCTCTGTACTTTGAAATTGAATTTGAGTGGGCCTTTGCTCAGCAAACCAATCCCATCCATTCTGCCATCTATTTCTGATAGTATTGGAGGCGACAGCTCATCTGGAGGCTCCTGCAACGGAAAAGTAATGGGGTGCTCCACGCATGGCCTGCCACATATACACTAAAGCACGAACAACGATCGAGAGGTTCAGATATTAATACCATGCCTGAGGATGGGGCCAGTAGAAATGCCTGTAACTAAAAAACAATCTGATTGGAGATTTGACAAACACCATGAAAGACCAAAAAAAAAAAAACATGGATGCAGTATAATCAGCAAAATATCATGTTAACATGAACATATTTGGGTTTATTTTGATTGTCTGCGTTGTGTTAGGCTGCCTGTTCTGTCTCACCTGCCCCGGTTTATTCAAATCTTAACACAGCTGTAAATGACTCAGGCATCACTGATCATTGCTAGATCCCAATAAAACTCGATTACACATCTGAGAGAGGAGATGTGATGAACCTACATCCTAAACGTGAGAGTCACTGCGTAAAAAAAAGACATTGTGATGTGCACAACAAAAGTTTGTTGTGACGATGGCCAGGTTTTATTTATGGATGTCTCTCTGCACTCAATGTGTCATTCACTGTCTGTGGGGACAGGCAGTGGTGTTGACACGTCAATCATAACTGGCAGAGAATTGAAAGACAAGGTGAGGCATTCCCTCCAGGGACATATAGTTTTGGGATTGATGTGCTAGTTTGACATTTCTTTTCACTTCATACTGGGTCAGAACCAAAGACGAATTGTGAGAGGGAAGGAGAAGGAAAATAAGCACCATGTGTTGCTATTAATCTTTCTTCTCCCTTTTTATATCTTGTTTATGGCACACAGTATGTGCTGCACTTTGACTTGCTATTTATCATTGCCCAAAACCTCTTTATTTCATGGCTTCACACACAATTAAGTTATGAACACTAACACTGAGGATGAAGAAACAACAGCAATACATTAGAAATGAAAAAGAGAGCTTTGAAGGAATGACATTAGAGCAAAGATAGGGACAAGGATAAAAGGTAGTTGGAGGACTCGAGGGCAGTGTGGTCCTGTTGTTGGTCAGTCCATTCCCCGATGTCTGAGTGTTGCCATATTAAGAGGCTGTCAGAGTGAGTCAGTTTCCGCCAGATCAACTCGCAAGTACACCACTTAGGGACTTACAAAAATAACCTGCTGCCTTTCTCTTGCATTGTATTCTGATGGCTGTCATTACTGACATATGCAGTAAGCGCTGCTCAGAGGGCCTGGACTGTTGCTATATCAGACACTAACTGACGATTATCGTAGGAAAGCTCATATTTTACCTCCGACCAAAAACAAATGCATACCAACACTTATTAAGTAAGTATCCTTGAGCAACACGCCAAACCCCGAATTGCTCCTGATGACCAGCGAAAAATGCCGACATGCTGATGCCACGCAGACACTCTATAATAATTACACGGTGAAGATTTGAGTTTAGCATAATAGCATGATTTGATGATTATTTTAATGCTAACTGAGGGCAAATGTGATCAGGTTTGCATCAAAGTACTAGAATAATGGAAATGTTTACCAGATGATGGTGGTAAATAAAAAAAAATGTGGATCTGCAAAGATATCACAATTCATCCAGCTGGGAACATGAAGACCTGTATTGAAAATTTCATAGCAATCCATCCAACAGTTGTCAAGTTGTCTGACTTAAAACCACAGTCTTGTGTTGGCGCCAGAGGGAATGTCAGGAGATTGCCAAAGTGAGAGGGATTCATCGGGAACCAGGTATGTTAACTTGGTTCATGCATTCAAATGTGTGTATGAGTTTTGTTTATTGCTGTCACAGGGTGTGGGCCTGTGCAAGTGGTTGTTTGCCGACCATTTAAGATTAAACAGATTAAACAACCAGGAGCTGGTGGAGGTTTGAGTCGCGCTGTGCTTGGACCCCTCAGCTCTGACGGTTCCTGAAGTGTTGCGTGTACTGCAAATTATTCATGCCTCGGGGATACAAGCGTGTTGCTTCGAGTGGGCTTAGCATTCATTTATGTTGCTGACAGTTACATTTTAATTTTTCAGAGTTTTCGAAAGAGTTCACGTCCATTCAACCTGTCCTTTACAGAGGTTTCATTGGACCCAGTGATTCTTTTGACCTCGATCTACTGAAGTTAAAACAGGTATATTTTTAAATCACTTTGGAGCAAAAAGCAAGGAGATTGTCTTGACCCCACAACAATATATTCATGTCACTGCTTTTTCACAGCTTTTCTGCATTTTGATTGACTTCCTCCCACCCATATGATTACTTCCTAATGAGTGGTAAGAATTTGTTAACCTCTAATGCAATCTGTACAACTGAAGATAAGTTGAGCATTCACTTGCTGATATTATCAATTTAATTCTGACTCAGTGCGTCAGAGGGAATGTGAGAGAGGACAGATGCCGAGACAAGATTCAAAGTGGTTGTCTTTTTTTTTAGTTGCTACGGAAAGAGCTGGTGGACAGTAAAACCCTATTAGTAGCACAGAGTTTCGTGTCTGTCATGCGTTCCCTCAGGCTTGTAGTCCTAATTGCCAGGAGGTGCTGAGGACAGGCTGGTGGGCAGCAGAGCTTTGTGTTTGGCCACATTTAAATGTAGGATGCGATCAGTGACATGACAGGGCCAGTGCACTCGCTGTTGCCGCTCTGGGAATTGGGCTGGAAAAGTGTCTCTTTGTGTGCTTATTACATTTACAACGCCTGAAGGAGGTGCACTCGACTGTGGATGAGTACACCTTAGACTCCAGTGCATACACATAGAACACATTTGAACGTTTGGTAACACAGAAAAGTACGCATAGTCCTGAGTTCCTGAAAAACAAGTGAGGATCAAATGCAGTATGTGCCTGTGTTCCGTATTGTGAAGATGTAATGATGCACCTTTTAGCACTCGGCTCAGAGTTTGTGCTGCATCTCAGACATAACCATTAGATATTGATTAAAAAAAGGCCTGCACTTATATAGGGCTTTTAACTTGACATCAGTATAATATACTTCACAGTGCCTCACATTTATATATCTGTAATTCTCATCAGCAAATAAGCTTTAAAGGAAGAGCACAGTACCGTCCACATTACATTTGTTATCATTGTAATGAGGATAATTCGAGTATATTTCAACTTCCTCTAAATGTGGCTATCTAGACTCTATGGGTTGGGTTTAATTTGCATTCACCATTTCTTTTGTGGTTTTTAAGGAAAGAAACATGTATCATAACATACACAGTATCAGTTTCTACAACATGGAATAACATAAACTAAGAGAAAACTTTACAAATCCACATCCAGGAAATTCATTTGATACAGCAGCTACGTGTCCAAAACATTCAATGACAACACACTTAATTTGTTTTCCGTACAATATCCAATCTTGCTACATAAAATCTCCTTCTAGTACGAAGGATTAATGCTGGATTATGGTACATACCATATCTAGGCACTCAGAACTTTTGAAGGTGAACAAACAATTACTGTCTTTGTTAAATTTTGAAAAAAGAGTGCAACAGTTACAAGAACCTCAAGAACTTTATCAACATTTAACGGACAACTGCACATCCTAGAATAACTGCTATAGAAAAACCTAAACCCATTCAATGAGATCAGGATGTGAACCCCTATGCCCCTCTGAAATCAGCGCACTATGCAAGTAGCAATGACTTCGAAAAAAATCCTTCCTGGGAAACAGGTTGCACACACATAAACTGGGACGCTCATCTTTTGGTTCAACATCTTGCTCAAGGAAACCAAAGAGGAAGGCCAAGCTCTACCGCCTGAGCCACAGTACCCTCGAGTCTTTGGATAACTATTTTGGAACTATTCTGGGAGTCCACAGTTGTTTGAGAGCTAGTTATTAATAATCTTACTGCCTATCTTACCTTACTGCAAAGCTTTGGTACTGTTTGGAGCCCTGATGCACTCAAAAGATTTCCAAACCATTACTTTCTGTGAGGAAAAAAAAGTGCTCAAAGAGTTAATATGGAAATGTGGATAGAGCCCTGTGTGCAGACTGCAAGCAGTACTCAGACCCTGAGTTTACAATGGCAGCTGATGACGGCTCTCCTCTGGCCCAGAGAACATTTATCTCATCGACAGTCTGTACAGAAGACACCGTCAAAGCTTTTAAAGAGGGTGCTTTCAACATCACACCCCCCGTCTTCTATCTGAATTATGAATCACAAAACCAGCATAAAGGAAAAAAAAAAGTTAAGCTGAGCAGGCGCTGCATCATCACATCTCGCTCTCACACTTTCCATAACTTGTTCGCCATGAAAACATAAAAACAAGTGGGAGCGTAGTAAGTTTCCTGATGCATTAGCCTCTAAGGCTTATGCTAAAGTGGCTGGTGGTCAGATTATGATTCTTCTCTTTTATTCCTATAAGTGTATGCTCAAAGTCTGAAAGTGCTCCTGCAACCCTGCAAGTAGCACTCCCGCCTTACTTCTTATCAGGAGTGCATACAGTACCTTTAATTACTATAGCTGTCTGAACTGGAATATGATAACTCCATAATATAATCTGATTCCTTCAAGAAGTCCATTTGCATGTATGCCAGTGCCCCCCCCCTAGATACATACTGCATATGCAGTCTCCAGCTATTTGGTGCAGCTTCTATCCATTAATATGAAAATGACTATCCAGAATAAGGAAACTGGGAATCTAAAGACTGATTTAAAAGAGAATATGAGCTTAACAAGCTGAATACCAATGGTGCTAACTTCATTCTGGGTTTAGCAGTGATTCTTTCCATATGACATGATAATGTCCATTCAGAGTCAGAACAAAGCTTAGGCAGCTAATAAAACATTAATATTAGCCAATATAAGATTATTCTGCTTACACAGAGCCGCCTTGGAATTCAAATCAAAGAAATGTCATTTGGATGAATTCACTCGGCCTTTTACATGGTTTGCATTGCCCTGTTTTAATAATGAAATACACTGTAATACACTTATCTCCTTCTTCTCAGTGGCTGTATCAGATGTAGCATGTATTGGCTGTATTTTGGATCTCTCCTTTCTGAGGTTTAATACTGTGAGAATAAATCGGCAAAGAAATGATTTGAATTGCAATGCGCGCCTTCAACAAAATGTAATGTCTTTATTTCCTCGGATCACGTTCAGCGTGTTTTCTGAATTAGACACTAAAGCCTCTGCATCTGAAAACATTTTGCGATCAGACGTGAGAGACGTTTGTCACACAATAAGATCTTACCGTACCACGGGATCCTGGCTTTCTTGTTGTATTTTGACGCCATTACAAATTGAAGTCTGCATTCACTTTTGGCTGATTCACCCCCTCGGAGAGCAGCTTGGTTGATGAGAGCACCCAAAACAAAAACAACACGCAGACTTTGAATGCTCCAAAGTAAACAGTGGGATATGCCCCGAAACTTGTTTAGCTCCAAAGAAAAACTGCTCACTGTTGATCCAGACGAGGCTGTTTCAGCTCGCGTTGGAACTGCTGAATATTTCATGGCCAACACAATTTTCTGCCGAATGCAAGCACTAATGAGGAACAATTGAAATCAAAGCCTTCCAACAGACGACAGAGACAACACACGATGAAGAGTTTCTCTCTGCGTAAAGCCCCAGAGTGAGGAAACAGAGATGAGCCTCTCCTCTCTGTGGCTCTGTGGCAGTCCTCATATTGTACAGTGAGAACGCTCCATACAATATTTTGGAGACTGTTAAAACAGCTGAAGCTCATATTGGAAATATATAACACCACTGAAGAAGATTTTGGGCATGTGTGTTATTGGTTTTGCTATGATCACCCTTTCCCCTGATATTCCTTTTTTATTCCTGATATACAGTACTTTAAATAATTGTGTTATACCTATGCTTGGTGCACAAAAAGGGACAGGAACATATTTCTTCCTGAGGACTGCATGCAGGTGACATAAAAGGAATAACCGGGTGAAAAGTGAAAATGTTGAGGACATTTTTTTCATTAAAGTTTCCAAAAGCATATTGAAACCACAGCAGGCAGAGGATGTTTGCTCTTCAAAATGTGATGGCATATTGAGTGTGATTTACAAAAAAGGCTCTGAAATGGTTTTCGCTAATGCAAATGTTAAAGGTTAACATGACAAACATAGACAATATTTCCAGGCGTGCCACGAGGTCCTGCCTGTTAAAGTTCAATTTAGCTCGACAGCGGGAAGACAAAACACATCTGTGCTGGTTATGGAGGGAAAGACAGAGAGGTTATGAGGAGCATCTGTCCTCCGCGGTGAAAATGGCAGGTATCAGGGATGGGTTCCCTGTTATGAAGGCCATTACTGATGCACGTTCACTTCCTGGCAGCTGTCCTCGACAGACACATTTTAAAGTAAATGCTCGTGTGCTGGCTGCCTCCAGGCACACTCTGCGTGGCTTATTTACTCCAATCTCCAATATTCTATCCAAGGCAGGTACTGTATAAATAATGAGACCGAGTCGTGTGAAGATGAAGGTATTATGTGGATGTGTGGGCTTCAGGGAGATATGAAATGAAAGTATTGAATGCCAGATATTTGATTGAGCGAAAGGCCTAAGAGAATTCTTATTCTTTTCATTTTTATGCATAAGAAAAATAAATATACAGTGGCACAGTGGCAAAGTCACTTTCATTGTCTTTGGCACTGAGCTGATTACATGAAGTATAACAGTGATATTTAAATATTTGATAACCAAACGTGATTTCCCTTGTGTCAAAGAGCACTTTGCATTTAGTATGCCTTTGTTTCTCAACTTTTGCTGAGACTAGAATTGCGTTACACTATTTCCTTCCATACTTGTACTGAAAAAAATATCATTCATAATCTGTGTCATGTCAGACAAAATATTTACTCTCTATTTTAGGCGTGTACAAAATGTATGATCATTTATGGAATTATTTTACAGATATTTGTGCTCAACTGTGTTATGAGGAACCTTGATGATTCTCCGTTGGATTGATAAGTGTCCTTTTTGCTGCAGACCTAAACTTGATGAAACAGCATGTGTACTTAATGACAGCGGCCACTTGTTCTTCTGCTGTATTGAAACTGTGAAAATTCAAACTGACTGTTTGAATATTCACACAGGTGAGTAAAATGTGTGGATGTACAATAACTGCAAACTGAAATGCCGCAATCTCAGGATAATTGACTCGTCGCTGAGCGCTGTGTGGGGGACGGCGCATTGATACAAGAGCCTTTTGTGTGCAGGCCAGAAAAAAACCTACAATGGCTACCTTTGAAATGGCCCTGTTTTTGCTTTCTGAATAATACAAGTCTCTCCAGAAATACGTTAAGACAGGAGAGGGAGAACAAGTTTGAAGAGCGTGGAGTAATGATGAATTCTGAATGAAAAGAGCACCTCTGAGAAAGCAAGAAGCAGAAGTAAGAAAATGCTGCGAGTTTTGAAGAATGATGCAAAGCTGTTTTTTTTTTTTAAAGGACCATGAGGCAACTGCTGTATGGATGTAAACCAGTTCTTAGCCTGCTGTCAGAGACAACTGCAACAGTTAGCGGGAAAAGTAAACATTTACTTACTCCACAAAGTATTTAAACTCGAGAGCTGGAATAAAGTGTGTGTCATGAAAAAAGTATTTTCTTTTTTTTCCAGCATCGTTATAGAAAATAAATCTCTGCACACCCATTGAATCTTTTGCTTTGATTTTCTATCTGATCATCTCAGTTTGGGGAAGAGATGTCATTGTTTAAACTCCAGTTTCTGCATCTGAGCTGTATAGGGTTTGTCCGGGAAAGGGTCATCGAAATGACAACGCACTGCAGCTGGAGTCTGGGTGGGTTTTGGCACCGTCTCTGAAATGTCATGTGGTCCCCGAGGACAAGATGTAGGTTAAGTGGTCACCCAAGAGATCTAACCACAGGAGAACAGAGTGCTATGGAGGTTAAAATCTCAAGGTTGCAGGATCTAACACTGTGTCCTCTGTGAATACAGCTAAATAGCTTGTGAAAATGTGTACATGCGCAATATTGCACTCCCTAAGTGCATAACAACAGAAGTTACATTCACACACACACACAAACACACACACCCAAAACATATATAAAACCATCATAGAAGAATAATACTAAGCATACAAAGGCAATTAAGTGAACTTTATACATATTCTGTGCAGGGTTACATAAGTATTTCTACTGCAAAGTGCAAACATGCACCAAGAAAGAAAATAATTGCTGCATATTAGATTTTGTCTATTTCCAGTTCGATTGCTCCAGAGGAGGTGTGAGTACAGTACAGCAGGGAAAGGGTGACTTTTTTTTTTTTACCATAAATTGAACCACACAGTCTCTCTCTGTTTGAGTGTGCCCCTGCTGATATAAGGTATAAAAGATATGAGAGCAAGAACAAAAATAATAGGGGAGGTATCTGTCATGTTTGCTAATGTGTGAAAGGGAGATAGTAGGACGCACTGCACGTGTGTGTGTGTGTGTGTGTGTGTGTGTGTGTGTGTGAGGGTGTTTGTGGGTGTGGAGCAGTAACTGGGGAACACACGCTGAATGTGGCATGGCTCAGGGGGATAGTGAGATGGAGAAGGACTTACAGTGTTCCCATTTAATGCCTAGCCGACCTTCATTTAGTGTTTACACTTTTTTTTGTGGGTTCCATGTGTTCAGGTCAACAGAGTGCCTTCGTACATGAGCTGCCCTCAGTGTGCCTCTCTTTTCTGCCTCAAGTGGTTGGCAGAGATACGCGGCGAGCTTTCACAAAAGCTGTTTCAAAAGAATAGGGAGGCAGTGAACTGTCTCATTTCAGTTTAAGTGAGAACACCTGAGCAATGAAAAGACCAAAATCCATTACGCCAGTCAGAGATGTTTCCGGAGAGGCAAGTGAAATAGCTAAGACATGGAACTATTATAATGTTAGGGTATGAATCACATTCATCATTTACAAGAAAACAATGCTTATGTAACCAACCCTGGGCTGCAGAGGCTTCGCTGACAAGGGGCTTGTGCATTGACAGAATTTGTGTGTGTGTATGTGCGTCTGTTTCTTGGTGTCAATTTTACACTTTCTAGGCAATTCAATAACAGATATCACCTTGACAAGCAATTGCTTGTTTAGTCTCACTCCCCTTCATGGTCTCTATGTAATGTGGTGGTTCTCTCCTACACTATTGTATTGTGTTGGTGTATTTTCTTGTGAAGCAGTCGCAGGAAACGCAAGGTATTTGTCACCAAGGTTGGCGCTTGCAGAAAAAAAACATTCATTAAGAACATTTCTACAAAAATGAGACGTTTTAGCATTTTTGAGAGCAGACAGAGTGAGCAGCCACGGTGAACTGTTTTTATTGTGCCCTGCTGTTGTGTAAAAAACTGCTCACACCATGTGAAGCATGAAATCAGATCATTTGCAATTATTTGAAGTCATTTAGTAGTTTATGACAACAATTATAGTTTGTTTGGCTGCACTGTAACAAATACATGTGCTGCTCCTCTGTTATATCTCTGAAAACTGTTCAAAGACAGTTTTCCAGGGTATTAAGCTGCACTTTTCTGTAATAACAGCTGTTCTAATCTTTAAGGATTATAACTTTAATCATCGATAGAGAAATCATTCAGACATTACGGCGTCATCGAAACAGCAACTGTTATATCATTTATCAGAAAAATGAAGAACATGCTTGTTCATCATTTAAAATAACTTGTCATAGATGACTTCAACTAATTTCACAATATAACTTGTTCACAATTCTTAAAAAAAGCACAAGTTAATAGACAGTTTTACTTTTTTTTGGTTAACATTCAATGCTAAAATAGGAAAAGAATTGGATATTTTCCACATTGATAAGACTTCTTGTCGAAGGTTTCATGTACAATACTTCTTCACAGCTGCTGAAGTAAATAATAACAGGGAAACAAGAGAAATACTAACGTGGGTGGCGGCTCTCGGTGTGTTGCCTCAAAAATAGCACGCATCCTTTGGTATTTGAGACAACCATCAGTACCAACATCAAACATCTGATTGAGGTGAACTGACTGACTACAGAAAGTGGAAAATAGCATGATTCTTAGGTGCATGAATGAATGACCATGACCCCATGGTGTGATTTTGGAAGCTAGAGTGAAATGCATTTTAAACCTCCAACTTGTTAAAGGAGTATAGCTCCCTCATATTTGAAAGGTAAAGCTTTTAATAGTGTCACATGAATCCCTGTGTAACCACAAATCCTCTCATTATAACAACCATCAAACATTTGAACCTTTGAAGTGAACTTTCAAAATCCCATCTGCTCAGTTATTCTAAGTGTAAAAGCAGCCACAGCAGAGACCGTCTGTAAACTGCAATATGATTCAGAAATTGCACGAGATTGCACTATCCCTCTACAACTGCACTTGAGACTTTGAGTCTGTGAGGTACTTGAGGAGTTTCCCCGGGCTGGCAGAGGGAAAGGAAGAGACATAAACAGAGGATGAGCTCAGATCTGGAGGTTCTGTTGTCCCCCAAGATGTGTATTGACCTTGTCTGCCATTTGTTCTCTTCTGTCTCTGTAATACCTACAGAGAGACCCTAACAGTTATGTAAGATAACTCCACTTTCCCCTTTTACGCACCTTCTTGAGATTTTAAATCCTCTCTCAACAGTAATTCAGGAATTCGTTTCCAATACATTTTTTTGAAGACCCAAATCATAAGAGCCTCATAGGAGAAAATTGAGGAAAGATCTGTCCTTTATATTTCTGCCTTGCCTGCATCAACTGAAAACAATACAAGGCGTAATGTAAGGTGCGGTACTCTGCACACAGCGATCAAGCTGCTCTGTAAAACTGCCACAGTCTCTCCCTCAATTATCCTCCCAGCGAAGTAGAAAGGTCAAAATCAGTCAGTGGATGCCCTTCAAGTCAATAGGAGGTCAGGGATGTTACAGCACTTGTTTTAGGCTCAGTCACTGATATTTTTTATAAGAAAAGCCTTTGGTCCAACCTAGTGCTCATTTTTTCTTAAATGGACACTGACAGTCTGTTCTCATATTATTATTATTATTATTATTATTATTATTATTATTATTATTATTGTTGTTGTTGTTGTTGTTATTACTATTATTATTATTACTATTATTACATTTCACCATACCACACCCCCAGATGTGAAGTTTCAATACATACATTTACTCAATTGCTTTACTTGTTCATACTTGTACCAGTGTTTCCATCCATCATAGATTATCTTGCAGTGCATTCATTATGAGATCAAACTCAGTAGTCAGACTGCACTTACCTGTGGCCACTTAAAGTGAATGGTTTCAACACGAGTTACATATGACGGCATCAGTTACTGCAACAACAGCATTGTTGCCTTTCCCAAAGGAACTTCTCCAGTACATCTGTTTCTACATAAAAGTAGATGTGTAAAACCTAGACGTGATGACCAGAGATTGATGTTTGATATGCTGAATTAACTGAATTTGGCGCTTCAAATGTTGAAATGAGCATTTGTTCTGTACCGTAGAGTCAAACTGACGAGCTTTAAGCTGCAGGCAATATACAATATTGAAAAATTCTCGCCATTCGGTAAAGGGGCATTGATGGCTCCAATGCAAATGAGAGCTTTGATCCCCTCAGGGTGTTGCTGCCACATGCT
>JAOXYL010000045.1:11738593-11763059 GCA_028564955.1 Terapon puta
TTCAAGCTCAGGCATCAATATAACAATGGCACCCCCATAAAATGTTTCTTTCAGTGCTTGAGAGATTATGAGACGTTGTCCTCAGGAAGGAGGATTCCTATAATGATACTGTCCACGTACCTAGAGTTGTTCTGTTGTCCTCATGGATTTGTCCTCCAAAGCACAAGTGGCAACAAGATAAATCAATTTGCCATCACAGGGAACCTTCAACTTTCTGCGCCCCTTCAACTCCTTCCATCAGACTCCCACCACTACCACTTTCACATTATTTATTGAGGTCCTTCCCCTATAAAGCAAGAGAGGTTAAAAACAAAAGAGCCACATCCCCTTGATAGACTTATCTTGATAAAGTAGCTTTACCTTGGTTTAACCATTTTTTTTCACCTCAGGCCATAAGCTTCTGGGGGATCTGACTGTCTGACAATCCAGTTCTCCCAACCAATCTGGAGACAGCAGAGGGTTAGCAGAGGGAGAGGAAAATTATGAAAATATTTTCAGAGGCAGCGATGCAAGGCCACTCGAATTAGGGTGCTAATGTAGCGTTGCCCATAAGTGCGAAATGGCATTGAGGCAGCGGGCGCCGCCAGCGGCGTTGCCATTAGGGCTCATTTTCCACTCTTAATGGCACAGGCACCTTGTTTAATAAGCATGGATTACAGGTCATAAAGGGCAATGGAGCACGGAGAGATACACAGGCTGGAGGAGGATGGAGAGAGGGAGGGAGAGGTGAGGTAGGGATTGCCTGAGGAGAGGAGAGATATAAGAGGGAGGAAGAACAGCCTGTGAGAAAGAAGAAGAGATAAATAAATGAAAGAGGGAACGAGATGACAAGAGGTAAGCGAAAAGGACAGAGGGTAAGATATGACAGGGTAAAGATGGGTGTATTCACCATTTACTGTACATTCTAAATGTAAATCAAATCTGTATTTCTGACACCAATCAGCACCATGAATTGTCATTGAACTGTCATTGATTGCAGAAAAACTGAAGATGATTTATTTTCATGTATTCTCCTCATATAATGGAAAGTTTTGTCAAATGGTTGAAAACTTGTGATGCCCAAATTTAGCTTTTCATGAAACTTGTTTGTTCCTGACAATCAGACATTTCCAGATTAGTTTCTACACTACTGATGACAGTGAAATGTGAATTTCATGCAGCAAGCCTGAACTTGATGCTGAACCTGATCAAGATACCCAACAAAGTCAAGACTCTTCAAATTCCTTGGATAAAATGATAAAACTGAGACCCATTCTCTACATGTGACGACATCTACTGTGTTGTGTCTCGTCTTCTCTATTACAGTGACACATCTTTTAACCTTACCGGTGCATAATAATGCAGCCCAAAGAGTCTATCCCTGACTTACAGTGTGTCATTCCTGCTGAGAAACCACATGCTTCAATCTAAAAACAATATATGAAAACGAAAGATTCTTCTGACTCAACAAATTGCATTTAAAGTACAAACAGTGGCATCTGTAATGTCTGTTCTTTAAGTAAGTGATTGCCCAGTACTCCTCCAAGTGTGATTAAAACTTTTGATTGCGTGGTGCAGCTTTAAATAAGTCAGTAGCGCCTGTTTTGCAAAAAGAAAACCAGCTGCTTGGCCTGATGTTACTTGTCTATTCTGATCATGCCCTTTATTCAAGGAAAAAAAATAATAAGTTGATAGAACTCAATATAAGCCTCTTGGTATTATCTTAGGAAATAAGGAAAATTTGACTGTGGTATCCTTAAATTGCATCCCACTGCTGTTCTAGGGCAAAATAGACATTAGAGTGTAAATTACTTTGTGAAGTTTCTCACATTTCCCCACTGGCTGAGGATTATGCTGTGTTGAGGAATTCAGAGAGGATCACTGATGTTGTGGATGAAAATCAGAGACGCGCCTGCTCCCTGTTTCTCCTACACTTTTCACATTCACACTCTCTGAGGCAGTGGCAGATATATATTTTTTATATATTTTTCTCTAAAGGATAAGCAATTTTGCAGCAGCAACATTTGAAAAGAAAAACAAACAGAAGGTTTAAGTTTGCATGAGACAAATGTACGCACGCAGCGAGGAATGCACTGACATTAACCGCTGTAGTGCAAGTATACAGACACAAGCCTTTGCACTGGATGGAGGAATTTCAATCTGTGATCACACACAAGTATGTGAGCACCCAACACACTCCTCATTCGGCTCATCTCTCAACCCTCAGGCTCTGTGCCAATTAGTTCACACCAGAGGATATTAATTTCATCCATGGCACAGGGGGAAATTACAGACACCACTATTATTCACTCGTCATGCCTTAACGTTAACCCCACGCTGGGATCATTAAGGATTCATCATGTTATTCAGGGGTTTTTACAACCTGTTGATAACTCGGATTCCAATAACCGTTGTTACTGATGGCACTCATTTAGGTCTGATGGATTAGATGTGTTGGTGAGGAAGAGGGTGGCGGGGGAGATGCTAAGGTGATGGACTCTCGCAGTCTAATGTAATAAACCTTTCCGCCATCTCAAACTCATTGAGGTTGTTCAAGGTGGAGCTCAGTTTTGCATGAAATTGATTTTATGGCTTCAAGCCAATAGTGCATCTGAGTTATGATTATGGCATCCACAACATTTATAATCACGCATCTGGCAGCCTTGCAGTCGAACACGGACACATCTGCACGCACATGTATCAGAGAGCCGCACTCTATTACATCTCGCCGGCTTTTAGAGGATTATGAACAAAATGTACAACTCAGATTCATCAGACTAATAGATAAACGAGCAGAGAGTCAGCATGGCTTGAGAGAAGATCCCTCGCCATCTGATTTACAGATTAAAATGTGACGTCCAGCAGCTGCAGTTAGGATATAATTATTGAATGTTTTAGATTGTATTAAGCGGGATTGCAAAAGTCTGCCCGTCTGCATTTGGTGATGAATTCTGCTTCATTTTCCACAGAAGAAACTGAAAGTATAGTCCAATGCCCTCTAGGTAATTTACACCTAAAGTTGCATAAATCTGCACAGTGCACAAATGAGCACAAGATGGAGAAGATGGCCCCAAAGAGAGCTGCTCAACAAAGAAAAGAGAAAAAAGAAAAGGCAAAATGAGACCTCCTCGAGACAAGTACAGTAATTAGATATCAACTTTGGATTCCAGATGGAAATGAAAGTAATATGAATCTGCATGCAAGTGGATGCAAAGGTGGGTGTTTGTTTGTGACAGAATCTCGTTTTATCTCAAACTCTCAGCCTGGTTATGACTCCGCTTTGGAGATTATTTCTTGGAGGCAGTAGGCGTTCACACCTCTCTGTTCCCTCCATCTGAAAACTCCATAGCAACCCTCTCTTTTGAGAATGATGGGAAAATGAAATAATTTGCTTTACATGATATTAAAGTTTGTTTGCTTTAATTCTCCCTCACGGGTGTTTAATCACTTAAAGACAGTCTTTATTAATCGTGTGTTATTCAAAAGTTCAAAGAGAAGATTTTCTGAAATTAACACATCATTGAAGTGAGAGATGAATACAAAAAAAAGCGGAAAGCAAGTTACTAAAGTTATTTCTCAGTCCTGGTGCTACACAATTCACACAGATAACTGTTTTACAAAATCCAGAAATAGCCCAGCCTCCTACACATGCTCAGCTACACGTGCTCAGGCAGAAAGACATGAGTTAGATTCATGCAGGTGGATGCGGCTCTTTCACCCAGCAGTGCATTGAGCTAAATGCTAACTTCAGCATGCTAACGTGCTGATGTCTAGCAAATATAATGTTTACAACATTCGCTGATTAGAAGCAAGCACAGTGTACAACTGAGGATAAGGGGGGTGTTATTCACTCAGCAAGTAGCACTGGAGAAATTAAAGGCTTGACCTGATGGTGGCGCTATATGGAGAGTAAAGGGATCATAACCGTTATAAGAAACGATCTTTTGGAAAAGAGGAACGGATTAAATTTTATAGTGATGCTTCCAAGCTGTTGGAAATGTCACTCCGGTGGCACTAGATGAGAAGTCAGTCATGAACGTCTCTACTAAATATTTTGCCAATCCATTAAGTAAATGTTGAAATATTTTTAGTCTGGATCAAATCGATGGACCAACTGATGGACTGAAGACATCAGTACAGATTTACACTCTCCATCATTATTACATGAAAATCAGCCCAATTACAACAACATCAGTTACATAAGCGTGCACTGGGCTCAACCTAAACTTCACAATGGCTGAGGCACCGTATAGCACCAATGGCTGCTTAAACCAAGAACGTTCACAGTTGTTTATTTACTTGGTCTTGGCTGTCAGCTGAGCTTGTCTGTCTCTCCATATTATCAGCATTCTGGCACATCATTTACATAATACCCTGTCAGTGTGTCAAAACACAGACACATTTCATAGTTTTGGAGAATCATGCCAAAGCACACATATGGTTATTTACTGCAGCTGAGGCTAATTCACAGCATCCTGCAGCTGGTCTGCTGTAACAGCCTGTTTTTTGCAATCTAATAGGTTTGGTGTGTGTACGCGTACATGGATGTTCGGGACACGCACACATAATGACGCACAAGCTGCAGCATGTTGAAATGGACAACTGAAATCTTTTTTTTTTTTTGTTAAGCATATTGCTGCTGTGTTTGAAGTACCTGAGAGTGAAGCCCAGGTTTGCCATCCTTCAAATGAGTCCTGCCTGTGCAACATTTATGAGATGCGAGAAATGAACCCTGAGGAGCGTCTGTCATTGCATTATGCTGACGCCTCCAACAAAAGATGGTAAAAACACTCGCTAACTGGACCCCCGCGGCGTTACACATATTTGTGATGGATAACAGCAGACTCTCGCAATCTGTTCTCTTACCTCCCGTTGCAAGAAAGAGGAGAGATCAAATTAGTTAATCCCCAACAAAAAACTTTTTTTCTCCCATTTTTAGTCCGTTCAGCACAAAGCGTTGATCAATGCTGTTAGATAGCCCGCCTCATACCCTAAGCCCTGGCATCACTTCACATCAGATGAAAGCAGCGGCAGTTTCCTGCGAATCAGCATTTAGCCACCTACACAACCTTGGGACAGCGGTGGACCTGTAACCTTTAGAGCTCGACATCCAAAATTGTTCACCTCCTGGTTAAATCAACAACAAAGTTTCTTACACAGTTAATGAAATTGCAACTTTTTAAAATTTCATAGCATCACATTTGCACATCACCAATTATCCCTTTCAGAAGAACTTTTTATCACATGGTTTGCTTTTCTACAGGATGGTTACCAAAGAAATTTCAGTCTGCGAACTAGGAAAAATGAGTTCTTCCTATGATTATGAACCAGTGCCCTCAATAACTCATTTAGATGGTGTATTTCAGTTCTTGACAAGGTGACAGATGAAGACATAACACAGGTCACTGCTGGACTTGCTGCAGGCCGGAGCCGTCGTCTTCAGCTGCGCTTTGGAATAAAAAGGGAAACGCAGTAACTGCTATTGCAAGCAAATTTGCTGGCATTATGGATGACGCTTATGGCAACAAATTGCGAGAGGCCATGCGTAATGTTAAGAGAAGGGAGGGCACACAGCCTGAATGAAACATGAAAGGGAAAGTGTGTGTGTATGTGTGTGATATGTATCAAGTTTTTCCTCTCCCAAGCAGGGCATATTATAATCAGCTCGGTGCCTGGGGATTCAGGGAGTGAACAACGTGCAGAAACAGAGCTGGTGAGTCTGGATCTGCCTGGATCAGACAACGATGAAAGAAAAAAAAAGTATTCCTCGGTGTGTTGGATACATAGAACAATACATGAGCTATAAACCTGCACAACCTGCATTATTATCTTGCGTCATGTTTAATAAAGTATAAAGTTTTTCCCAGAGTTTTGTGTATGTGTTATGTGGGTGCCTTGGTACATTTACAGACATTGCGCAAATCTGTTTGTGTGTGTGTGTGTGTGTGTGTGTGTGCGTGCGAGAGAGAGACAGAAGCAGGCTTTAATGGCTGAGACAGGAAGTCTCGTTAAATGCCTTGGCCTTGGGAAGAAGCCTGCAGGAATCACTGGGCTGTCAACCTGCCAGGACCCCAGGGACCAGCCGGTGCCCAGGAGGCTTCACTCACAAGCTGCAGGGAGAACGGCTTTGATGATGCTCCTCTAGTGTGAGCACCAGTCAGCTTACAGCCTATAGAAATAGGGTACTGAGGAGTACAGGGATGGATATTCATTAGCGAGTGTGACATAAATGTACACTAAATTCTATTACACACTTAATTAATGACGATGCTCCTGTTAGGGGTGTTGGTGACTTACAGTAAGACGTCCCTGTTGCTAATTTATGTTGGTACAAAAGTATAGTCCTGCTTTTCCAGTTCGATGGGCTCTGTTGGGCTTTTCATTGTACTTTTTTTTCCAACCACATGCATTTATGCTGGGAAAATAGAAAGGCAGACAATGGAGGTTGTGGGCTTATTGTGTCTCTCTACCACTATTAAGGCTTTTGCTAAACAATAAAACCACAAGATTCACATTTTCAGCAGAATATTTGAATTCAGTGGCAGATTTGGGAAAGGAAAGAATGAAAAAGACATATTTTTATTTTCTGAAAAACTAGTGATCCACTATATATGGCACAAACAGGGACCTCATTTGTCATCTGCAGTTACATCATATTGTATCATTCGATTCCTGCCATTCAATCGGGAAACTAAACTCCTGGCACATTAAGAAATAATCTACCATAATGCACTGTACATGCATTATGATGGGCCATCTGGGAGGCAGCATACTGAAAAGACAGATGAGAAAATTACTCAAATCAGCTCAGAGGAATGAAAAGTTTGCTTGATCCAGATTTTGGAGTTTGTGATAAAATCTTAAGTATCACTGGAGAAACAAAGCTTATTTATGTCGTTCTCTTTAATGTGTTTCTTGAGTATCATTATTCATTTGCTGCTTTCAATGAGGAAACTGAATATCCCCTGCAGAAATGTTTTAAGACACACAAAAACACTCAGCTTTGCGCAATAAGTTGTGGTTGATTCTGTTTGGTTTTTCCATTTTTTAAACGACAAATAGATTAGTTGCAATGATTTCCTCTCTCTGTTTTATGGATGCGCAGTAACTTGTATAACCACACTGTATTGTATCACACAAGTAGCACACAAGGATTAAAAAAGGCCATGCAGCTGGTCGCTTTTATTCTCTCAGTGGACACAGAAGCCAGAAATAATACGTCGTCTTGGTTTCCATTTACCCATCTTTGTGACTGCAACCATTGTTGCTGCGCTTTATTAGACTGGAGTTGACTTCATTGTCATCTTAGCCACCGATTCTCACAGCTGGTCAAAGCTATTAGCTGAACAAGAGTGCTGGTAAAAGAAAAGCAGTGCATTCATCTCAATAATGTCTTCATTCACTTCTTAAGGACTCTTCTTCTTATTAGAAAAAAAAGACAAGTGGCACGCATCAATGGCACTACTCCCTTGTGCTGATCAGAATTCTTTCTCATCATTATTTCCCATCATGCAAACTGTGATCACACATGAGTGTCAGGAGCAAATCCAACATATGCTGCTGTCTGCTGTTAAAAATGCACTAGTCTGCCACTCAGCAGACACCAAACATTAGGCTGACACTCATCACAACCAATCTGTGAGATATACAATCTGATACCTGCCTCCAATAACCAATTTCAGTGTCACTCTCTCTCTCTCTCTCTCTCACACACACACACACACAGCATGTACTCTATACACGCACATGCTGGTGGCATATCCCTTCTCTACATCTCAGCCAAACTACCTGGGGATCTTCATTCGCTGCCTCATATATCATCTAGATAACAAAATACTTAGGGGGGCTGCCCATTCCATTGCCTGACAATGTCAATAACAAATGGAGTGTTTTCCTGTATCCAATTATAAATAATGTGGCATCTTTACAAGAAGATAGAGCATCTGATCCTTATCAGGCGATAGAGATCAATCAGAAACCACATTAAATAACCATCTCATCTTTTTCTGTGCTTCCCCCCAGATGGGACCGTCCTATTCGTAGCTTGGAGGTACAGAATGAGAAAGGTGGAGGATAAGGAGGGCAGGAAGCTGGGAAAGATAACTGCTCTGACCTTGGAGAAGTAATCCTACAGATACAGGCAGGGCCGGTGCGGCTACCGGGCTCTCATGCCTGTCTGAGGAGAAACTATGAGAACTCTGTTGAATAATGCGTAATTAATTCACCGTGGCTAAATGTCGATCATTTCCATTGCAAATGCTGAGAGACAACTAACAATTGAGGCGAAATCACTTGCACTCTGTCTGGTTGCAAACATGGTCTCTGTGGCAAAACTTCTTTTCATGGCAACAAGTGGAGAATATTTTGTTGACCAGAAACAACTGAAATACTTGAGAAATAATCATGTTATTTTCCTTTGTACAGATTCAAAGCTCTCTTACCACATTGTCCCAGAGGAAAGACTACATTTCTTTGCAAAAGATTATTTTTAGATGCAAATGTACATCCTGTGACTATGCTGTACCTCTAGGAGCATGGTGGGCGGAGTCTGGTTGCCAGGGAGATTCATCTCACCTGCTCTGGCTGAAATACAATGCAGCATGATGCCAATCTCTCACCTGCCTTTCACACTGTTGGTCTATTTTGTTATATTTAGTTTGCATTAGTTATGTAAAATAAACTTATTTTTGGTGACGACTCATGCATCCTTTGTTCAAACTTTATCATGGTTGGGACAATATTTAAGTAAACTGGATCGAATCTATAGCTACAAAAAGAAGTTATTGAAGAAACAAAGAAAATCTAGAAGCATCTGATGGATTAATACGTTAGTTTCATTCATTTACATGATCCCTACTCGTTTGGAGGTTGCGAGGTACACTGTGTATGTGTCCTGTAGTTACATGCATGTGCAGCAGGTGTTTATCAGATGCTCAAACACTACGAGTAGGTACAGACACGTCATGTACATGTGAACATTTATCAGCACTGCAGCACACGAAGACAGAGAGGGGAGTGTCCAGCTATACACAATACATAGTGATGCTATCAAGTTCAGGGTAATAAAACACAGTATGCACACAGCCTTATCAAGGCGTCATGGTAATTAGACACATGTAGAAGAATAGCACTGAGGCTGTGGAGTGGAACAATGGGGGGAACAGAGTGGAAGGAGGAGACACATTATAGTGTAGTATTAACTGAAAATCCTTTCCCAGAAAACCATCTGGCAGAGGCTCTTTACTGAAACCTCATCCAGCGTGACTTGAATGGATCTGTAATGTTTTTTTTTTCTTTTCTTTTTTTGTGGTGAATTCCGTGCTACTTTTGTGTACTTTCAAGGAACTTTTCAGTTTATTAATTAGTGATTAAGAGGTTTGGTAAAATGTAAAACGAACAAACAACAAACAACTAACAACTAACAAAAAAGCCACAAAATAAAATAAAAGCAAAACAAATTATTCAAAATGAAAGACAAACAGATGGGGCAGTGTTGTCATGGAGACGTTTCCATTAATCATATCTAAAACAAAATTAAAAACAAATAATTAAGTAGGCCGTGTTGTTACGAGCGTATCAGCTCATGGCGTGCTGGAGTTTTCTTTTAAGTTGATCAAAGAAAAATGTGGCTGTGAGACATCAACACACACATCAATACAGAAATCTTCCCCGAAAGTCATGTTGAAATCCTTAGATATGTTAGCTCCAGCAGTCTGTGGGTTCTTCATTATTTAAAGTCAATGAAAAGATGTCAAAAAACTTAACCGCCAAAGAAAATAAGAGAGGAAAGAGTTAGAGTGTCTGTGAAATTTTACCTACAAACTCTTTCATGTTTGACAAACACTTGATCCTTTAAGAACAATTGATCCACTACAGAACGTCTGGTGAGTCATTCTGTTTGCCTTCGTCATATTACACCCGACCGACTCTCCGGCTCAGAACAAAGAACGGGGCGCCACAATTCCCAGCTCATATTTTTAAAGCAAAGCAATCAATAGATTCATATGAGAAGCTGTGTTAGTTGTTCACTTGTAAGACACATACAAGCCTTGTACCGTCTCCGGGGGAGCCCTCTCGAGAAGTTTGAAATGGAATGGGAAAAATTGGAGAATTTATCTCACTTTGCCGGGTCATTTCCCGAACATTCACCTTGGACACGGAGCCACTGACCACAAGCTTTGAAATCATGTTGTCACATCCTGAGGGGCAGAAAACAGCCTCCCCAAGGTCAAACAGCAAAGTATATATTCTCCATTTCACCAAGATGAAAAACCTCCCGAGGGCAGTTAATCCAAGACCCGGGTGATATCCCCCTGACCTTGAGCCGCTACAGAACACCCATGAGGCCTGTGCGGGTAGCATGCATCATGGAGACGCTCTCATGCTCATGGACCACACAGACCTGACGACAGCGTGCAAAGTAAATAGCGTTGCTACCGGGCCTAATGAGGCGTGACAAGCCATTGATCTTAGGTTGTGCAAAACATCGATATTACCTCATAGTGGAGATGGAGTACAAGTGACACAGGTCTTGATTTTTTTTAAGCCAATCAGAGGGCAAATTTATCATGGTGGCCTTTCATGGTGGGAGGCGATTCTGGGGGGGAGCCTTGAAACATTGCCACCGCAAAAAGATGAGCCCTAGTGGCGTGGTGACTGATTTGATCCATGCAGATTGGAAGGGATCATCGGATAGCTCTGTGTGTTTGTGTGTGTGTGTGTGTGTGTGTGTGTAGGTGTGTGTGTGTTTGTGTGTGTGTGTGTGTGTGTGTGTGTGTGTGTGCATGTGTTTGTTTTTCTGCTTTTTTTTCAAATAAATGCTAAAAGTCTTGGAGTAAACAATAAGGTTTGTGGAAAATCTGGAAATCTCCATGTGTAATCCCTCAGAAATCAAACAACACCTTCTGATTTTCAGAGCAACTGCTGTGGGGAGCTGTGCGTTTTGAGTTGAGACATATTAAGCTTGAGTTTAAATCTATTTCAGGGGCAGGTTTTGGTCCCCTGCCTCTTGTGAAAGCTATGAAAAAAACAAAATACAAAAAACTAGTGTTAAATGTATCCTGTCTTCCCACACATGGTCTTTTCAGTCACTTCATTTCCTGAATGATGGGAAAATTGTCATTCTTATTCTACTAGAGAGAGAGGGGAAGTGCAAGAAGAAGATTAGATGTGCAGACTGCATTTAACACACTGTACATGGTGCGAGACTTTTATTGTGCTTCACTTGGTGCTGCAGTTTGTTTTTTCTCTATCATGTTCACTATAGTCCCACTCTTTTTTTTATATCTTGTTCTGGAGCAGTCGTCAAAAGTTTCTTTTCCTTTTCTTCTTTTAAACGCTGCCTTTTCATTCCCCGTTCAAGAAGCAACGAGTGTGCAGCTTCTGTCGAGCAGCTCTCTTTTTATTTAGCTTGGTAAAACTGCTGAAGTCTTCGATAAGGATTTGCAAAGATGAATCAACATCATGGGGCCTAAAAGATTTGGGGCCACTCTCATATGAATCAAAAGAATACTTTTTTATTTGTAAAATGGGTTCCTGCAAAGCTCTGGAGCGCTCACATCTGGGCATGTTTGTGAGTGTTGGCGTCAGTTCTGCATAGTTTTCTTCATCTTAAATAGGCTGTGAGAGCAGTGACCCTCTGAGTAACTGTCCCATTCTGTCTTAAAACATCCCAGGAGCAATGCTTTTCTGAGTCAAGCTCCATCATGGAGCAGAAAAGTTGGCAGCTCTAACTTCATCAGCGCTTGTTTTTCCAAAATGCTAATAGGTACAGCAGCTCGGGCCTCCACACATTGCAGGCTTCTGCTGGGGTTGCATGAGCATCTACACACATACATCGGCACAAGACAGGTAACATTAATGTGATATTAGCAGGGGAAGTCATATTTAAATGGTTAACTTGCTGCCGGCGTACTATATGAAAGTGCAAATCCCCAGAGGTTACTTTTTATCTCAAATTTCTTCCTCTCGCTCTCTATTCCCTCCCCTTAATCTCCTCTCCTCCCTATCTTTCTATTACCTAAATGAAGTAGACGACTGGATTTCCTCTACACTCCTCTTTGATGGTGAATGCACTTTGACTCTGAATACAAATGCCACCTTTCATGAATGCCTCTTCCAGGGATTATAATGAGGCATTTTTTACATTCAACCTACCAACGGTCTTATGAATTCATTGAGCAGAATGGGATAGCAGATTATGTGAGACGAGAAGAATATATCTATGTCTTCACAAACGCAGAGCATCTTGACAGCCCTGCCAGTGTAGTCTACCACTTACTGCTGGCTTAACATGGGGAATGCGCATCACTTCTTCTCAGAAAGTAACAACGAAAGGAGTTGTGTTTGTTGTTTTTTTTTTCTGGTTGGCTTCTTTGAGGTTTAGGTTTTTGCATGCAAGCTTCATCTCATTGTCTTCCCCACGTGCATGGACACACGCACACTGAGCGGCCATAAAGTAGGACACGGCTCCCTCGACTTAAGAGGGGGATAACGGTCTCCTGCAGTCCTGACATGGATTACACATCTGAGACATGTTGCTCCATCGTGGTTATACATCAATACCTGATGGTCCCAGAGAGCCAGCGCCCTGCATGTGACGGCGAGGCTCTCAAAGGTGAGAGACCACGCTGGTGTGGATGTGTCCCATCAAAAGCAAGCTCACACCATCACCACATTTCTTGGAAGACCGAGAGACTGCACAGGCCATTCGAGAACATGTTACTTACCAGAGAAAAGAGAAATCTTTTTTAGGTCCTCTTTTTTTGCCGTATGATTACTACTCTAGGTTGAAAGACTGGGAATGGAGATCCCTGTATTTACCAGGGTTTTTGGCCAAACTCCACTCCCTTTTACCAGGAAAAACGAGCGTGAGAACCCGGTGGCGTCGGGAATGTGTGCGGCTACTGGAGACTGCTGCGTGTCCTGCCACGCGAAAGTAGCATCGCTGCGACTGTCACGTACGCTGCAGTGCGACCTTGAACCAAAGTCGAAACTGGCTCAACTTTTTAGCCTGGAGCGATTTCTACCAATTACCCTCCATGCTAAAATGTCAACTTACATTTCCTCTGTGCAGCATCATTTTCTTAGAATAAATGTGAATTAGGCAGCATCCAAAAGCTGTAAACAAAAGGTAAAATATGCATGTGGCTTAACAAGTGGATCGATCAGACACACAGTCCCAAATGCACAGAAAGGGATTCAACAAGTGTAGAGAAGAGGGTTTCAAATAGTGGAGGATAAACTCTTGTTGCCCTAAAATCTTCCAAGTGTAATCATGTGCACATTGACCTTACAACATGTGCTCACATCACTGAGTGCATTAGTTTTGCCTCCTTGTATTGTTAGAAAAAATTCTATGTCTTTATTACTGACTCATTATGATTCCACACCACTTGTTCGGTGTCAGACCTGCAGATGAATCAAATCAAGACTTGGGGCATCCTGAAAATGTTTTATTATCTCAATAACTAATCTGTTGTCTTTTGGCACAGAGCATCAGTGGCCCGCCAGGTAAAAATTTGCACCTTTAATTAAAAACCACCCACTGCTCAACAAGTCACGTATCACCTTCAATTTGAAATAGCTATTGATGATTAACATGGGGGAATTTCTTCTAGATTATCCTAAAATACTTTCCAAAGGTGGTGAGGGAGCATGACAGACAGGGATGCAAGGAAGAGGGGGCAAGTAATGACAGAAAAAGATACACCCTGAGAAATATACATATATTTATATTTGAGAAGTGGATTCCAGGCATAAAGCACAATTTGCATCTTAAAGGACAGGAATATTGATATTAGCCTTATGTTTGTTTTGTAAATATGAAGCTACAGTTAGCAGCTGGTCATCTTAAACTAGAAACAAGGGTATAACACATAATTTTGTGAAGAATAAACACATGAGATATAATGTGGGCTTCAGAGCTGTTGGTAGACAGATTCAGTTTCCTTTGGAAGGGACCAGGCTCGCTGTTTCCACCTTTTTACAGTCTTTGTGCAAAGCTAAACTAAAGGGCTGCTGGGTCGTACCTTTATCTTTAACAGACAAGATATAAGATTGTAATCGAGCTTCTCTTCTACTGGTCCGTCTGCCAGAAGGCAAATAAACATATTTCACAAAATGTCAAACTTTTCACTTCAAGAGGACGACGACAGTAGCAGCATTTTCAGAGCAGCCATCAGCAAGAGCAAACCAGGCGAAACCATCTTTCAATCCATCATGTGCGGGAACAACTGAACCAGACAGCGACCTATGGAGCCATCAGATAGTATTACCGTAGTCCTCAGACAGAAGGGCCAGGGAAAAAAAAGACAGAATATTTTTGCAGGCAGCTTCAGGATCCCTGACAGGGACCTTATCAGCAGTCTCTGTTGTGAACTGCCCACTTATGCACTAGTAACTCACGAATAATTACCCCCTCAAATAAAGGTTGAATACATTCTATCTGTTGTCTGAATTACTAGTTCGCCAATGCACACACACACACACACACACTCGCACAAAGGAGTCATCAGTGAGTCAGCGTTTCCAGTAGCTGATTGTTCCCAACATTCCTGTGAGAAAATGCCTACTTGGCACACGGCCCTGGTTGGCGATGGTACCTGCTCCGGAGATAAAATCTCTTCCAATTTACTATTTGGTTACACCAAAACATTGTAAATGGCTGCGTGCGGGAAATGCTTAAATTCTGAGCAGCAAAGGGAAAGATAAAGTAGGGGGAGAAAAACAAAGAGACAGAGACAAAGACAGAAAGACAGCGGAGGAGACAGAAACTACATCCTGAGCTGTTTAAAGGGCTAACTCGCTTCTGCTGCTGACGTTTTATCCTGACACATCTTCGCTCTGCTCCTTCCTCCTCAGTCCTTATTAGTTGGCTATTTACTCTGGCTGCTAAAGCAGGGGGAATTCACTTTCATTTCAAAGAGCTTTGCTGCATGAAGACAGCTGGCTAGGAGTCCTACCCAGGAGCCCCGACTACTCGTCAGAGCATTAAACACAAAAGTCTTACCACTTGATCCAAGGATTCAAAGAAAATAAAGAGGCCTGTGCTGGTTATCCCTTTTTGGCTGTGCCGTGGATGCACATCAGCGTGGGGCACATAATGGAATGAGTCGCCATTAGCTGCTAAGTTCTTGTACCGCTTTAATGAGGGAACTGGAGGAAAGGTAGAGTGCTGCAGCATTTCAATTATCACCTCTGGATGTGTCCTGAAACCTGTGTAGACCTTAGAAACAGTGAAAAGGAAAAATCAAACAGTTTTGGCTGCGTAGAACCAACTTGTGACCAGTGTTGAAGGTTCACAAAGGAATAAGGAAACTAAAGAAAGAAGTGGAAGGAATGTGAAACAAGAGGAGGTTGAGGTACATATTTCAAGTGGCAAGCAAGCCGTCATCACCAGGCAACATGATACAAATACAAGACAGAGAGACCTCAGTCTTCTTCCCGGGAGAACGTAGCTTTCCAGTCGCTGCCCAATACTGCCGCAACGTTGTAGATCATTTAAATAATAAAAAAAAGCTTTAGTTTGAAACAGTTTTGAATTTTCCATCATACAGTTTGGCCTCAATGTAAAGCACAATGTCTTGAACTATTATAAGACTATGTAAGCTGAGAAGCTACGCTGGGAATATCTTGAATGTCAACAGTGAGACAGTTTGGGTGGGTTGAAATCACTGCTGGAGCAATTCACACATGGATTAGTGTTTGTGCTATGCTGGGTAGTTGTGTTTATCCAAGAGTTCAAGTTATTACCAACTTAAGAGAGTAAAAGACAATATGACGATGTCTGGATATTTTTTTTATTTTAGATGGGACAGCTGAAGACAGAGAGGAAAGGTGGGAGAGAGAAGGGGGAAGACATGCAGCAAAGGGTACCCCACTGGGCTTTCACTGTGAAGCGGTCATAGGAAGTGTGTTTGGTTTGTGTTTCACTCTTTATGTCATCAAACCTACCAAGACTGAAATATTAAGGATTACGGCTTTAAATTCACCTTCATGTCTGTGTGTATACTCATGTGTGATAATATAGTATTCAAAACCTGGATTATGATGATGTCTTATTATCAAGTGAACCAAACTAAACACCGGGAAGCATAATGATGCTGTTGTGACCAAAAATGTATGATATGCACACATCCTGTTCAACCAACTAATCTCTACTTACTTTCTGAACTGACTGTATCTTTATGCATAAACCTTGTAAATCATAAATTTGACAAAAGTGCCTTAAACCCATGTAGTACTAGAAACTGCAACTGCAACTCTTTGTATGTCAGCTGTGCCCAGCAGGATACAGATGATAAATGTGATGATTAATGTGTATTAATGTGTATTTGTTATTTTGAGGTGCTCCCTATGATGGGTGTGCTGGCTGGAGTAATTGAAAATGGGAGATCTAAACACTGGTATACATGCATCTGAAACTGGGTTTAAAAAAACATTATGAGAGCGAGCATGAAATGTGGAAGAAAAGCTTCTTTTTCTTCCACAGATTTTGCATTGCAAATTGCATATTATATAACGGAGGCTATTTAAATGAAGCATTATTAAGTTTAAATGCTTTTCTTTAATGTAAAATGCTCTCCTGCACAGTTAATCAGCCTGGACCCAAGGTGCTTGGTGACATTTTGCTAAGTGTTCTTAAGTGCGACTGATTTAAAGGGGTTAGCACCGAGAGCACAACATTTTTTTTCCCCTGAAACTTGGAGTTTAAGGACAGTGAAAATACATTACTCTTTTATGGGAAGATGGTCCATTTGGTAAGTTTTGTTTTGTTATGGCTAGGCTGCTTATAATTGCTCTGTCTGACTAAGATAATAATATATTTTCCATATGTCTTGTTTTTAATAATATGTTGTTCTTAGGGATTATAATGATACTTATCAGTATTACTGCTACTCTGCTTTGTCAGTGTGTGAATAAGCAATGTAAACACCCCAAACAGCAATAAAAGCAGCAGCCACGGAGACAGGAGGGACGGCGTATCTGATAGACGCCTCTTGATGACTGATACATTTAAACTGCTGAGGCCTCGGTTGTCTAAAGTGCCTGCGTCAGTGTCTCCCCGAGTGCTGCCGCATGAGGGCTAAACATCCTGAAACAGTGGGCGGGAACTGCGATGCGAGGAGGAGGGTAAAGAATTCAAAACAAAACAGCATCCAGCCTTTTTACTGTTTTGATGACTGATCCAGGGCAAACAGCAGGCGTATGCAGGCATCATATCAACACATACTTACACGCACTCGTAAAAAAAAACACGAGAGTGCAAACAAACACATTGCCTGCACTTAAAAAAACATATAACTCATGCCAGCAAACTCAGAAAATGTGCTGCATTTGGGAAAAGCTAAGTAAGCGTAGCCCACGCCTCACATCATGCCATCTAGACCCCCATTTGGACCAGAATGTGCCAGGATGACTCACAGACGTCTAGGCAAAGCTGGGTCAGGTTGTCCCTGCTGGAGGACTGGGGTGGGTTAGGGCCATTAGCCAGTAACTAGATCCACTCCTGAGGTGCTGGATGGGAGAGAGAAGAACAAGCTACTACAGCGTAATGAGACACCTCCGCCCAGGACTGACACACGGGGGAGCGACAGGCCAAAACACATCTGCAGCCTCACACACGGAATAAACACACACCGAGAGGGGACTTTATAGAATTTCACCCAAACAGAGAGCACACAAACAGACACATTCACACATTCCACATTCATGCATTCACACAAATGCACACATATAATATTTGACTTCACCAGTGAAATTGAATAAATTCAGAATAGAGCATCCAAAATGTCATGCTGGAGGAGGAACCCATTGAAATTCTGTCATCTCCGGGGCTGCAGTTCCGACTTTGCTTAGCTCACCTGAAGAAGTAGGTCTCTGACATTTTCAGTTTTCATACCGCTCTGTGTACGAAGGCTGATGTGTCCCGGCTTTTTGATTAGCAGAGAATGAATGACATTTATGCATTTGTTTTGAGAGGGAATTATGCCATTGTTTGCTTGTGATGATTAACACCAATGTGGTGGGTTTTAACTCCTGATGGTACGGGGCCACAGCCAAGCAAGCAGCAATGTGAGGCTGTCCAATACAGTGGTGCTTCACGCAGAATACTAATGTCAGCATGCTCATGACAGATAATAGGTAACACGTTGATTTTATGCTTTCATTTTAATGTTCATAATCTTGTTTAAAATTAAAGTTTGACCTGATGAGGATGCTAGATGAAAGCTCGGAGGACCACCACATTTTGTACTATTAATCATGAATGTGTGCACCAAAGTTCATCAGACAGACTCATTAAAATGATTTTGTCTTGCTATGTCAATGCATAACAGTGAACACATAAGTAGAGAAATAAGTTAGGGTGATAGCAAGTAGGGATGTGCGTATCGATCTAAAATATTGATACCTCCTACCTATATGTGTGTTTTTTCACAATCGATCTTCGATTCGAGAAATAGTAAGTACTGCAAGTAGCATAAATTAAATAAAAAAATACCATGAAAGAAAGTTTTATGCAGGAACAGAGTCAATGTCAATGCAAGTCTCGAGCCTTGTTGAAGAACCACAGATGCTGACCATACAATGGTAGTAGAGAAGTCAGGAGGAGACCACCATCATCAGGGGTCATCATCAATTCATCCAGTAGCTGTTGAAATATTTCAGTGTGGACCAAGGCAGCACACTAACCGATGGCCATGACGTGCTAGCATGATGAGCAATTTACCGAGGCTTGACATTTATATTTAAATTTAATCTGTTCAAAGGAGCTCAACTGTGAATGTGAACTCCTGTCACCTTGAAAAATCATTCCTCTGTCAAAGCTGAAATCATTAGCCTGTTGCATTTTTAACCACTCTTCCGGCACAATACTCCTTCCTCCATTGTTTCAGGACACTTGTAAAATGTCAACCCGCCACTGCACAGAGTCACTGTAAGGAGCTATCATCAAAGCTGTATTAAGAAACCAGCCCTGAGATCTATTAGCCCCACATGCACCGAAGGGACTCTCAAACCATATACTGCCGTACACCGTTCATCAAAGAGCATGTGAGGCAAGGGATGGCAGCAGAGTTCACTAACTGACATGACATCCCCGGCGCTGGAGTTGATCTATAGAACCAATCCAGTCACAGCAGGTGACGGAAATGATAATAGGGCCGGATCACAAAGGGCAGGAAATAGAAAGAGACAGTCAGTCAGTACAACCCTTTGAGTGACTGAGCTCCGGGGGCAATGTTTCCAAACCATTTGGCGTTTCCGTAAGCTTGAGTGGGTCTCCACCTCCCACTCTCTCTCTCTCGATGTTTGGGTGTGCAGACAGGAAGTGTGAGTGTTGTCGAGGTGTGTGGAAGCGATTTGGAAATGGGGCTGTCATACGAGCCTGGTGTGGAGTTAGCGAGTGAAGTGGTATCATCTTGGGGCGCCAGTTCGTGAGTGAGGTGGAGAGAAAAGAGGAGGCGTGTGAGCGCGTGAAAGTTTTAGTGTGGTTTCGAGAGTTTACATGTGCGTGTGTGTGTGTCCACTCCAAAGTGGCAAGAGTTTAATGGGTTTAATTAGGTGTCAGTGGTCAGGCACTGTGATGCTGTAGGAGACAGTCTAATGGTTTGTTTAGACAGGAGGTGAAGTGATTTTTTCCCCCACAGTCATTTGCGCCAATTTGTCTCCTTGTGTTTATGCGCCCCAAACAACCAATGTACCGACTGTACACATATTAGCTGTAACCTAACCAGCAACAGACACATTGACTGTGTGTGGATGTGTGTGTGTCTCAGCGAGTGAGCGTGTTTGTGAGGCAGCTCAGCCTCTGCGTGATCTCAGAAAATCCTTCCTCCTTCCGCTACTTTTACCACTTGGTTCTGGACATTTATGATGCACAGTCATACAGCGAGAATGCGCCTTCCCTTCTATTTGTGCCGCCCTGTGCAAATTCATGTCTAAATGCATCTTTCCATTGACTCTGTATGCAATTGCGTCATATAAAAATTTTGCTGCATTTGAGCACAGTATCAGGAAACAGTGAGAGAGAGGAAAAAGGAAAGGAAGTCGAGAAACATAGCTGATGTTATGTTTGGGGTTACATGTTGCGATTTTGTGGAAACAGCTGAATCACATTTTCACTTTAAGTCCGTACCCAAAAATCACCTGTTTTCCTCTGGGCCTTATGTTGTAGAACCACCTCTATGATTAGAAAAAGGGCAAGAAGAAGAATAGCAATGGAGGAAGGATCCCTGGTTCAAGACAAACCAAGAAAGAGGGGTGAGGAGCTTAATGGCCATGAGGTACTGGAGAATGAGAAGTTTTCAATGAAGGTTTTATGCTGTTACCATGTTAACTGTGTGGTTCAAGCACTGTAGCGATGATACAGCATGGACTCATCAATCAACCCACTGAAATGGACTAAATTAACTAGTTTTTCGTGCACATTAGATTTAAAGTCCACAAACAGAATACAGATGCATGAATCAGACACGTGAACTCGACCTGACCCAGTGAGAGCACTTGACTTTAATCAAAGTAAAACCACAAACTTTTACTAACAGCAGCTCATCTCAACGTTAACACCAATGCCCATCATGTCCTGTGCAGTCTGGGTCAGCCTCATCAGGGGTCTCTGATTGAAAGGTATTGAAATGGAGTAAATTGAGTGTGCATGAGCCAGCCTGGACACTGGACCCTGTCTGCACACCATCCTGTCTCAGTAAGAAAACTAAAGTGGGTTGTTAAGGGAGCCTATCATAAGAACAGGATGCTGCTTACTTAATGCAAAATGGACCTTGTGATGAGAAGCGTACAGATCTGTGGAAATTGTCTGCGACCCTGATATTCATGACACTCTGCTGTTAAACAGTCTCATGTCCCTGGCCTCTTTATATATGCACCTAAAGACATAATAAGAAATGTACCAATCCAGCAGACATCCTGTCGCTGCGTCCTGGAAAATAAACTTTGAATATAAAATGTTTTGGGATGACTTGGAGAGGGAGTAAGGTTGTCAAGAACAAAACGATGTGTAGGCTACTACTATGTGGCCAACCACAGCTCCAACACCATCATCAAGTTTGCTGACGACACTATCGTCTTCGCCCTGATCGGTGATGACAATGAGGACGTCAGAGCCTTGACATCATGGTGCCAGGACCACATCCTCCACCCCAATGTCAGCTAAGCAAAGGAGCTGACATTGAAGGAGAGGGTCCTTCTCCCTGTCCATCAATTAGACTACAGTCAGCAGCCTCAGGTTTCTTGGGGTCCAGATCATTAAGGACCTGACCTGGACTCACCTCACAGATTCAGAGTCTACAAACTACACCATCCTCGACCGTACTGTAAAACTGCACAGCACATCACCAGGACTGCAATTCACGAAGCAACTTTACATTGACAGCAGGTAGAAAGCCAACAGTATAAACAACAGGATCATTACAGACATCGAAAAACTGTTTTGCCTGATACAGGGCTGCAAAATCTGGTCTTGCACCATCAGGCTCAAGGACAGCTGCATTTCTCATGAGACTGTTGAACTCTTGAACTCATGAGTTCATTACTGTCACTTGCACCTTATCAATACTCTTGTGACTTGACCCCTCTATTGGTTTTTACTGGTTACTATCTGCTTCTCAGTTGTTTACATGTCTGTTTATATTACTTTCATTTTTATAAATAGATTGCTACCATTCACACCTCCATTTGATAATTGCTGCACCGAATTATACCTCACAGCATTATATTTCCATGAGTATATATTTCTATTTATATTCTATTTTACATTTTAATGTTATATTATATTTTAGCGTTCAATGTTATTTTATTTACTATATTCTGATCCATATATCCATATTTTAAACTGTCTAAGTCTATATCTTAGGTTCTTCTTTATTGTGTCATTTTTATTTACACTTATTGAGTATTGTTGGACGGAACATGACATTTAAGACTTTACTGCTTTCTGTAGTTGGTGTACATATGACAATAAAGATCTTTAATCTTAAATTATGAGGGGGGAAAACAGTATCCCAAAACTGAAAACTGAACCCCTACTCAATGAATAAATATACAAATACCTGAATGTTCAGGTTCAGCTCTCCAAATAGGCTTCCTACGTTTAAGATGCTTTGGTCCTCAGTTCCCTCAAAAGACAGCAAACTATTTATTCATTCAGAGTTAATCATTGATGAAAATGTACAATGTACTTCATATAAAGTGTATGTATACACTTAATCTATCAAATCAAATAAATCTTCTATGGGCTTCAATGACAAACGTATCTATACACTGTAACAACAAAATCAAAAGCCTTTGAATCATATGAAAATAAGGAAACGAAAAACTTTGTTCCCTAATGTAACTAACTTGACATTGTTTCTATATGTCAGAAGCATAAAGACATAGACTAAACAATGATCAGACAACTATAAAAAACCCAGCAAAGTTTTGAATATCGTCATTCAGGCAGTGTGTTCGGGAGCCTTGAACACTCTTCTTCTATGGTGTCATTATTTTCCAGATCATCACGCTTCACAAACAACTTAGTTCGGAACGGAAAAAGAAACAAATATCACTGACGTGCAGACGTTTCCCAAAAACCACATGCCTTACACAAGCATCTCAAACCAAGCAGCAATGTTCCATTTTCCATGTGTGAAAAGAGCTCACGTTATGTCATCCACCCCCCTGTGTATCTGCAGACTGGTGAAACGCATTGTTTTTGGTCTCGGTGCAGTGACACAATCATCATTTGTCATCCCACACTCAAGAGCAAACATCCCAATTGACATCCCTCCAAGTGGATGCCTAATGAACACAAAGGCTCGTTTTTTTGAGAACAGCCTCCTGTCTGGAAGGAATTACGCCCATGCGTTAGTGAGTGTGTGAGAAAGGCAGGGAGGTGACGCAGGGATGATACAGGGCTCAAAGCGGAGGAGCTGAGAGTGGTAGTGAGGAGAATGAATAGTGACTGGCTCTCAGCCCAGTGGCAGCTTAATGACTTGCGGTCAGTTGACTCTGTCTCAATTAATCAGACTGCTCTTTCCCGCTTGCCTCTTTTTTTTTCTTCTTCTTCTTCTTCCTCCCTCACTCTCTCCTCCCCTCGGCTCTAATTTCTCCCTTTTGTCTCCAACCCCTGAGCAGGCAGAGTGTGCTTTGTTCTCACTGTCTGTCTATCTCTTTTGTTTCTCTATCTCTGTCTGCGCTTCTCAGTTTCTTCACCATCTCCCTCTCCCTTTCTCTCACATGCTCCCTGACAGCTCCCTCGGCTGGACAGTTTTCATTTCTTCTTCATCTCTGCACGAGTAGGAGACTGAAAGAATGGGGCCATTTTACTATCACCCTCTATCATCCATGTTGTGGCCTGTCCAAGTCTTGGGAGAAACTCAGTCCTCCAAGTCCGGGAGAATTAGTTTTTGACGAAAAAAAAAAAAAAACGCGTGCCCACAGAGGCTGCAGTGCAGTCTGAAAACAGGCTGTGAACCGTGTGGATGAGGGAACAAATTCAGGCACGGCAACACAGCGAGCCCAGACATGTTCCAGGAACACAGAGTATGAAAGGAGGCAGCGCTGTGCCTGTTTGTGTGTGCAAGTGGAGGCTCAGCTCTCCCGTGTCAGTTGCTATCTGCTTTCCTGGAGGTCCCAGGGGGGGTCTTGCTGGCTTCCCAGGGTGGTCCTGACTGGGCTGACATTTGGAGGACTGGTCTGTGATGGCCTGTAGGGCTGTTCTGTGCAGCAGCAGTCACAGCTACTGTCCGTCTCTGCTTTATTTCTCTCTCCCTCCTTTTTTTTTCTTTTTTTTGCAGTCCACCTCTCAAGAGTTAGTCTCTGGGTGTCGCACCTGTCTCTTGATTTTCTATGTTTTTTCCTTTCTGCACTCATCTCCTTCTGTCTCTATCTCATTTTCACATTCTGTTCCCTCTTGCCATCTTTTTCTCTCCAATATTAACACCATCCAATGACTCCCCCCCCCTCTCACATTCAGGCACTCTCTCCCTTACACATATTCCTCTCTCTTTCTCTCTCCCTCTCTCCCCCTCTCTGTCAGCGGGGTCACTGTGCTGAGCAGATTGCCCCTAGGAGCCCGTCTGCCACAGCTCTTTCATGTTGGGAGGCGTAGAATGTGGAGGTTGCAAGACCTCTGCACCAACCATGCTGACCCCCCCTCTAGGTGACGGGACAGAGGGAGCAACCAGAGGTCAAATGCTCCAGGAGGATTTATAATGTAGGCGCGGCAGGGTGACATCTATGCAGGAGAATTGATTTCGTTTCTTCCTTTGTGCTGATCAGAATTTATTTTATTTATTTAATCTTTTTATTTCATTTTATTTTTTCTACGAGGGCAACATTTTGTGCCAAAGCACAGAAAGACTCTTGTTTGTAAGAAACAAATTGTCCTACAGATTTTTTTAAATGCTTTGGGAATTTCCCTAAGGAGCTGTGATAAACTGAGATAAGTGGCCTTGTCATGAATTTGAATTTTAATAGTCCTTTACTT
>JAOXYL010000045.1:11763159-11780175 GCA_028564955.1 Terapon puta
TCAAGGATATCCCGATGCCCACGATCCAGATCTGGGCATTTAATACAGAGTGTCTGCTGATATCAAAACCGAATCTAACACCTCTATTTTCATGGATCATGCAGCTGCACAGAGCACACTTGGAGCACTTTAATGATATTAATAATGCCAATGTATATGTTTGACAATTAAATAGCTCTGATGACTCATTAAGAAAAAAATAGTGTTTGAGATTGGGTCTAGTTATTCTTTTTTTTTTTTCAGTATTGGAGGTATAGTTCCCTTGATCGGTTGCATGGACACTGTATTGTTTTGGAGGTATCGTCATGTGGCATACTGTATTACTACAGAAATAAAGCATTGCATTAGTTCTTGCATCAGCATGCGTCACCATCAGTGGCTCATCTATGCATGGATGAGTAGAGCTCAGTCATATTCATAAAGGTGTACAGGCCCACATTTCATAACTCAACACTCAAGATTACTCTACTGATACAACATTGTTTGCTGGTCCATTCACCATCATAACCATCTCTGTTTTCTATAGTCATGTTGGCTGCATTGTATGAAGTGCACTTTACGTTTAGTGTAAGAGCCCTCTAATCCAATCCTAAACCACCTTTTGTGCTGCGTCATCTGTTTTAGGGCAGAGGACATGCAGGCCCAGCAGCCTTAAAATGCAGTCCTGACTATGAGATAAAGAACCTGCTTAACGTGCAATGCAGACAGGCTTTTAGCAATTATAAAACATAAAATCAGACATTTGAATTGACAGTAGCTGTATGTTGGTTCCCCTTTAACCATAAGTGAGGATACAGTTGAGTATGAATACAGGACTTTTTTATTTGCAATAGGTAATCAATATAATGTCCTCAGAAAGACAAACCGAATCTTAAAATGTGTCTATTGTGTCTGTGTGATCAGATTTTACTGAATTATAAGCAGAACTCGATTCTAATATGAAGGAGTCGAATGATTCAAGAGAAAATATATCATCATCTCCATTGTGCAGTTTATTTCATTTTGTAAAAATAAAAAACATGCCTATCCAGTTTGGTCTTTTTAACACATACTAAAGTATTTCCATCTGCTCTCATGTCTCCATTTCAGACTTAATGAATAAACTAAGTTCATAATTATTCTCCTGCTGCCTCCTCCACTGCGACACCGACTCCTGTTGTAGAAACTTTCGTGTGTAAAGCTATACTCAAACTATGTTATTACACAATATAATATTATGACAGTTTGACTTAACCTCCTCAGAGAACATGCTTTTTTTTCTCACTTACTTCCAAAATTGTCTTGATAATTCTTTCACTCAAATTCTGAAATAAATGCAGTCAAGGCTCTAAGGAAAACAGAGAGCGTTCTGGTCGCTTTCATCTTGTGTCTCGTATGTTTTATTTTCTTTTTATTTTATTGGCGTGTACCCTCTGGAAATTCTGAAATGAAGTTTGAATTGAATTGAATTGTCTCTCCAATAGCAGTGCCAGCATACAACCAGGACACACTACGGGCGGGAATCTTTCAGAGTTGTCTGTTGCCACTTATTGTCAAAGACTGTTTACGGCAGGTAAGTACATAAGCGAGTTTTTCCACTGTTAATCACCAAAAAGCAAACACACTAACACACCGATTTAACAGCTGTACCACCTGGACAAACTGGAGGAGCCAAATTGATGTACCTCATCTGGCACCTGAAACCTTTTTTCTTGTCGCCTCCAGCCCCAATTCCAGGATAAGGAACAAACAGGAACAAACAGCACACCTAGGCATGCAGGAACGACGAAAGGGACTTTATAAAGTGGCTCCGGCACAACTCTTGCCTGCGCCTTAACAAGCAAAGTGGAAAAAGTCTTCACAAATAACTCTTCACCCTGTTTCTTTCTAGGTCTTTAGCCTTCCCAGCGGTGTTCCAATCTGTAATTACTGACTCTATTTGATTCTAATCACCAGTCTGAAAAGACAGATACCACATCCCCTTTTAAGCCCTCCCACAAAGACCTAGGAAGGTGCGAAGCTATATTTCTCTCAATTATCTAGTCAGGATCGACTGGCTTGGTGCTGAAGTTCTCAGAGTGTGTTTGCCAATTTGCTGTGTCAATTAGATTTTCTCCTAGGTAAGTAATCAGACTCTGGGAGATGGTGAGAGAGAGAAAGATGAAGGGAAAAGTAATTACAGCTTTTTGGGAGGTTTGCAGCTGCTCCACGGTGCCTCTGTACCACCCCTGTCTTTTTTTAATCACTTTTATTGGACTTTACGGGGAGCCCCTGCCTCTGTGTTTCTTGGTATGAAAAGAGATTAGACAGAAACACAGATCGCTGATACACGCATGTGGAAACATGTTCCTTCCTCTCTGCCGAACACATACAGTAGAGAAAAAGGAGGGAAAGCTGAGAAGAGAGAGCTGAACAATATGATTGATGACATCAGTGTTTCTCCTCTCATTTATTTCAGCACACCGCTGCAGCTTGCATGACAGAGCCATTGTGTTGGGACTGATATGTAGCGCTGGAGTTCTCCTCCGAGCATCCCGATAATGACTTGGCACTTTCCAGAGTGAAAAAGTCTGAATGTGATAATCACTTTTAGTGTGAGTGAAAATGTGACTCACGGCAGCCAAAGTTGTAAATAAATTCAAAAGTGGTGTTAAGAAATGAGCATTTAATGCTTGGATGGATTTTAAAAGAATATGTGAAAAGAAAAAAAAAAAATCAGAACAAAGCATAAATTTACTCATTATATTATTGAAAGCTCGACTGACCTGTCTTTGTGTTCTTGTTTGATAATAAATAGTGGAGAAATATGGAGGCAGGAGGAGACAATGCGAGAGAGAGAGAGAGAGAGAGAGAGAGAGAGAGAGAGAGAATTAGGCAAAGAAGCAGAGATAGGCTCACTCTCTCTGACACTTGGCTGTCCTGTCTGCCCTTGTCAAAGCCTGACACCTCCCTAATCCCCACTCCCGACCCCCCACCGCAACCCCCATCTCAGCTGGCCAAGGTTGGCTAGCAGACAAACCTGTCACCCAGTCAGAGATCTGGGACCTGTCCAAGCCCCGTCCAGATGTAGGCACCAGAATCCACACAGACTACTTGCCATGTCCCACAGGCACGCTGGCCTACCTCCCGAGACAAATCCTCAGACAGCTTCCTCGACCCTTGTGCATCTAATGTGTCATAAAGTGCTTATTTAAAGGAAGAGTTGCACTAAAAATGAAGCCCGAGCCATTATTTGCTTAGCCTCATGTCGGCTGAAACTGCATTTGAGATTACGGGGCTGCCATAAATAAAAACAACCCCTCCAAGCTCCTGAAGTTAACAGTACAATCTTTTTACAGCTTAAAAAACTCATACAGCTTAAAGTGCCCATTAAATTTCCCCAAACATCAAGAGCAGAGTACAAGAAATGTTTTGTAGGAAAACAACTGCACTGTGGGACTGCAAGAGCAATATTTACCTCATTATCTCCTACAGTATATTTTTCTTTCTGACAACGCTCCGTACATACGGCACTTGTCTGCTTTGAAAATGTGTTTTTATGCCTCATGGTAACCAGCCTTCACATTTCAAATGTGGGAAAAAAAAAAGTTCTGAAATGAACTCTTCAAGTTCTTCCACAGCCATATGGGCAGATGGAAGTGGGTGGCGTTGCCCTTTGAATTTCATTTATTTGAGACAGTCCGATATTGTCATAAAATGGATATACCAGTGTTCTTTCAGATAGATACATTCCTTAATATATTCATACAACAACACTGTGAGGGGCATGTATACAAAACTAACAGAGCGTTGCAGCAATCTTGTGCTGGGAATGTGTGACATCTTCTGCCACTGTACATATAAAGTGGAAGCAAACAACACATAAAACACACCATAAATTTAACCCACTGGAGCAATAAGAAACCTTATTATAAAATCTGCACCTGCCGAGCCCTTACAGTTATTTCTCCAACAGGCAAACATCGCGTGTGTAAGCAGTGCGGGGTTATGCAGTTACTGTTTCTTAAACACTATTTCATTTAACTTTGCTACTAAACCTAATTGCCATTAATCAAAGGAGGCAGCAGCATCCACACGCCCACAGATATTTTTAAGTTTTAAAGTCAAGCACACTTTGAAAGGCCAAATCGCTTTATTTCTGACCACATAGATCAAAATACAGTGTAAAAAATAAAAACAATGTTTTTTTTTTTGTTTTATCAGAAAACGTTTATAAATAGAATTTTCTGCAGTGTAAGGTTAGTGTGAGTGTATTAAAAGAGTAGTTGAAATCAGAAAAACAAAAAAAACAAACAAAAAAAATCATCCACAATGCAACTGGCTGCAGACAGTTTGGTCAGAGATTGATGGGTTTGATTGTCTAATCCTTTTAAAACCTTTATGCCATTTAGTTTTTTTCAGCATGTTTAAGAGATGTTGTAAAAAAAAAGTAATTTTATCGAGCTTTTGCCTTACTGTCTGCTAGTGGCATCAGCAGTGAGTGATAGTCCTTATGGGCAGTCTGTGATGCCAAATTCAATTCTCTGTCATCTTACCGCAGGACACAGAACCTTTATTACAAACAACCACGAAGCGGATCGTAATCCCATGAGTAGCAGGATTGATAGAAAAACAGAAAAACATGAAAACAAAGGAGGATGGGAAGTTGGGCTAATTATTGTAAGGCTTACAACTTCCATTTTCTTTTTTTGGGGGGGGCTTTTGCGCACTTGTATACTAATAAAGACAAGTGTGCATTTCCTCAGAGGAATATCAAGGATAATCAGATACTGGAACCACTGACTCACTGATCTGTGGTGATTGTGTCGCAGTGTTCGGTACATTTCTGCATTAAAATGAGCATAAAAAGTGTGGATTTTGCCCTTTCAGAGGAGCCGGAAAAATAAGGCCTATCGGAAAATTACATCAAACACACAGAAGTGCACATAAACACTTGTATTATTATATATTACTATGGTTTATTAAGACACACATGAGACACAGACACACACACAGGCAGGGGGTTCATGACTCACTCTGTGTTCATTTGTAAAGAATGAAAAGATACGTCACCTCCGCTGAGGGGGAAATAGTCGATGTGCAGCACCAGATAGTGTCCGTAATTATATATTTGTGAAGTGTAACACTGTGCTCCTTTCCGGATGCTAAGCATGAAACGCAGTTACGCACAAACTGAGAGAGATGTACGGTTGTCATATTATACGTCAGCACGGCCACTACGTGATGAATTCTGATTTTTTGAGATCATTCGATGTCTTAATGTCTTTCACTTCACGAAGCTTCTATATTTCAACAGCATTTACAACAGTTGTCAAAACAACTCTAAAAATAACCCCAGTTCAAATCACAGCACACATTCATATGTGTTTGGTTTCATAATGTGGACTTTTTCTTATTTCCCATATGAACTCCTTTTTTTTTTCAGCACTAAATATGTGAAGACAAATCTTTTCAAGTGTGAATTTACAGTATTTAATAGGTTATGTATGGTGAGCTGGGTAACCGTCACTGTGTCATTACCATATCGTCACATCTGTAGAAAAACCTGCCCCATCGGTAAGATTTAGAGGAGAACGGACTTTGAACAGGAACAGCTTCCAGGTTCCTCCCCTCCCAAAACACTTCTCTGCAAAGTCTCGGTTTCTAGTATTCTTTATCATTCTGTTTTACTTCTTCATTAGCAAAAGAGGGATGGGCAGTCTTCTCATTTCTTGGTTGTTTACTGGTTGTTTGTCCACCATGGCTTCCGCTCATTTAATGCCACGTTGCTTTGACAGAGTTGGTGAATGTGTGGAGGAGGGAAGCTGCCTGTGAGTCTTCACTTGTGTCAGGATGTGAATTTTCTCAAAGCCTGAACTTAACACATCTGAGGTGCGGTTCATGGCAGCATCTTTATTCTTCATGCTGGTGAGTGGGCGGTGCAGCTGCTAATAATTGTCCTTTTCTGACTTAATATTTGAAATATCATTATAAATGAGACTTAAAGATTTGAAAAATGTACAAAACTCTGATGGGTACAGCTACATCAAAAGGAAAACATATTGGGTTTAGAGATTGAAAACAGGAAATACTAAAGGTGAGGCCTCTTAAGGTGACTACTTACTTACTACTTAGTGACATATAAGTGTCTGGTTGAATAACAAACCCTTCAGTGTGCAGCACACACAAACACTAGCATCATAAACCTTCACCCTAACACATACACACTTTCAGCCAACCAAGAACACCTTATCAGCTTTTCCTTAATTAAAAGCCAAGCAATAAATGTTCCACTTCTTCCTCTCCACAAGACTGAAACACTTCCTGGAATAATCACTCAACAGCACTCAATATCACTTAATATCTTATTTAAAATGTGCATACCCGCCTGTGTGTGTGTAAACGGTTGTGTTTGTGTGTGTTATTGATTCGCAATCAATCTTTGTACCTGCTCTTTCCCATTCCTGGTCGGACTGACCCTATCCCAGCATGCAGTGAGCAGAGGGGAAAAACAGACACCCTGGACAGTTGCCAGTCAGTGGAGGAAATGTCCAGGTCTGTGTCTTTGCTAGCAGCTCTGTGAAACTGTGATTAGGTACAACAGTGTTAATTTCTAATGTCAATGTCAAATGCTCACAATGTCAATGCTATTATACTGATGTAAAGCAGATGTAATGTTTATCAGGGTCACCATTTTAGCTTAATCTACTACGTAAATTAGCAGGAAACGCAGAGTACAGCTGTTTGGTCTGTCAGTATTTGGTGATAACCAGAAGGTCTGGACAAACTGAAGTTTTGACTTGGTGCCACATGAAAAGTCCACCAGAGTGTTACAGTTCATGATGAGGAGAATGTGGATGTGTGCATCAAATGCCATGACAATCCAGGCAATCGATCTTTAGACATTTCACGGAAATCCCAAATGTGAACCTCAAGGTGGCACAAGAAGAAAAGCCTGAGGATCGGCAAAGTCATTAGGATTCATCCTTTGGGCATCATGGATATCTGTAATACTGTAAATGTTGTGAAATGAAGAAATGTCTAACATTTGTCGAAACATTTTAATCTGGACCATTGTGGCTTTGTTCTAAAGATGTGAAGTAAACTCAACAGAGAAGGTAATCTACATCTTATTGACTCCTTTCTTTCAGTACTGGGCCAGTTCAGAGAACAACATGGAGCTCGACATTAGACACAGAATCCTGTCTCTACTGTTCCAAAAGTCCACAGTGGTCTCCATAAATCCCGACCACACACCTTAAACATAGGGCTACAGACCAGGAGACACTCTGAGCACAAGTCATTTAAAGAATATTTTACCATAAAATAGATCGATAGATTGTTTAGGTATGAATGAGACGTTCTTGGTTGTACTCACGACAGTGTCTGGGCCCATCCAGTTAGATTTGAGTGTTAAGATTTATTAGTCTGTACAGAAATCGGCCCATGGTTGACCGAAAACAACTTTTGTTCTGACTGAGTGAATTTAAGACATTTCCTCTATAAAAGCTAACAGTATTATTCTCTAGAACACACTTGGTTCAGTCACCAGTCCGAGCCCCATAATGAGGGCACAGCAGAGAGACAGAGTGTGTGAAATCTGGCCGTGAAGGTTAGGCCAATATATCAACACACACTGGGGGTCTGACGGGTCTCTGAGCACTTTCCTTCGCTTTATTTTCCCTCCATTTTTCCTCCTCTTTCATCACCTTCCTCGGCACCTCTCTCGGCTGATGTCTGACCTGGCCTGCAGGAGTCTGGAAGTGACAGACTACAAGCTTGTCCCGTGTCAAAGTGCACTGTGACGAGGGGAAATAACGGTCACACAGACGCGTGCAGGCAGGAAGAAAGTGCACAGACGTTACTCTGCCTCGCAAACTGGGGGAAAGGGAGCCTGCTGAGGTAGAAATTTGCTTTTGGCTTGTTACACGCTTCTCCTCTCAATTAAGTCAGTGCAAATGTCTCAATCTCACCTCTCCTTCTGAGCAATTTGCAGCTCTGAATGAAGTGATTTAAAAATTAAATCGACATGTTTTTGTCTGAAATCCATGCAGTGCCCTTTATTATTATACTCTTAATAAAAAGAAAATTGTCTCGCACTTTTTTTCTTATGAAGTTATTACAATTCTGATACACGAACAAAGGGACTCCACAATGGAAATGATATCAGATCATTCAAGTGTGTCACAATCGGTCAGCACACACAGTGGGCGGAACAGGTTGTACATACATATTTTTGGCATCGGCCTCTAGCCATAATTGCTCGAATTAACTTGTCAATTTTCTACACTCACGTAATTCCCCCTCAAGTCCCTCTTCACCCAAGTACCCCATAGGTTGCACCTGTATCCCTGCAACAAAACTAATAAAGCACAAACGGTAAGGTGACCTCACAGCACCTGAGCCTCTCTGCAGTGGCTTTTAACTTTGCATGAATAACATCAGCAGCAGTTGGTTTTACCTACAGTAAAGAGCACCAAAGAACATGTTTACTGGGAGATGTGCTAATTACTTCAGAGTTCAAACCTCAAATTGGGCTCAAGTTGTCTCTAGCTCACAGTCTGATTTAAGTAAAGCTGTTTAGTTGCAGCTCTTAAAGGTAAATCAGCCAAGGTAAAACAGACAGAGGGATTTAAAATATGATGCAGGATTACATTTGTGACTGTATATGTCCCAGAAAATAACTCCAAGAGGTGACTGACCGAGCTGTGAATCATTACTTACTACAAAAAAAAATGGGACTGTTTGGGGAAATTATTGCATTATGATAGTCAGGCACTTAAATCCCAAAGAGAAAAAGGCACAGTTTGTGATTTATTTATAAATGATTTATATGTAAATTATATCTGGTAAATGTTAAATCATTTTAATGAATACGTAATACGTGTATCAGTAAGATGTTCTTTTCCAATGCCCTTTCATATGATAATTGCTTGAGTTTGGAGCACAGAAATGTGCTGGAGTCAATGTTACATACATTTTTTAAAAGGAAAGAGTGGATGAGCCTTAAAGATTTTTTCTTTTTTTGGTGTACTACTATAATCCATATGCAATGCTTGAAGAGAAAAAAAAAGAGTTTCAGGCCATAACCACCTTCAACATGAAGGTTATCTCAGCAACTATAACCTATGAAAGCAAATGAAGTCAGAGCTCTTGAAACACCTTCCCTCCCTGGAACAGATAAGAGGGGAAATATAGAAATAGCTTAACTTCATTACCATTACTTCAAAATTCAACCTTACGATGAGCCACATGCAAGAAGCACTGGTATGAACACATTTGCTCTAAAGTGGGATTCCTCATTTTTCCTCTATTTACAGACGTTTCTCTTTGATACGAGTCACGTCAAGATTGTCAGCCTTTTTTTTCCACAGAGAGTTCAGTGATTCTGACTCGGAAACTCACAACGAGAGAGGTCTTGGATAAGAATCTGAAAATCTGCACGAGGCCTGCTGCATCTTGAAATCTTTAAACCAACAGAATTTGTTAAAGCGCCAGGTTTTACAGGGAGCCTTACACTGCGGAGTGACATTTTTAAGCATATGGCACCTCTTAAAATCTGCGCAAAAGAACAGCCGGTGGAACATTTTCTCTCCAGACTCCGTCAGAAAGGAAGAAACGGGCGATGGGCGTTGAATATTCATGACCGTATTCATGACAGCATAAGGTATCCGCTGGGATGTCGGGGGGGGGGGCAGGTCACTGCTTTGAGCGTACTTACCTCACTGAAGATTCTGTTAGGCGGCGGCCCACTAGAGGTTTCTGCGAGAGAGCCCAAACTCTCTGAGCCTCCATGTAGTGCCAGAGGTCAATGCTTCATTGAACCCGGCAGGTGGGAGGCTGCTGGAAGCCAAAGGCCAATCAAATCAATTCCACCTGGCCAACAGAGGGGTCAGAGGTTCTGTTTGTGTATGTGTGCGCACAGGTCGGTGTCGATAGCCGGTCCTACACATCGAGGGCAGTGACTCATTATAAAGCACTCACAAATGGCCCATTAGCCGCTTTGTATTTGCTTGTTAGCCCTCAATCCAGTCAGTCGTTTGTTCTCTCAATAAAAAGGTTATGATGAGTTTGTTTTGTCCCAAAGAATCCTCCACCACCCCCTCTTCTGCTCTTTTCACTTTGTGTGAGTCAAGACAACAGACTAATTGGTGCATTAAAACAGCCTGAAGCCTGAAATGAAGCAAGGCGGGGAGTACAGTCTCAAAGGTACACGAGGATTAGGAGAGAGAAAAGATTTGAAGAGAGAAAGAAAGAGGGAAGCAGCGATAATGAAGAGAGACACCGAAAAGACAGAAAGGAAAAAATAAAGAGGGAGCCGAAACAAAGAACAAACATGGTGCAGAAACAAACTAGCAAACAAGCCGAATGAAAGACACAGCCAGCCTCCTCGCTTGTACGGAGATTTGCGAGCGCATGTGTTGAGTTCTCAGAGTCGGCGGAGACAAATTGCAGCACAGAGCGAACGTCTGAGCTGGGATCAGACGCCCAGAGAGACGAGGGGGAGGCCGGAGCAGCGGTCGCACCAGACCTGGCGGGAACCTTGTGTCTCTGAAATACCAGACTCTCACACTGAGCCGCGTTTGTTTGTAAAGCTTTTCTATTTTCATCCACTGTTCATCATCACAGCAACACCCATTTCTCTTTTCTCCTCAGCCAAAAGCTGCGATATCCCTTCCCTTCTTGTTCTCTCACTCTCTCGGTGCCCAACTGTGATTTTTTTTTCCTCCCCTCCTCCAGTCTCTCCATGTCGCTTTCTGTTACTTTGTGCTTCTGACACAAGAACAGATTGTGTTTCATAATGAAGCAGATCAGATGCGTCAGCTGTGGTTTTAATATTCTGTCCTGTAGCAGCCGGCCTGTACTCTATCCTGTACGAACAGTGTAACGCATGGCCGTGTTACATCATCCAAACTCAGACGGTGAGATCCTGCTGCCTGAAACCATCATCCCTTTTTAATGTGTCTGTCAGCAAGTTAGTAGACCCACATTAAGAAAAAAAAGCAAAGGCGTGTTAAACGTTTGATTTTTTCTTTTTTTGGGTTCATTTTTGCTAAAATTAGCCTCTTCAGTCGGCCTGACTGAATTCTTATTCAAATGGCAGACAATTGTTAGGAAAATGATGGAAGATTATTTTTCCTTATGCTGCATGAATGCTTGACATGTCTTTCGCTTCCTTTATAACATAACAATACTGTTATGGCTGTGGATATGATGACACATGCATACATTGTGCGATGATGGAAAAACATCTGTTTAATTTGTTGTGTTGCAAATTGTGCTTTTTAAGGTCATTTGGCACAGCACTGACGCAGGCAGGAAATTTGCTTGAAGGTAACACAAACAAGCACGGAGGAGAGTAAACATAGTGCAGAATGGGATGACTCCAAACGGGAGAAGCACTCAGACCAGCCAACACAAAACGAGGAGCTCCTACCTAAGAGGAGCTGCTTCTTTCACTTTACTTTCACTTTCACACTGGCTTTAATTTGATATGAAAACAGAGCAAACCATACAGTTTTCTGGTACGAACGAAATTATGCCACCACATAAGGTAATTTTAGACCAATTTTTTATTATTTATTGTAATGTTACTGTCTAAACACTGTGTCATGCTAGAGAGCCAAAAACAAGCACAATGGGCAAAATTGTCATATTGATATCAAATGTACTGATTGACATGCAAAAAAAAACCCCAAAAAACATGCCACCTTAATAACTACAGGTGGCTTATGAGTGGCACATCTAATTATTATTATTACACCAGTCTATAATTCGCAAACATTAACTAGTGTCATCAGTTATTGCTGGCTAGTGTATGTAAACACCATATGCATGTGTCATAGGTATGCTCTGGTGCCCATACAAACGGCAATAACAAATGATGGGTCTGGCAGGCTAAACAATATTGAAATATCGACCAAATAATTGTTGAATAGCACTGTAATTTTGAAAGTGCTCATCAACAAACTTCTGAATGAGCATTTGTTTCATCTACACAGCTACGCTCTGAAAGCAGGACTTTGTCAAACACTTTTAAAAACTAAACGTTTCAAAAACCCTGCTGCACACCTGCCAGTGTTCTACCGTGTTGAAACAGAGCATAGTTTAGGTAGACACAGCAAAGTCTCTACAGAATAACACATGAGCAAATTTAGGGTTTCAAAAGCTATTTAAAAGAAGACAGTGGATCTGTCAGCCCTCATCCAAAGTGGTACAGAGCAGACCCCCACCTTGGCCCCTCTGGAGTTTCTAAGACGCCAGTTTGAGGGCATCCTGGCAGCTGGCATCTCTGCAACTGTCTTACACCGCCTGGCATTCACCCTGTCTACAACAGCTGGAGGGGGGCAAGCTGACAGTCACAGGCAGCAGAGATCAAAGCGAAGTAAAGATGGAGGGACAGAGCCCATCTGTCAACCTCAGAAGTCACATCCTGACCAGTGCCACAGTGGCCAGCGGTGGAAGAAGTATTCTTGACAAAATTATAATCAGTATAAGTACAGTACTTTTTTTTTTTGGGAAGGTCAGCACCAACATAAAAAAGATTTTATTTTTCAGTACAATACTTGAATAAATGTAATTAGTTACAGTCCAACACAGTCACCCATTCTCATACCCAATAGTATTCATTTAGATTAGTTAATTTGATTCATTTGATTTAAAAACTAATTTTTTCTGTCTTCATTTTTTGTACGTGCTGTGAATCATGGTGACCACGGGCATAGGAAGGTTATGATTGATTAATAAAAAGGGAAATGTTTTCATAAATAATTTACTTACAAAAAGTAAAGGCTGTAATGAAATGCAAGTATGTGAGGAGTGCCAGAAAAAGATCGCCTTCCTTCCTGCTGTGGCTTCATTCAAGTTAATAACATACACAGTCCAACACTAGCAGCAATCTTTTAGAGTAAATGATTACTACAAGTCTGTTGATAAATTTGTTTAATTGGAAAAGCAGTGTATGGCTTTATTTGGGCCTTATGTTGCATAGCAGGCTCTTATCTAACCTTTAGCTAGACTTTCTCCTAAATGCGTTTTGGTGATAGTTTAATTGTCTTCAATAGATGCTATTGTGTGTTTAGTATAATGTTGCGGCTTGGCTTTAATGTGCATTCATGCCGGAAAATTACCTTGCTGTCATTTTCACTTTTCATACTCTATTTCCTTTTGATGTCAAGACATTAATTTCAGATGGCTGTGCTGGATGCAATTTGCATGAGCGATCAGTCTGGTTAGTTTGCTGTGTGTGGGTGGACCCGGTGTGTTCTCGCTCTCGCTCCTCCTGCCTTGTTCCGTGTTTGTGGGCGAGCAGAGCAGCAGCTCTCTGCTGATCAGTGGCACAGTCATGTGCAATGGGGTGATCTCAGAGGTGCGCTGAGACTTTGTTCATATTAGAAAAATCAATGTCAAACAGAGACAATACATGAGTTTTATTAAATCTTAAAGGAATACTTTGACATGTTGGAAAACACACTTATTTGTTTTCTGGAGGTATTAGATGAGAGGATTGACATTTTTTGTGGTAAATATGAAGCTGCATCCTTTTTGTTCTTTTTAAGCCAGTCAGAGTGGTAACAATCTTTTCATTCTTTTCATCAAACTCTCACCCACAAAGTGACACACATTTCCAAGAATGTTGAACTTCTCATTTAATATTTCAACGTTCTTAAATGATCAGTTTCACTTATTGTGAATGTAATTATCTTCTTTGACGAAAGGCTCCTTGTGTCTTGATTTAATGTGGGATAACTACATTATATGTATGTAAGTGTATATAAGTCCTTTTTATTCATTTCCATAATGTTAAAACTCTCATAACATTAAAGAAACAGAAATGTCATTTTGAGATTTTGAGATTAAAGAATTGCCTTAACTGAAAGAATCACTAAAATATAGAAATTTTATAGTGAAATTAAAACAGCAATTTCAGACAAAAAAAATGTTTAAGTGCATGACCTTTGTTTGGGGGGCTGCATTTCTCAGTCTGCTCTGACTCATGCAGAACACTCGTTTGTTTGCAGGTATGGGCCTGTGTCACCTCACATGAAAACGTATCGTTTCTATTTATGTGTCTGGCGGGTGTAAGCATATCTTCGTGATTCCTCACGTACAGCACATTGATGTAGTAGCCATCCACCACACCCGCAGAGATACCGCTGCCCTATCCTGCTCTCTAATAGCCGTCTGCTGCAGTCTACCTGGCCCGTCCGTTGTGTCCATGTCGTGTGGATGTATGACAGCCCTGAAGCTGTGCACTGCCACCATCATGGAGCGCCTGACATCTTCATGTATTTATGACTCTATTAAAAAGCTGCACAAGGACAAGAGGGTGGTGCGGTACAGTGTGGCATTCTTCCTTCTCCCCTTTTTCTCCATTTCTCTCAGTCATTGGCTCAGATTTATGTCACCACCCACTGATAGGAAGTAGATAAATGTATGGTTAATATTAAAAGGAGTTGGGATATTTGCAGGCAACATAGAAATGTTCTGTCTTTTGTCATTTTTAGATGACAAGTATGTCACCATGTATCACCAACATTTAATGTATAATGCCTGAATTATTGCAGGCAAGAGATGGCTCCTCCTAACTCTACATTTTAATGAATCATATTACAATATCAATGAAATGATTTGAGGGAATTCATCTGAATAAAAGCAACAATTATTCATTGGCATGCTGTGTGTGATACAGTGGATGCATGCATACACAGTATCATGGACTCGACAGTCCACGCTGCCTTTGTGTGTGCTGCCTGTTAGAAACGGCCACATGTGATTATATCAAAGTATAGAAAAAAGGCAGTTTTACAGGCTCAAAGAGGCTGGTTAACTGAATGCCCGTTCTGAGAAGTTACTGAAGATGATGACCTTTTTACACCAGTGCCAGTGCATGTGAATAAAGTCCTCTTTATATGAGGACAAAGAATTTGGAAGTTATGAAATTGCAACTCTGACACGTACGGGGACACAAATGTGTGAGTGCATCTTTTGTGTGACTGTACGTGTCTCCAGCCTTTGGCACTCTGAGTTCAATAGGCCCATTTCACCTGCCCTTGCAATCATTTCCTCCATTCAAGAAGACAGTCAGGTGTCGTTGTGTGTTGCCTCTCCACAGAGGATGTCCTCCCAGTGCAAAAACCACAAAAACACTTAAGCACAGCGGTTTGTGGCTCAGAGAGAGCGGTCCACTAATCGCAGTGCAGGCACTTTGGTCGTCAGCTCCACCGATTCACATGCTTAAGTGTCTGTGGGCAACTTAAAATCACTCCTGCTGGTCAGGCCAGCACCTTGTATGGCCGTTTGCTGCCATTGTTGTGTGTGTGGGGGGACACAAATTTGGATGAAAGTGCTATGTAGATGCATCCATTTAATGTCTGAAATTTATTCAAATATACCAGTCTTTGTTCAGTAATGATAGTGGCCAGTGTTCTTTAGGCCAAAAAACAGATGTTTTACATTAAGCTGATAACCTTGATGTGTCTTGACCCAATTCTTGAATTTCCTGTCTTAATCTTAATCTTAATCTTTCCCCCAATAACCTAATTTCATGTAAACATGACTTTTCGAGGAAGCAAACAACATCTACATCCACCTCTCATCTGACAGAAAAGCTCACAGCAGCTTAATCTATCAGCAGGAGGGAACAAAAATATCAAGAAAAACGTGTTTACGTGTCAGAACATAAAACCATATGACAGGTCTTCTCTAAAATGTGTATTGGTGGCACATGTAAGCTAAGTACCTTCTGATGAAAAGAAAATCTGAAAAAGTACAACAAACATATTGAAGTTGCAAATCAAACTGTATATTGAATAAAGCTTCACCAAACTTCCCCAGACATTTCAGAACACCTCGCCACTTGCAGGCATTATGAAAGAAACTGTCAGGAAAATCCATGGAGGTTATAGCAGCCTGTCCACCAGTGTGCTCATTATGTTTGTCTAAATAAAATGTAGAGCCACATCTTGCAGCAAATTAGCGGCTGAATTGATGCAACTTTGGAGTTATGTAAGAAACTTCAGACACTAAAGATTTAGTAATGTGATGTGTCACAAAGCAGTGTAAACCCTGCAAACATGGGGCTATTATTATAAAAGAGCACAGTACATTGGCATTATAACTGCTGTGAAACTGTAGTATTGATGCAGTCCTCATCTCTTTCAGTGTGTGAGACTCCAGTTTTGTGCACAAGCACATTTTTTGTTTTGTTTAGCTGACTCTTTACAGTGCCATCTTGACATGGCAAAGTTATTTTCTAATCACTTTGGAAACCTCAGTCCATTGGAAAGTTTGATATTTAATTAGTCTTTTTTACTAGCTAGCATTTTTATTGTCACTAAAAATGTTCACGTTGTTATTGACGACTCAAGATGTGTGATGCCACCCATGACGTCACCATAAAGTGAATGTAAAAGTGAACTTCATTTGAAAAGATGGATATTATAATAGCCATCCAGACAGAGACCTTAGGAGGCAGCTTCCACTGGAAATTCACACGTGTGGATTGAAGTGACATCAAAACAACACAATTCCCATAAGAATATGCATTTAAGAAAACGCAGCAGAAGCATGCTGGAGAAAAAACACACACTTGCACAAACATAAACACATTACTCTCTGGAGAACGTACAAGGAAGCTATTTAAAAGCAATGATAATGGCTGCATTACCTGCCATCGCTGTGGGAACCCGGGGCCTGAGGGGGCTGCAGGACTCACCAGAGAGAGCTGCTTCAAAGCCCTGCCAAAATAAGATAGTGGATATCATGACTGAGAGGCAACAGGGCCAATGAATTAAACACCAAGTGAAAAAGCTGCCAGAAACGGAGGGCTACAAGAGGAATGGTTTAACTTCCTCGTGTAGCTTTGCCATCATGGATGTCTACTGGGGGGACTGCTGCAGGTTACATTCTTTGATTACCCCAGAGCTATAGAGGAACACACACAATATCCCTCGCGTCATTTACACCCATAGTGGATACCTGTCTAATCAATCGATGAAAAGAGCCTTTGGCGATGATATATGCGCAAGCTGTCACACACACACACACACACACACA
>JAOXYL010000045.1:11781638-11809599 GCA_028564955.1 Terapon puta
CACAGTATAATAATGCAGAGGTATTTCCTCAAAAGCTGCATTGGAATAGGAAGACTTTATAAAACTTTGTTTCTCAAGTAGACTCACAGCTAAACCATTTTAAGTCATTAACATCTGAATTTGGTCGTTCTGTGGGCTCACATTACTGCCACATTAAGGTTGGATAACTGGCGCGCAGGTAAACTGACTCTGGCTCCTCCACACCTTGTTCCTTTGTGCTCATATGCCTGTGAGCTGATTCGACTCATTAAGCTACAGTAGCTAAGAGTGCACTTCATTGATCCCATCGTCTGAAAGCCCCCCGAGTTTCAAGCGGACCGCCGAACACTTACTTCCACCAACATGCACATTTTTTTCTTTGGTCATGACAGTAAGAGAGGAGAACATATTAAATGACCAAGCGAACGCGGTGGCAAACGAGCTGAATGGCAGTCTATGATTACAGTTATGTAATTAGGCTGCTTGCCACATTCTGCAGCAAAACAGAAATGAATATCCATCTAAACCAGAAATCCTCCCACTCTCTGCGGCGAGTGAATTTTGGCGCGATCGCAGCAACCTGCCGTGTCTAATTAGTTGCTTAAAGGTGGTATCAGTCAACAGTTCAGTCGCAGCCTTCACGAACACACAAAACACTGTCACAGGTATGTCTGCAATTAAAACCAAAACTGAGTGGACTGCCAACTATTTCCTCTTCCAGTGGCAGTGCGGAGAGCCTGAAGATGACAAGGAAAGAAGAATCAAACATGAAGGAGGAGACGAAGATTGGGATAATTAGCAGAGACGACCAGAGGGAACTGAAACAGGTAAAGGGGATGCTGCAAGGGCACTTGTGCGTTTTAGGATATCAGATAAATTGTACGTATCACAAAAGACCTATTTGCAAGAATGTCTCCTGCCCACTGCACTTTGGAAAGTTTAGCCTCTATGCTGACAAAGAAGTGCAGAAAACCAGAAGAGGGAGAACGAGGTGGGAGACCGAACACCCACAGTCAGCCCCTCTCGTGCTCCTCCTGGGGCTGCACGCAATTGATCTGCCTGCAAGCAACACTTCTAGTGGTTTGGGAAAGAGCATGAAGGAGGGGGGGGGCACAGACTAATCGAAGGGCCAAATGAAAATTGAGAGGCAATTTAGGGAGCCAATAGCACAGAGGATTCTTTATGAAACAGAAGCCTGGATTGTGTGCTTTTGTGTATGTGTGTGTGTGTGTGTGTGTGTGTGGGTGGGTGTTTTAGCGTGGTGAAGAAAGAGTATGGCGTGACATGAAAGAAAGAACGAAAGACACAGAGAGGGAAGGGATGGAGATCAATTCAACACATTAGAGTCTTAGACAAGATCGGCTCTCTCCTGGCAGCGAAAGCACCCGTTTCCTCTCCTCCCGCTCCCTCCCCCTCCGTCCCTCCCCCGTCCACTTCATTTTCCCCTTGCTTCTTTTTCTATTTTCCTCACTGATGACAAGACCTGCACCTGCAGTAGGCAGCCAGAGGGCACGAAGTCTCCATTAATGTTGTAAGGTTGGATGAGGCCTGCGGTGGAGGTGGGATGGTGTTACAAGCTGGTACAGCAGCATAATGGTCTCCTCATCATTCAGAGGAGGCAGTGTGACTCCGTGGTTTTCTACAATAGCATGTCAGTTGTCGTCAGCTCTCGTGTGTGTGTGTGTGTGTGTGTGTGTATGTGTGTGCGCGGAGCCATATTCAATTTTTTCCCCTTACTTTCAGGCATAGTCTATAAAAAAAAATGTCAGGTGCCCTTGCTTTGTGAACCAGTATGCAGTGATGAGTGACAATAGCGGGAGAGAGACGAGACATATGTGATCATGTATATATGATAGCCTCCACCTGGGGCAACGGTAAAGTGGTACAGTGAGTAAAGACACTATCTTTCAGTGAGGGAACCTGGTTCAAACCTTCCATCTATCATACATCTATGACCTCCACTACACCAAAAGGTGAATCTGTTTATGTCTGCGTGAAGTATGAAGTTGTATGAAGTATGAAGCTACGTCCAATAGACAGTTTGCTTAGCTTAGCATAAAGAAAGGAAGTAGGCGGAAACATCTTGTCTGATTATCAAGTGTAAAGGTGGACAAAATCACATACATTTTCTGGTTGCCTGGTAACTGGTTCTAGCTAAGAAGTTGTTTAGCACATAACCCTCTGTAAAACAAGAGTTTTTTTTGGTGTGAATTAAAACAAATGAGACTTTTAAAAGCAGCTACCTGTTCTGTTTTACATTATTACCTTATCTTTAATATCACAACTCAAAACAAATCCATCTATGCATCTACTCTGACAGAGTGCACAGTAACATATTGGTGAGTAGATATATGCAGAATGGAAAAATGATGGAAAGCTGGTTTGTGATGAAGGACTCAAAATTCACTTTGTCCCTAATGCTGATTAATGGGGCTTAGTGGGTGGACATTCTGCTCCACCAGAAACGTCTCTAAATGCACAGTAGAGAACAGACTCTAGAGATTATTTTTTTATAACATCTTAGTTCTGATAGTAAGTTAGTTAAAATCGCCTTAATCCTTAATCCTTAATATTGGCGTAGGATAATACAGTCGTCAAATGTGAAAGAAAGCCACTGTAGGAACGTCTTCATTGGGTTGCAATCTGCAACCTCACAGCGAGATGCCACCAAATCTTACATACTGCATCTATACTGATGGAAATTGGTGATCATTTTGGTCTGAATTCAAACTAGCAATATGTCGTGTCGTGTCACTTTGGACAAAATGCATGAATGATCTATAACCGCAATGCTGATACATACATACATTTAATGCAGGGATTCAAGGGGAGTAACCATCACTTAAGAGATAGAGAGAGAATTTGTGTTGTATAATAGCTTAGCATAAACACAGTGTTTGTCTGATTTCAGTCATACGAGAGAAGTTTTCTCTCTTTCTCATCTTTCTTTATACAGTGTCAAATGTAACTTCAGTGCATTACATTTAGTAGGTGTTGGCATCTGATTACAATTAAAAACCACCAGCTCTGTCAGTGCCTCTGCCCTTTGACTTTGCTCACAGTGGGAGACTTGAAAAAAAACACAGATTTCCCGTAGGAATTAAGGCGGTACACCATGAATATCATGACAGTGTACGCCACACAGTATACAGAGTCACCAGGATGTCCTGAGCAAAAAACCCCTATCCACAGCAAAAAAATGGTTACACCCCCTCCTCAGCCATGCCTCCCTGCCTGCTGGCAATTACAGCTCCACTAGCTGAATCATTACAGTCATTTACTTACAAAGTGCTCTCTACTCTGCTTTGAAGAGTCAAGCTGCCCCTCCATTTCCCCGCGGCATCGGACCAGCACGCTCACATTTCCACCCAGTCGATATAAATGATCTTCTTCTCTTTTGCTCTCTTATAGCACCGAGCTCTGACGTTCTCCGCACTCAGGTGTAGCATTTGTAATGCTCACAGGACCTGCATTGTGTCTAGCAGCCTAGAATCTCTTTATATCAATACACAGATGGGGACAGAGAGGTTGCACAGTCACAGTACAGCAGTAAGTGTTTTGTGTGGCATTAACCTCTCTTTTTTTAGCTTGGAAAATGGGAAATGCTTTAAATCAATTCACAGTACTAAGCACCATCAATACTCTTGGACTGCCCATTAACTGCATGAGAAAACCGGCACAAGAAGGTTACAGTTCCTGTACAAATTCACGTTATGATCAGGATAGGCTGACCAGACGTGGAGCAACGGGATAACTGATAAGCTTCATGTTGATTAAAAAACCCACACACATCCTGTACACACATACACACACAATTAAATCCCAGTATCCTCCATCCTGTTTATCCTGGTATATGCGGTATATGACATTTGCCAGCAAATCATTTTGTCAATTAATCAAATGTCAGCCAGGGAAAAGCAAATGGCAGGTGTTGGCTGATAAAAGGAATCGCTTATGGGAAGAAATGAACTGGCTGGATGCAAAGAAGGGGATTGGGACTCGGTAGGAACAAAAAGCTGTAGTTTTATCGCAAAGCACTGTGATATTTGTGTGTCAGAGTAACAGGATTTGGCCTTGGATACGGACAACAAAGACATCATAGTGAGGTGAGCTCTACCGAGTGAGTCACTTCTCTCCTCAGATTTTATTTCCAAATTTCTCTGCAATTTCTCTTCTATCCATTTTCTTTTTTTTTTACAGCTCTTCAAAGGATGTGCTATCGATCATAGTCTGAGATTCAAAGTGCGTATTTTATCCTGCAGCTGATTTTACAGTTGCTGTTTTACAGTACTGTCTTTTCTCCCCCCCCTCCCATCCATCTGCCTCTGCCTCCTCTTTCAGGTGATGTTGGACCACAGAGGAGTGCCCACCGGCAGCACAGGGTTTCCATCCATATTCAGCAAAGCTCTTCTTCTAGGTGGGAGCAGGGTGCCAGGAGAGAGAGGAGATCGATGCCATGCCTCAGAGGACTGAGCAGTGTGTGGCTCCACGTACGGACAGAGCCGTCTCTATTTGGCTCTATCGAACACAGTTTTCCATAGACAGTCACACAGATACGTGGGGATGACTGCTCTAAACCCTGCTTAAAGGGTTAATATCCCCAACACTTACTTTCAATGTTAGGTAGGGTTGGAGGTCCCTGTCAGACAAAAGCCCCACTGGAGGGGAGAGCCGAGGAAAACAAAGAGAAAGGGAGCTTTGGCTTCCTGTCAGTGGAGATGAAATGAAAAATAGAACTTCAAATATTAAAGCCACTATACAGTTCCTCCCATTTATTTCCATGATACAGCCACGTAGTATAAATCATATATTCTTTCTAATCATCTGTTTTATCCAAAAGTGGCAAAATTGGAATGGCTAGAGTAGCAACTATAATACTGTACAATGGACTCAGACTCATATTTGTGTTTTTGTGTGAGTGGGCACTGGGGTGTTTATTTTATTTTTGACGGCCAGTTTTCAAAGGCAAAAAAAAAAAGAATTCAGGCTGTTTTGATGAGAGCTGTGAGCACCCTCTAGTGTTTAAAACGCGCTTCTGTAACCTTAGGAAAGATGAATGACACCAGAAACCCAGATGCCATCCTCAGCCTCACACACTGTGGGTAATACTACTAATTACATTCGTCTAATGGATGAAGCATTTATTTTGTGTGCACCTGTCGTTCAGACAGACTATTTTTTTGTTTTTTGCTCAACATAGAGAGAGAGCATTTCAACCTCAGCTGACAAATTTAGACATGGCATGCAGCTGTTACAAAGCACAGGCAGCATCATATGAGGCATCCGTCAGGAGGAAAGGTGATGAAATTGACAATAAGACAAAGCAACAACAGGACACCATCATCTGTCAGAAGTTTTCTGCTAAATCATTATTCACTGCAACCCCACAGACAGCTCTCCTCTTCTCAATGCATGCTTAAACCACATCACAGACACAGTCCGGTTCAGTGGAAATGGTATTTTCTGTTGCCACACTTCTATTTTAGTGATGGGAGAAGTGGCATTTAAAACTGCTAAATGCAACTATAAACGCAGTGTTTCTTCAACTGGGTGCACATACACAATCTCTACACAACAAAGTGATGGGAAGCCACCGCAGCCCTCACCGCTGCACAGCTCCCAGTATGACTCAGCATGACGCCGACACATGTGTGGGTGCCACTCGTCACTCATGACAGCCTGAAAATTACTCCCCTGTTATGCAGCAACTCCATCTTTTGTTTGGTTTTGTTTCTTTATCACATCTCTTGCTTTTGTCTCTTTTCTCTCACTTCCACACACCTGCGAATAAGCAAACAAACTCACCAAGTAACACTCCTGTACTACCCACACCTGTACACCGCACACAAGCGCGTGCAGTTTTATAATTAGCTTGCACATTTTTCCTTTGTTTTTTTTCACCTGCGTTGATGGACTCACCTTGACAGCCCCATTAGCACAAAGCTAAAAAAAAAAGGGACTAAATTGTGAGGGAAAATCATTTTCTGCCTCTAATTCGGTCTGCCCTTTTTAAGCCTGCATTCAATAATGACACATTCCGGACATATCAGCCATATGTTCCCACATTCTCACTTTTCTGTTTCCAATTTATTTTTCTCTGCCAGATTAAGATATCTGTGTTTAGAAAGATGTAAAAAAAAAAAAAAAACAACAAATAAAAAAAGACTATAAAGGGAAGATGTCTAAATTAAGATGCAGTATGAAATCATTACAGTATTAGTACAAAGCACAGTGTACAGTACAGCAGTGGTAGAAATCAATGCATATTCTTTGTGCTACTTCCAGTTGAAAGACGAGCATACGATTATAAATGAGGACAGCGCTGGCTTGTAAAGGTTAGGGATGTGGTGGAGGAAACGCAGCAAAGAGACAAATGACCCCGACAAGGCAAGCAAATCTTTCAAGGCTGTTTTGTAATTATTTCATTTTCTATTTTGGGCTTTTATTGTGGAAAAAAAACATTAATCTAGGTTTCTGATTGAACATGGAGATGCCTTGTGTCCGAGCAAAACAATGAACATAAAGACAGTTGGCATTAATCCTTTTTCCTTTTTTGTTGTTAGGTCACATGATCCAATGTGGAAAATAAACAGAGAATATTTGCTAGAGATCCTCCCGCATATAAAGTTGATTTAGAGGCCATCTTCAGGTACAATCCTATGACTTGTGGTTTTATCATTTGGTGAGCAAGAGCCAGTGGATCTCAGTCTGATTGAAATTGAGTGACATTGACCTGGATGCATTCATACTTGGCATTAAGGTGCGTTTTTCCTTTTCATGACATGATCTCCAGATAAACTGCATGTTGGGTGTGAAAGTTAAGCAAGTCAAGTTGGAAGTTAAATGTAACCTTAATTCATTTAGTCGGGAAACCTATTACAAGACCAGATGGAACCCAGGACCACCCTAAAGCATGTTTGAGAAACAGAGTTGAGTTAATCTGGTTTGAAAGGCCACTTTAGTCGAGAACGAGGCATGACCTGATAAACTGGAGACAGGTTCCCGGAGTTCAGTGAATCAACGATCATCTGTGAGCGTAAGACACCGCTTCATCGTCCGGCCTTGTGTGTCTGTGTCATTATGCGTGGTGATGACTGATGTGTTGGAATTAGTAGCTAATCTGTGGGGAGCGTTTCTGACAGTTATAGCAGAGTGCCAGGCGCATGAGAATAAGGCGCCGCCGCTTTAATCACCACCTGAAGACTTCTGTCTCACTTAGAGAGATGTCAGGAAGAGCAGACCGGTATTCACCTTATCAACATTAGCTGTTAAATGGATTTTTAAACACTCCTCCCATGACTTCTTTTTATACATATTTTTCCATTCTCGATGAGGACATGGAATAAACGTAGATTATCCTGTGTTTATCTTAACCATGATATTGCATCTGATATTTCACTGTGCGATTTCTATTTATGTATGTAAATTACTGTATAGATGCACATTTATTTAATCGGGAATGTGAATTGGATCGACGGCACAACTATCTGTATGCCTCCCAAGGATAGACACAAGTGTTGGCATAGGTCTCGGGGAAAAAAGATTCGAGCCGCAATGAGATGACTGAAACCTTGAAAAGTATTCATCTGCAGCCAATACAGAGGTGTTATACAATATGAGCATGCATATGTTTTTTTTTTCTTTTGGTGCAGAAACACACGGATTCTAACAAAATATACAGTATGCTTACACAAAATATAAAGTATATATATCGACACATCGTCATATTTTTAGTTAAGTTAAGTTTAGTTATCATTATCACTCACATACAGATTCAGTGTTCACACAGAGGGATATACACACGCACACTTTCACACACAAACACTCATACATGCCTCGTTTATATACATACATTCACACACATCTCTGTGAGTGAAATTCATTTAGAGGCACATGAAATAAGAAATTTTATTATTGGACTTGCTGCCTGTCTGAATCCCATCAGTTCCCATATTACCAGTAATGGGAAATTATGCAGCGCCACTGACCTTTCCCACAAACCCCTGCTTCAGGAGCCTCAGCAGCCACCTGCAGATATTGGACAGAAATACATCAATAAACAAATAAATGAGCAATATGTGGGGAATCACACAGCGATGATGCGCCTGTGCAGAGCCATTTTCTATCCGCTCGTGTACAGCAACAGCTCGGCGTTTAGTAACCGTTACTCATCTATTTAATTGTTATCAAGGAAAACAACAAAAATGCAATTACTGCAACTAATAAGTGTTGTGTACGTCTTTTGGCTGACATATTCCTTTATTACAATAAGATGGTGGACTTGCAAAAGTACAACAACAAAAAGGGAAAAAAGTGCAAATTTGGGGATTTTAAACTTTCTTTTTCTAAATAATTGGACTGCGAATTAACAGAACTTGCAAATGAGTAGAACGTAACACTTCTTCACACAGTCTCACATCCACACACACACACACACACACACACTCACACACACAGACACAACTCCCACCCATGTTCGCCTTTGTCTTTCTGTTTGTCCTTTCACAAAGCAGACGAGACAGGCCCCGTCAGTTTGGGTAATGAGAGGTGTTATGTGGTGCTTGATCCAATTACAGCAAACTGGATGGCTCAAAGCAGCCAACAGAGGGCCCCGCATAGAGGAGAAACGGAGAAGGAAGCTGGAGCGCAAAAGCTCACATTACACATGCAGCTGTGTGCCTCTCAGAATGACTTTTATGTGCACGGATCACCTGTCACGCCCGTGCATGCCTGTACCCTTTCGTGCAACCGTGTAGTCGCTGTCCAGCCTGAATACTGCATTTAACTAGCACCTACTTAAGCCCTCCAGTTGCAGAGTGCTCGGGGTCTGTGGCCTCTGCATCCATCGCCTATTAGCTCAGGCAGGCCCCATCGCCCGGCTCACCCATGCATGAGATAGACCCTCTGTAATACAAATTGTCTGCACCACTTACAGTGCCTCCACCGGAGAGCAAACATGACAGCCCTTAATTGGCGAAGCCCTCAGCGTGAGACAGGCTTCGGAGGGGGGGGGGAGTCCATCGCTCAGCCACAGAGGCGAGAGAGGGGTGAGGGGAGGAAGGGAAGGAGACAGGAGTCAAAAGAAGGGGAGGAAGTACAGGACGGGATAGGGACAAATGCAACAAAGGGGAAAAAGGAGGGTGGGGGAGAGTAAAAGGTGGGTGTAAGATGAGAGGTGACGGAGATGACAGGAGGTGAAGAAGAGGGGCAGCGCGAAGCTGTTGGAAGCTCATTTCCCACCGAATTCCATTTCCATTTTTTCACAGATAAAATTAGGAAGTTAAGAAAGTCTTCTCTCGATGGGTGCTGAAAGGCTGAATATGTGAGTGAGTGTGTGTGAGTGTGTGGTGCTGATAAATGACTAACCCTGAATTAAGTACAGTAATGGAATGCTTACACAAAAGAACCTGCTGATTTTGGTTCAAGGCAAATAAAAAGGGACACGCTCAACTGTTTTGGAGCTGTGATATAATCAGAGTTATTTATACATCTGCACAGCAATCAGTAAAAAGCATAAATGCACCAGTGGTGTCAGTTTCTGTGTATTTTAAGTGTCCAGGTATCACCATCCTCTGAACTGCTTTAACTCGGATTTATGGTTTATTTCACCTTTACTTGTGTTTATGTGTTAAGACTGAAATAAATATCAACATCAGCAAGATAATAAGCCAACATGCCGATGCTAAGATTATGAAATGTTTAACATCTTTGGTTAGTACCATCCTAATGTTTGCTACAGCTGAGGCTTGGAAAAATTTATAAAATTTTGTCCTGATGATGGTGCCAGAGAGTCATTCAGATCACCAAAGTAATTTTGATTCAGGAGCACAAATGCACCCATCCCAAAGTTTCTTGCCACATTTCACTCAAAACAACAAATGTTGAACAAATGCTGTTGCTGCTTACAAACTAAATGCTGAAATGGTTCAATCTGGACCAGCAGAGGGAGGGAGGGAGAGACCCATCACTGATGCTGGGCACAGTGATTCACATGTGATCTGAAGCCACAATGCAGTCAAGGAGGAAAAATGACTGCTTGGACTGATAACAAATGAAAACATCAAAGCAAGAGATACATGACAGCATGAGTGGATTTGAGTAGGATCCTATATTATCTAAACTGGTTAATGGAAACATTCAAATAAAATGAAAAAAAAGAAAAAATAATGTATTTATTTTAACAACAATACAGTGCTGCATTACAGTGGTATCATACTAGTCTTCATGTGTAGGTCCTATCTAAAGGACTCTAATGGTGATTAGGCCAGGGTCATATTAACACTAACTTTAACAGGCTCAAGCATGATCTCCACAGAGACATGTGTTTACAGGGTGTAGATGGCATGGATTAACCTTTAAACAATTCTATTATTTCAGTACAGTTTCAGTAAGCTCTCAGCTGACAGCAGTGACAAGTTGTTCCATTGTCCATCGACACACTGATGCTCGGTTTAATTCTGTGTATTGTTTTAAACAGCTGTGCATCGGTTCAGCTCATCACTGATGACGTTCTCATTACCCAAAGTAAACAGTTCACTTTGTGAAAGATAATCCTTGTCATAGAATCAAAACGGTGAGCGATCTGCATGTCCCCCGTCCACTTTGCGTTTTACGTGTTCACCGTGAGTTTTGTCCCCTTTTGTCATGACATCTGAGTGCACCAGCTGTCACACTGGCACACCCTTGCCTATTCGCCACAAGTTTGGACTGGCCATAAAAACGCTCTCCCAGTATGCTTTTAAAAATGTGATGTCAAGCTACTAACTGTCCTGTATGGTCCTGACTAAACTACGACTGCTAAACTACACACACATTCAGATATCAGTCTATGAAGCTGCCAACCAACATAGATAAGTAAAATAATGCAGACATTTGGACTTCATCAAAATGGTGGTAATTAATTAATCATGCTATTAAGTTAACTATAAAATGCAGCAGTTGCAGTCACAGGTGGCTCTCTCACCGGCCTGTGCTATTTAAAACCATGTTGATACAGCTGCCGGTTCTGCAGGGTCTGATATTAATAGACGTCATTAGAAGTGACAACACTCTAAGTGTGTGCAATTTAAAATGTCAAAAGTGGCACTACACGATTATCTGGGGCAACGCAAGCCTGCCTCATGCTGCAGAGACACTGAACTGTAGTTCTTGGCAACCAACAGCAGAGGTCACCACAAGCCTAAACATTCACTTGTACAGTTTTTCACATTCGCGCATATCAAGGAGCACACACACACACACATCTCATTCAAAGAGCTCTGTGAAGAGTTTTGTCATTTATTTTGTGTCCTTGAGCTTTTGTGTCTCATTCTGATTCTTCCCTTGAGACTGAAGTTCTGTTTGACGCGTCTCTCTGCTTTGACGTCACCCCATCTCTGGTCGTCACTACTGAACTCCAACTAAAGTCACACATCTAAGGGGTGCTTAAGACTTATTGAGGGTAAAACTGGTACTATGGGACAAGCTCGAATACTGATGGAAATGCTTTTACAACATGGGTCTTTATTGGTGCTGGATGGTCAGTGGAGCAGCATTAAAGGATTTACAACTGAAAACTTTTGGTGTTGGGGTCCTTTTAAAATATGCATCACAAAAAACAACATCAGAGTGGCAAACATCCCAATAATTGACTTCCCTCCTCTTAAACAGGTCAAGAAAACAGCTCCTACAAGTGAGCAAATCTTAAACACATCGTGTGATACAAACATCTTTCAATTATTTTTCATTTTTCATTTACAATTTCAAGCACAGGGCAACATGAAAAGATATCTCTGATTGTGTAGAAAGAAAAAAAATGCAGGAACATATCTCAACATAGAAACTCACACATGTGCAACTACACAGGCAGACCCCCCCCCAAAAAAATCTGAATTAAAAGGTCATACATACAGACAGGTCCACCACGTGTTGTCCCACCCACGCACCATCATTACACACAGGCACAGGGACAAACACACACACACACGCACGTACACACAGAGAGTTCTGTAATCTCTTAATCTCTCCAGTGAAAATCTGGATGGCTGTGTCGTGCTGAAGAGAAAATAGAGCTGTTTGATCCCAGGTGTGTGTTTCTTTATATGTATATGTGTGTGCATATGTGTGTGTGTGTGATGTGTGTCGTGAGCTTTACTTTGGGTTCTGCAGGGCCTTCAGACATCAACGCGAAGGAGAAAATACTATTTGTCCGGGGCAGCTTTCTCTGTTCAAAGCATCCAATCAGAGAGAGCAGCCAGCTTGTGTAACATAAAGATGGAGGAGTGTAAACCTGAACAAAGAGCTAAAACCTTGTTCTTACTAACTTCTGCTTTTTATTCTGTAGTTTATTCACTCCTTGCTGGCCTTGCTAACCGCAGTCCTCACATCCAGCAATGCTGGCCTCCTGGTGGAAGTTTTTGACTCTGGCTAAAAGTAAAGAAATTGGCCCGTTGAGAAAGTTTCACGTCTTCATAGCCTTCAGCATTACAAATCCCACAAGACGCTTCTTTGGTGCCGTCTTGTCGGCACTGTCAACATTTCCACTATAGCCACGGAGCTGAAAAAGTAGCCATAAATTAATTATCTTCCTCCTAACGCTATTTTGATTTATTCCACTGCTTTGTAATTAATGCCCATTTCATTAACAATGAATTAATGAAGCAGTCAAACCATGAACAAGACCCGTACAAGCTCAGGATCCCACATGTATGAATGATTAACATATGCTGTGTCTAAGAAGGTCTTAATAGGTGGAAAGAGTGAGCACCTGATGTCCATTTCAGAGTTCACTTATTTCCACCTGGACCGCACAACTTGAATAATGGAGAGCGTCTTATTACTTCATTAAGTGTTTCACTGCCTGGTCTCACAGGGTACGGACATATTTAGCATTTTATTATTCGGCATGCACACTCTGTAAGCACACATTGCTCGGAGGGCCCCCCTTTGCGTCGGGGGTTCTCGGCAGAGATGCGTCGAGACCTCACCCAAATCTTAGCTGGGGGCTACGAGATGCTGCAATAATAATGCCTCTTCCTTGTCTTGCTTGTGCACTAAATCGTTTCACTTAGCAGGATGCTTTATTTATGAAATGAGGGAACCTTACACCGTGGGTGGACAGTTCGGTGCCTCAGTCTATGGATGGCAAGGGGCAATTTGAGGAGAGATGAAAAGGGATCTTTATAAGGAAAAATGAACGAGACGTGTCCCTCAGCTCAAATATGTCCAAAAAGAACAGCTAGCCTCCACAAAATCCCACCGGTTACATTATAACAAATCACCCACATGATGGAGGGAAATGTAATTTTTCTTTTGTGTGTGTGCGAGCGAGGGAAAATTTGAGGATGATCATTTAAAACTCAGTTTGCCCACGTTCACCCAAATATCCCATATCCAAGTAATTACGTCTAATCAGTTGTGTAACGGCGTGTAAATCTGTTTAAAGTTGTTCGCTGAATTCAAATGAGGGAAACAGTGTTTGCCTTTGAGTTGTTAGAAATCAAGTCAAGTGTTTATTGCAGAGAAAGAATGAGATTAAACTGATTTCCAATGGGGGGGGGAGAGGTGTGTGTGTATGTATGTGTGTGTGTGTGTGTGTGTGTGTGTGTGTGTGTGTGTGTGTGTGGCAAAATGAGCTCAGAAATTTCACGATAAAAAATTGAGCATGCACACTCACACACAAAGAGCCACGTATGTGTGTGTGTGCGTGTGTCTGTATTTCTCTGTGTACACAGAAATCAAAGGGTCTTTGAGGTGGTGGAACTGCGTCTGCGTTGAGGCCTTCGGTTCTTTTAGCCAGAGACTGTTGTGTTGCCATGGAAACGCCTGTTGAACGAGGGTTCTATGAATCTTTCAGAAACCCCCTTTTTCTTCCGACCACTTGGGATCTTTTCATAACACACACACACACACACACACACACACTGCAACATACAAAACTTTCGTCGGTGGGGAGGGAGGGCATCTACTCTCTGGTCAACCTGTCTTCATGGCTTGGCATCGTCGTTTCAGCAGAACAGGTGTCACACGACGACGGAAACAAAAGCACCTCAGCGGCGCACGCACACGCACATACAGTCTCTGCATAAATGCAAAGAGGGCAAGCAAACATCATGCATGCTAAAAAGATGTTTGTTCACAGCTGGAGAGGCAGAGGCAACCACAGCAACGACTCTCTTCTCTTTTCCCTCTTTCCCTCTCTCCGTCTCTTTCGGCAGACCGTGAGCACTGGGTTAATAACGAGACTGTCAGCGAATGTGCTTCCTTTATCTCGTGTCCTTGCACTAAGACAAAAAATAAAAAAATCAGAACTAAAAAACTAGGAGCTGTAGTGGGTCAAACAATCCACGAAAACTTTTACTTTCTCTATATTTCTTTGCCCTCTCCCACATTTGCCAGCATATTAAGTTTATCATTTGGATGTGAACACCTCTAGCCCATAGAAAGATTAAATTTATCCCAGGTGGAGAATCATTTGTGGTATCTCGAAGAAGAAATGAAATTTTGCGAGGGCTTTGAAAAGCAATTCGTTGGTTATTGGTCTGATTGTGGTGGGAATACAGACGCAGATGCTAATCAATATTTCAGCGCAGCGTAACAGACGAGGGATAGCGATGGGAGACTTTCAAACAAACAGTGGAGGTCCCGAGGCAGGCACAGAAGACCTTGCCATTGCTGCCTGAAACTTCAGGCTGTTGCACCTTTAGCATGAATGATTAATCCACTTCAGCTTTTATGTGTCTTGGAGGGGGGACAAAGTGTTCTGCCTCATCAGTACTACATCCATGCATACTTTAGTAATGATGGTGACACAGTTGCGGGTAAAGACGAGCCTTTATCCTAATCAAGCCCACTGAATTTGCTTTCTCTTGCGCTCAATGTACAGTAAGGATTGCTCAAGTAGTTTCTCTTAGCTACAAGTCTGCACGGCGCTTTTTTGTTTGTTTGTTGTTTTTTTTTTTTTTTTTTGGTCAACAGCAGCAAAAATCTGACAGCCGTGGTTTTGCATAATGCGGGATGTCTTCTGTCAACAGTGTTGTACTCTAGATTTTCTGGCAGCAAGTAGAACCAGTGAACAAAGATCATGCTGAATTGCTGCCGAACAGCTGTGCATGAATATGTTGTGCTTTATTTAACGCAGAATGCCTGGCAAAGCCGGCGCTTAGTCAGTGTGGAGGAATAGAAGTGTTGGAGATCCATCTAGGAGGAGTGAATCCAATGCAACTGGACTTGCTGCTGGGGCTTGAGGACATTTCCCGAAAGTCCCGACGAGTTGCCTTTGACTCGCCGCTCGCACATCTCCTGACCTGGAGGACTGAGAATCTACACAGACACCCCTTAAACCATACATGGAGAGGTTTTCATGATAAAAAGTGAAATGTTTACCGAACCTTCAGCTCAGCCGGGTTCTTCGCCTCACCCGCCTGCCGGGCAGGGCATTCTGGGAAATTCAATTCCCCTTTCATCAACAAGAAAAAGCAAGATTTTATTTTGTACCACTGGGCTGAGTAGAGTAGACACTTGAAGATCAAACTCTGTTGAGGAGACGCTGCTGCTACTGCAACAGTTTTTCCCCATTGCCTCTCTGTGCTTTCTTATGGCATTACTTCAAGTGTTGTGGCATTTCAAACTGGTAGACATCTGCGTGAGTCTTTGGGTTTAACAATAACACTGCTTTTTACAAGTACTTTTTGTTATTCCTTGCTGGCAAAATTAATCGCATTGTTGTACTAGATGTGTACAGTGTATTGGTACGACCAAGAAGTGCAAAGAGCATTTCTAGGTATAGCTGCAATGTTAACAAGTCAACCAGGAACTACTAAAATTACAAGAGACAAAGAGAGAGAGAAAAGATCAAATGTTGCAAGGTCAGAATTAGTTGAAACAACAATTGTAGCTTCAATAAAGACATAGTGGAGGAGAAATAAGACAAAGGTACAAAAATGCAATATGTAGTGTAATTCAGGTCTCTCGAGCAAAACCTGCAAAAAGCAGTTCAAAGTGTTCATGAAGCTTCTTTGTTTCTAATTCAGCATTTTATGTGTTACATCATTATGTAGAAGATCTTGCCATATTTGGAAGTGCAAATTGCACCGAAATGTCACAAAAAAACATGTGACCCAATTTGCACAATGGAAGCCTAATTAAATAAACAGAACATTTTTTTAAGTAGTTTTTCTTACATTGCCATTTGCTTGAGCCTTTCATCCTTTCCACACTGAGCATGAAACTCTGCACAAATCATTTGTCGTCTTCTGTCATTTCTATTTCCTTCACTACGGGAAAAAAATATTTTTGTACAGTAATAACGTGGCACAATTTTTTCTGCACAGTCCTCTCTGTAAAAAGCAGGATTTTAACCTCATGCTACTACAGCGCTGGTGTAAATGTCAACGTAGGATTGCTATTTGAATAGGGCCATTAGTAATTATAACACCACACTTTTCAAACCCGGTGCTGACACAAAGCGAGTGAGTAAGGGATATTTTCCTTTGAGTAAGAGTAGGCAGAGTCTTGAATTCTCTCCACATTCAGAGCTCATGCAGTGCTCCAGTCCTCCCAGCTATGGAGGGGCGATCGGATAGAAATTACAGTTTTTCTGTCAAAATTTGATATCAAAGGGACTCCAAAAGAACACGAGACGTTCTTTTGTCTGTCAAGTCAAAATGTGCTCAGACAAAGAGAGACTTGAATTCCAGGCTTGCTTAACTGGATTGTATTTCTGTGCGGCCACGTGAGAATACACATCTGAGGAAAACTGGCTGAAATTGTGGTGGTAAAATCTGAGCCTGCATTTCAGTTTAAATACAATTTCCCTCTTTGGATCAAGCCCTACTTAGAGCACTAACTTGATAGAAAACTCTCATTTTTGTTTTTTTTTTCGATGTTTCATTCTATCGTAACAACCTGCAGGTTATTCATTCGTTCATTTGTTTGGCCACCTGGGAGCAAGGCAATGAGCAGTAAACTGTTGGTTTAAAATAATGTAGTCGCTCTCAGTTTGGCCCCATCTCCTGAGGGAAATATCTGGCTCTTTAGCTGCTAAATGCTCTGCTCTGCTCACCAATGAGCTGCAACGTCAGTCTGCTGCTTCATGCTGAGCTGAGTTTTTTTTTGTTATTGTTGCTGTTCTAAAAAGTGACTGAGCAAACACAGAAACCCAGGCAATTAGCTGAAAAACACTAAAACGTGGCCCACCTCTCTTGGCTGAGATGTCTCAGTGGGTTCATCAGCATGAGCAACGCCTTATACGTTACTCTTTTTTTTCATTAAAAAATACTGAATCGCCCATTTCCCATATGACAGGGAAAGTCCTACACATACTTAATTGACAGATGCTAAGCGTTGAGGTTAAAGGGAGTAATGGACGACACGGGCAGGAGGCAGGTGTTGTGACCGAGCTTCTGCTAAGCTCCATCCAACAGGTCACCAGGACAGCGACACCAATGATCACATTAACGATTTGTAAAAGCCATTTTAGCTTTGCAGCGTTTCAGAAATAATGACTTTCTGGAACTCTCTCAAGATTGCAAAGGGATTAATCAATCTCTTGAGCGAATGATCAACGGGGAAGGTCGGACATCAAGGTCAAGAGCGAACGCACAACCTGAACGCTGGAGAATTCTCGATCAAGGACACTTCAACAGAGCAGCGCTGCCACGGGACATTAATATAACTTGCAGTGAAGATGACCGTCTTCTTAATTATCATGCCATTCTCATTCCACTAATACTTTGCTCTTTTAATACTAAGAAGTGCATTACTGAGAAGTGTATTACAATGTGCACCTCTTCTCTTACATGGTCTTACGACAGATAGAGGAGGCAGGCGAGAGGAATTCAGAGAGCGGGAGAATCCCCAAGGAGACTCTAGCGTGAGCGGAGAACACATTGGAAGATGAATGCATTTTCTCTAATTAAAGCGAATGATGGCTTATCATGATCACTATAAGCTATCATTCACAGACTGCAGGCCTAATGAGCTATTATCCCTGCACGTACCAAACATCAGGAGACAGCAGCAGCTACGTTTGTTTGTTCTCAGCTCCACGCCGCGCTCGTCAGCGGCGAGAGAGCCATTTTTCAATCCCTGCCCCCAAGAGAAAGAGACGCTCTGAGCGTAATTGAAAACAAATACGTAAACTAAACCAGGGAAGAAGAAAAAAAGAAAACGTTTGGCGAATGCAAGGATATATCAAGTGATTGAGCTCTGTCCGCTGCTTTGATTGGCTTCAAATGCAGAAAAGGAATGGCTAATCAGTTCGCTCAGTAGCCATGTAAGGCGAGCTCTCCAGGCATTGCTACTTGTGTTCATTAGTAACATCCTGGCATTTCTCTCTCAGACCTTCACATGAAAAAGAGACACTGAGGCCTTGAAGACGTTTTTAGTCATTTCTTTCCCACAGAGCTGGCCTGGTAAGTAAATCGCATCGGGACTAGAGTGTGATGTGATGGAATATAGACTGACTTTGGTTTCAAAAAGATTTCAGGGCTTGTGGCATTTATGCTCCGACCAAACTGACCTTGAAGCCAAAGCCTTTGCAAATCAATGACTTCCCATATTTCCGCAGAAGAGACAAGGCGCGAGGGAGCGCAAACAGTTAAGCAAGTTTGCTTTACATTGATCCACCCATGCCACAGCCATCACGCTACGCCGCGCTCTATGATAATCTTAACATCTCTTGACCCGCTCCTTTATGCTGCTGTGAGAAAAGAGAGATCTGCGCGCTAGATGTCAAAAAGTCAAACAGCTGATTTGAAACCGGCCCAACCTGTACAAAGCCTCGGGGCGTGGAAATGTGGGCGATGGATGTGTTTGGGCATATTTGAAACATTATTTGAATGACAATAAGTTACTTAGCAACTTAGCTTGAATTTCAAAGTTCTAACTTTGTTAGAAAATTCAGAACTACTTTTTTTTCTTGCTCCTCGCTATAAAATAAATGACATCTTGAGATATTTTATAAATGGTTATAAATCTGCTGCAGTGATTCGGGGCATCCATGTGCAACACAAACGGCGTGCAGCTGGGAATCATTAAATTGCGTATGCTGAATGAAATGAGCCTCAGATTTATGTACACATAAATACACGAGTTTGCATAATGTGCAGAGTATCCCTGGTGGCGCTGCAGTACATACTGTAATAGACAACAACAATCCCTCTGGCACCCTTTTGTTTCATGAAATCATGAAAACCATTTGGTAAACTCGACATCACATAGTAAATTTACTTTCGCTTTCACCGATTGCAAGTCTGCCATTTCATGTTTGTTATTCTCAACACTCAAACTGGAGTGCCGGTGAACTCAGCACACAGGCGGCGTCCCGTTTGTTTATTTGCAGCATCACCCTGCGCGTACTGTTCAAGGATGCAGTCGCAGCAGGGGAGCTCAAATATTGACAACACGAGTCAATGGTTTAGTGCTAAGCATGTAAATATGCAAGTTATCACTTTTCCTCGCCACATTGGCGCAAACATCCGTTCAGTTTTAATGCTAATAATGTCTTGGGAGAGGTCAGGTATAACAATCGTTCACCGACACTGCAACCTCTCATTCCTGCATCTTCTCCATAAAACAATCTATTTTCGAATGTCAGATTTGAAAATCTTGTCGTAATCACAGCAGCACATTGACATGCCACGCAGCGTTCAGTGCGGTTGTGTTTTATCGAACTGTTAAGCAGTGATGATTATGCACTTGGTAATGTTCTTCACTCCATGTAACAGCCCTCCGCAGACATCTCCCACACACTCGTCCCGGTGCTAACCTGACGCTCATGCTGATCTCACAAAACACCTCTTCATTACCGAAACCGAAGCCGATTACAGTCAGACGCAACAACAGCGAGCGCTCAAATTAATTTAGATGTGCAGATGGATTGACAGATCGTTCCCTCCTCAGTGCTTTTCACACAGACAGCCTCCATTCATTTATAAAAATTAGGTCATAGCCTGGTGAATCTAGGCTGCGCAGAATTGGAGTTTAGTGATATTGCTGCATACTTAATTTTACATAAAGAGGGCCAATATAGCATCCAACTGCACATTGTTGTTTTTCTCCATGCATGGTGGCTGAGCTTGTGGTTTTAGAGCCTTTAGCCAATAATGGCCACTAAGCATAAAACACTGGGCATGGAAACAAATCAGTGTCCCCAAGATGACAAGTGATTAATCACCATTCATCATTATGAGAGACAAATTACATCAGTTACACCTGTTTCCATTTATATCAATATTACATGGACCTTTTTGTGCTGTTTTGTGTATAAGCTGACTGTAAGAAGATAGAAAGGAAAAATGGCAAATAAATAAATACATACATATTAATATTTTTTTTGACTTTACATTGTTTTACAGTGCACACGATGGCACAGTACAAAAAGAGGCAAAAACAGGCTACCAGATCATTGCTGCGGAGACACTAAAGAAAATGTTTTGTCTACTGAGGACTTCTACCATGCCAAATTCCTGTGGCTTTTGTTAATTCAATTGCATCACTGGTTTCCTGAAGACAGTCTTCAGACAAAGAGAAGAGAATCCTCTTCATTTATTTGAATGAGCCCAGCTAAGCTAAACAGTGCGAAGGCAAGGCTGGCAAAAAAGTTGAACCACGCTCTATTTCTCCTGCAATGCAGCGAGATGTAAACAACAAAATGCTGCAATGGTCCATCAAATACATGCGAGGGAACTTTGTAAATTGAATCTATATTTTCTACCATTTATCTCGCTGTTATTGTGATGAAAGACAAGTTGTTGCCACTGTGACACTGTATGAGTATTATAAACCATGATCAAGTATCTTCCAGTATCAGGTAAATAATCTGAAATTCACAGATAACTTAAAGTGGACTTCCTCGATCATACTTCATTGTCTCCCATCTGCCTAAAAAAACACATGTTGCCACCATGACAACCCCTGGTTTTGAAGGTAGGGCTGTTGTCATTCTAACCAACCACTAACACAGATTCCCACTCTCAGAATTACGTATAAATGGACATAGGCATAGGTCGGGCTTAATTAATCATTTTTGCATGCCAATACATCTGCCTTTTTAATCAATTTTAAAGAAAAGGTCAGCAACATTATTTCAATTTTCAGTCATTAGACAGGACCACCAAGCAAGCAAGGCTGCGGCAATTTAAAGTGAATATATAATCACACGTACTTGTACGCTGTCATCGGCTGTGATAGCTCAATCACCATTATCAAACATCAGAGAGGTAATCAATGATTTAGTTTTTACCGCTCATTAAACCAAAGTGATTGATCACGCAAAAGTTCCTCTAATGGGAATTTCACTGATTGCTCTTACCCCATCAACACTTTTATAATTTAACAAATTATAAAAAGTACTTGCTGATGCAGCTTTTGACACTTCGGTGCCACCGCTGAAAGTGAAGGAACACCAGACTCGTAATTTTCATCAGGCTTTAGGCTCCCTCCTCTGTGAGACCTGCGGTACCTTCAGAAGTTGGTTTGAGAAAAAAACACATTATTTTTCTATGGTTTTGCCAAAGCCGACTTACAGGTTGCTCACGCTGCTGCCAGTCTTCCTCCAGACAGCACTTGAATCGCACGCCGAGAGAGGGGAGGTTGGATGGCGTCAGGGGGAGGCGGATGAGCTGATGGATGGATGTGTGTGATGTGCGGAGTGAAAGTGTTTCCCCTGAACCTCCTCTGACAGCTGGAGCTCGCTGTCAGCCTGCAGCACCACAGCGAGGTGGAGATGAAACTCCGCCAAGTCTCCATGCATTTCTTTTTTTCTATTTTTTTAAAAATTGCGTCCCGGTCGCAGAACTTTTCTTTTGTGTTCGCAAGTGGGGGGAAGGGCACATGACGCTCTAACTTGTGACTAATACGGCACGCGGTACAGATACCCTGCGAGTGAAGTACAACGTCAGAGAACTGCGCCACCGCTGTACTTAAGTGTCTCCTTTGTGTTTGGTTCAATTCAAAAGAGTTTTCAAAGACGCCCACATAAGATCGGATGGGCTGACGCTTTATGAAACACCGAAGCAATAAAACTTCCCGATTCATTGCAGACCAACACTGAGCAATCGCATTGACAACATGAGGAGGTGTAAGAATGAAAGAACATAGCTTTAAGGTTCAAGACATCAATTTTTTTCTTTGTTTTTTACAGAGGAAACTAAATCTTTTTTATTGAAAATCAGAGGCAATACAGCACTCGAGGGAAATAAAGAGGAATTAGCTTCAAGAGTTATTGTTTGCACCCTGTGTGGATAAAGGATTACAGGCCAGAGGGATGGTGCCCCTGAGGTGAGTCTGGAGGTGGGACGTTGAGCGGATGGAGAGGCGAGCAAACTGGGTCAGAGAACAAAGGGAAAGGGAGGTGTTGAGGTATTACGAAAGTTGCAAATGTGGCTCGTCTGCCGCAAAGTGTAGTAAGATACTGAAGCATCCTTCTCAAATCTCTTTCATTAATAAACCCCCCCACCCATTTAGCGCATAATCACTGCCGCACTCACACACGGAAAATAATCCAGCTCCCATCACATATCATTTTCCACCCAGCGAGTCATTGTTCACTTTAATAGATCAATAGAGCTTGCACAGTATCTCAGCCTCTGCCCCATTTTCCAGTCTTTGCGCCTCAAGCCTGATACTCTGCTGCTTACTGTATCTAGATTGGAGATCCAGGGACATTTGTACAGCTCCTGCTTCCTTGTGATGCATTAATCTCACTTGGTCCTCTTACACTGTGCTTTGTTTCCAATCTGCTCATAATGGAATAAGTAAGAGCACCAGGAGTGGAGTGAGAGAGATTTATAAACTACAGGAAAACACAGGACCAGATATAAAAAGTTCAGGTACAATCAGTTTTAGAGTTTGTTCAGCACACTGCTGAGGTTTCTGAATAATTTACTTGGTGCTTAAATAGCTCCTTGCTTCAGGTAGTACGGGTGGCACAGACTGCCAGGCTTGCTGATCGGGCACAGACAGAAACACGCCACAGAGAGTGAGCGAGAGAGCAAGAGAGAGAGGGAGAGAGAGAGAGAGAGAGAGAGAGAGAGAGCTAGGAGTTGGTTTAATTGGTTGAATGAGTTCAAATGAGATTAATCTACTTTTTTTCTCTCTCACTGCTTTTCTCTTGTGTCATTTCCTTTTTTCGCCTTCACTCTGCGATCCGTCTTTCTTGCTTGTTTTCATTCTCCACACTTTTTGCTTTCCTTTATTTTTATTCATGTCGTTATCTCCGTCGTTCTTCCTCTCTTAATTTGCATTTTTCTTGCCTTTTTTTTTCCTGTTTCCTGCCTTGTTTTCCCTCTCGCCAACCTCTTTTTTTTTACCCTCCTCCTTGCTCCTTTTTTCCCTTTCATTTTCTCCACCTTTCTTCCTTCATACTACCCCTATCTGGTCTCTGTGCAACCATTAATAATGCAACAAAGCTGTGGTACTTCGGCGCTCATTTTAAAGTGTTTGTTTTTGCATTGACGTCCGAAATATGAGCCCGTCTCAGAAGCGGCCCTGTAATAATGTGCTACTGTTGATAGCATTCAAACTACAAAGACAACTTACCTTGAACTTACCTCTAGCTTTGGGCTCTTCCTGTTATAACTGCACTTTAGTTATACCAGTTATAATTTGGTCTTAATAGTGAAATTTAAGAGACTTTTTTTTTTTGGAGAGGGGGGTGGCTTTACTGCTTTAATATGTAAAACAGCATAGATGGAGGACCTTGGGATCTACTAGCTGCAGGCTTATACTTAACTACCATTATTTACACAAAAAGGGGGAGATGCGAATTTTGAATTTGCGTGTGAGCATATTGCACTGCATGGCGTCAGTGGCTTTTTATAAACTACTTCAGAAGGTGACGTCTAGACTGAGACCTTGTTATTCCAGCTGACAGCATCCTCGATATTCACTTTGCACTTCACTGTGCTAATTGATAACTGTGGTTTTGTACAGTTTGTCTGAGAAAACACGCTACATGTTGTTGTGGTATCTATTTTTTTTCCCCTCCCCCTAAGTAGTATCTGATCATTACAGCCCGTGTCACGCTGACCTGCCACAGTAACCACGATACCTACTTAGCAGCAATCTTTCAGCACCACTACTCTCGCATAGCTGAGTCAACTGAAGAAATGCCAAATCCTCTCGTTTGGCTCTGTTTATATTGGCAAACTTGTTCATTTTACAAATTAACTAAACAGTACGCAGCTTAAATCACCCGTGATTTCATTATGAGAACAATTATTAAAAGACAAGAGAGCACCGCTTTGGATAATTGCTGACATGAAAACTAATAACAACAGTCACGGAGGAGCATCCAGTGTCTCTTTTGCGCCGCAGTTTGCTGGCTTCCGGGGAAACGGTAAGACATCGCCCGCATTGTTGATGTTATTTCGTAACTCCTGTGCTTTTCCTCTGCTGTGGAAAAGGCCTATTGCACATTCTCACTGTCACTACCCTCTCTTCACGCAGATGGCTACAGTAACAATGTATTCATAAAAAACATTACGAATTTCAGCTTGAAGTTTCATGTCTTTCTTGGCAAACTTTCTCAGTCAAACTGGAAGAAATGCTCCGGGCGAGAGTCAATTAAAGCGACGTGGTTACTATTTGAGTGTGAAACGGCTTTCCATTCCCTCTGAATTCTCGCTCTCCAGTCAGCGCGCTGCCTCCTCCAGTTAATGCCACGGCGGCGTGCTGTAAAACTTCAGCTCATTCTTGACCGACCCACCCACCCACTCACCCCCCGTACGGTTGGGTCTGATATTATGCTAATGCGGCTCCAACTGAGCAACCCAATTCAAAGATCTCGCCGCAAATTACTCGTGAGAAAAACTTTGAAAGGTGAAAGTTGTTGCTGACAGTTGAAGAGTAGTTTTATGTTTTTGTTTTTTAGGCCTTTGCACACCTGTTTATTTGTGTTTTGCTGTGTGCTGAATCTGTTTAAACGAGTGGGAGTAAGTGACTGAATTTGTCTGCCGCATGCAAGTGTGTCTCTTCTTTCAGTTGGCTAGTATCACCGTGGTAACCTCCTCCCTCTCCTCCATCCTTCTCTCTCTCATATTGTAGTAATGTTGGGATTTTCAGTGAGACTTTCATGTCGGAACACAGATGAAGTTTAAGGCGCTTTTTCAGACACAATAGAAGCCATGACACATATCCTGCCTGCTCTCAAAAAAAAAAGAAAAAAAAAAGACAATGAGCTAAAACTCTTCTTTCAAACTCACTTATTCTTTCTTGCGTGCACACACACAAAGAGTGAGAGAGAGGGGGAGAGCAGATAGTGTCCTCTTAGATCATCCAGACATCAATGGCCTGTCATGCAGCAGTCCCTTCTCTCAGCCCACAGAGGACGGCGAGCCACAGAAGTCTTTCCAGCAGCAGTCGAAGACAACGATACCCAGGCCGTCCTCGTAGAGAGCGAGAACATCAAATACACATGTACGCACGTACACGCACTGAGTGCACACAAACACAGTGACTAAGTGTTAAGTCACAGATTTTTTTTTTCTCTTCACACACACACACACACAAACAGAAACACACAGAGCTCGGTTGCAGAAGGTCTCCCTTTGAGTGCAGACGTCAACCTGCAAGATACACACCACTGCACCCAGTCAGGAATACAGGAACAACAAACTCTGAAGTAAAAAGTGAGAACTCAGAGAGGAAACATATATTGGGTTACAGGCAGCCACGGAGCAAAAAAAACAAACAAAAAAAAAAACAAAAATCAAAACAGAAAGTCCTCAAAACTCAAAAAGTATTTGATAATGCTATCAGTGGCTAATTTTATCCCAAAACACAGAAGCAAAAGCGGCTACGCAAATAGTAAGCAAAAGAAATATTATCTTCCAGAATAAAGGTAACAGGGTGACACGGAGTCTACGGCACACACAGCAAGAAAGAAATCTTCATTTTCCATGCCACGGTTCTGATTAGTATGACATCCTATAAATGTTCCGCAAAGGGTGAATGACAGAGCATTTCCAGTGTCACGATAGGCATTTAATTCTCCTGCTGAATCATTCCACACATACACACGCAATGCAATGCGATGGTTTCTTGAAAAGAAGTCAGAAGTTTCAATCTCCCCTCTGTCGTGCCTTAGCGCAGTAGTGCAAGGAAGCAACACTTGAATTAGCGAGTCTGGCATGAGCGCAGGTATCGATCTCACTGAGCGGATCAGGTGCTGATCTGACCATGATGGGAGTGATACACAGTGAATGCCGCTTCTTTGTCTTATCGTTTCCTCTGTGACTCACGTCGGTTCGGTCACGGGCAGCTGCAGTGTGCCACGGCAGAATCTGGCCTTCTGTTACCTTGCAGAAAAAATTATTCCAGCCAGAAGTGCACGGATTTGAAATGCGGGAGAATAGAGCACCGGGATCAGTATCAGCAGATACCCCGAGGTGAGTCAAAATCTGTATCAAGAGGAAGGTGGATTGGAGCTATGCTGATAACTTCTATTATTCCTCCTATTTTTAGACATCTCTTTTTATAGCAAATTTGAATGATACTAATACTAAAAATCAAAACAAAAGCTATTAGATGGTCCTATTGATACTGTAATATGACACACACAAACCTCACCCAACAAAGAGGATTGGTAATGCTGCTGTGATCGCAAAATGAGCTGCCATACACAACAAACTGACCTAAATAACCTCAACACAGTGAGTCCGTGTGTCTGGCTGTAAGGCATTGAAAACATAAAGGGCCCGATGTGATGAACCGCTCCGTTTTTCTCTGACCTCGTTATTTCAGTCCATTCACATGCTCCTTCTGTCTTTTTTCAGGGGCACGGCAACAGCCGCCATCAGCGAGTCGTTAAATAACGATGAAAGGGACACTCCATCAGTTAGCGATGACACTGGGGGAAACATGAAAAGACACTTCATACTAATGACTAAACCAACAGACCCCTCAGCAGCGTATGTGTGTTTTCACCACTCAGTATCAAAGGCTTCAATTAGGGGCGTGTGGAGACCTTATAGCAGGCAGGTTGAGACCAAACAGTCAGTGGAGACCAAGACAGAGAGTCAGGAGGGCAAACAAAGACATTTCTCGCACAAATATTAAGGATTATCTTCTTTGACATATGACCCGAGATAATAAGGAAGGCAGTCGAGGTGGGCACTTCATTAGAAGATGATATTCAGGCAGGTGGTCAGAGACTGATAGGGGTCTAGGTGTGCGGTAATGTGTATTGCTGCTAAGTAGAGGCAGAAATGTGAAAACAGCTTCACTCTGTGTGTCGCTTCCGTCACGTGCTGGGAGTGTCGACGGGTTCCCGAGGTCCAAACAGGGATGAACAGACAAAGAAAAAAGAAAAAAAGGGCGGCGAATGGAAAAGCAGCGGTGGGCAGAGCGCCTGAGCTGCATGTGTGTGCTCATGTACAAGTGTGGGTAAAATTAGGAATTAGAGCAGACTGGAGAGGAGAATGTCTGCATGTCTGTCAGTGTGGGTCAGCTCTCAGTGCGCAGCCTCCCTCCCCGTTTCCCTCTGAGACTCCTATAAAAGAATATCTGATGTGGATGCAGCAAGTGAGGGAGAGGCTGAGAGGACAAAAAGAATGCTATATCACTGTGGCGTTCAGAGCCAGTGGGTGTTATTTTATGCCGACAGGCTCCACAAAGTTACAATAACCAAGATAGGAGCAAGAATATGATTGGGCGAAATTTGTTGCACTGCTTGTTCTGCAGATAACAATATCTAAAATTATTATTATTATTCTTAACAATTCACTTGAAGTGGCTCCATGGCTTTAGGTTTGATCATTTCAGTGACTCACATGAAGGCAAATGGCAACATTATCGCACTAATCCTACTAAATGAAGGTGTTCACTGGCTCTGCAGACATACAACAGACAAGTTAAACTTACAAGGGGCAGAGACAGAAACTGCATTTATGAAATCATATATCAAAAGAGAAATGACAACAAGATAATTTCAAAAAGCAAATTACTTCTTTAAACCATATCTTAAGTTTGACAAGAAACTTAATATCCCCTGGAAAATCCT
>JAOXYL010000045.1:11829282-11842159 GCA_028564955.1 Terapon puta
TGTTCTGCTGCAATTGTTCCCACTTGGCCTCCCAGCAGCAGAGTTTGCGTCTCCCCAGCACAAATCTGTCAGCTGGGGGTGTCTCGGCACTGACTCCCCTGCCACCGGAGCTGCGAGAGCTGCTGCGGCAGCGTCTGGGGGCGCTGGAGACCCAGCTCCTCCGGAAGGTGGCTGAGCTGGAGGAGGAGAAGAGCCAGCTCTACAACGAAACAGCGGCCCACCGCCAACGCACCGAGAGCACTCTCAATTCCCTCCTGGAGAGGATCACCGAGCTTGAGAAAAGTAAGTGTTACAATGGGTGTTGTGAAAGCAGATATGATGCCAGACTTTTTGTTGTTCTTTTATCTCTTTTTTTGGAGAGGGGAGGGTGGGGATTTAATGCTAATTAGTCAATCCCTGTGCAAATTTCTGATGATGCAAGTAAAAACCTCACAACATAGTTTTTTTCTTGGAGCCATTCTCGGCGCAGCTCCTGGTCTTGAAAAATAAGGCTTGGAAAGCAACATTGAATGCTTAATTAGTTTAAGAAATATTGGAGGGATGTCCACACTCCAGGGTATCACTTTGATGGTAGACGTCAAAACAACGTAAATATATCTCTGCCCAAAGGAAAATTGTTTCAGAAGATTATCTCAACACTCGCCGGACATTTCCTGTAGGCCGGTGGTTCAATCGATTCTCTCTGGACCATAGTTTAACCACAACTGATTGCTGGGATTTAAAAGAGGTGGGCACAGTAGGCCACCCGCCGGTTTAATATAACGAGTCAGTACAACAGTCCCATGAAAAATGATACCTTTGTGAGCCTTATTAGGTTCAATTTACATCAAGACAGTGCCAAAGAGGCATTAATTCAATTCCACAGTGACTTTTGAGGCTGGAGTTTATGCTGTTGTGTTGTCAGCTGAAAAGGTGAGGCTTTTTCCAGCTATGGCAAGCCTCACAATGGATCTATAATACGTCCCAATCCTAATCTGGACTCACCACAAAGAATACTAGGATCAAGTCCAGCGGCACCCCATGATCCTCAGAAGCTTGAGCGTGTAAAGGAGGGGCCCAGAGGTAAAGCAGCAGGGGACTGTTGTTTATCTAACACGTGTTTTTATTGTGTTTCTTCTTTCTGTCTCTTCTTTTATGTTGAGTTGTAGGCCAAAGTTGTTTGATGGGTTTCAGATGATGCCAGTATGAGCCCGTATATCCTGACACTTTCACTCAGTTGTTACAGCTGCATCAGAAAACCAGAGACACGGCGGTTTTAACAGTAGCAAAGCTTCAAGTGCTCTCCTCAACGTTGTGGTTCAATGCCATTAAAATATGCAACATGTTTCCTCTGTGTGAATCCACTGCAAAGTAGTGTGCGTGCGTGTGTGGTTTTCGCAACTGCTTTTCTCCAGTTTTACTTTCATTTTCTCTTTAAACTTTCAGCAAGTTTTCCTCTCTCTCTGTCTGTCTTTTCTGTCTGGGCCATGCATGATCTAGCATCAATGTTTACTCCATTTCTTCTACATCTCTTCATTCGGTGTCTTTTAAATATTAAAGCGCTTGAAACCGTTGTTTAACTGTCCAACAGCCACACCATTTATAAACTGCAATGCATTTGGCCACCACTGACCCAGTATGAAACCCCTAAGGCACTAACATGAAAGCCTGGAAATAATAGTCATAGTGGGGTTCGTATTTTTAGCCACGCTAGCGGCATGGCTGCGGGGATGGCAGTGCCTGTCTCCTATAACTTTTATCCCCTGACCTTTGATCGAGCCCCACCATGATTTCCATCAAATTTGGTTCACCTCCTGATGGACTTTAAACACTTTGGTGATCCTCTGATTTTCATCTAGCACCATTGTCACGTTAAAATTTGTTTAATACTTATAGCTGCAAAACTAGAGCCTCAACATTACTCAACTATTTTTGGTGCTTATAAGATCAACTTGGTAGCTTTTTATTTATCATGCTGATGCAAGCATTTGGCTGAAAGCACCACTGGGCCTGAACACAACCTCCACAGAGCCGCTAATGAAGCGTGGTTGTAGAATCGCAGCCTTGTTGTGTGACATAATTTTGCTTTTTTTTTGCTCTTGCAGATGAGAGACTGGTTGACAGAATGGCACATGCCAGCCCACTGCTAAAAATCACCTGTTTTCCCTACAGATGCGATATTAGAAACACCTGACCAACTTTTACCATCACTCGTTTGCTTTATTTTTACTTTGCCAGCAGCCAAAATGCTTCTCATACGTCATCCTTATCTTAAATTTAAACACCCTGTCATGTCCTCATTTATGTCACCATTGTCAGGTGCCCACTGCTCCTGTTTTAAACATCATCGGAAGAAGAAAAGACAAAAAACTGTGGTGACTGGATCAAGTCAGAACACACATTAAGTTAACTTTTTTAAACACATGTTTATCATTTACCATTAACAGGTAACAATGCCTTCAAGTCACCCGAGGACTTCAAGGTGTCCCTCCCTCTTCGGACAAACTACCTGTATGGTCGCATCAAGAAGAGCCTCCCAGAGATGTACGCCTTCACTGTGTGCATGTGGCTCAAGTCCAGCGCCAGTCCAGGCATAGGAACCCCGTTCTCCTACGGTGTGCCGGGCCAGGCCAACGAGATAGTCCTCATCGAATGGGGGAACAACCCCATTGAGCTCCTAGTTAATGATAAGGTAGGTTCCCTATGAGAACCCTCATAGTGTTCTTTAATTATTTATTGATAGCAACACTGATTCTTTCACTCTGTCATGATTGCATGTTTGTCACACTTAAATGTTTCAGATCATGAAATTATTTCGAATATTACTCAAATACAACTAAACACAAAATGCAGTTTTTAAATGAAGGTTTTTATTATTAAGGGATAAAAAAATCCAAACCTACGTGGCCTTGTGTGAAAAAGCATACGCCCCCCCTATTAAAACATAACTGGTTTATCACACCTGAGTTCAGTTTCTCTAGCCACACCCAGGCCTGATTACTGCCACACTTGTCTCAATGGAGAAATCACTTAAATAGGACCTGCCTGACAAAGTGAAGTAGACCAAAAAATCCTCAAAAGCTAGACATTGTGTCGAGATCCAAAGAAATTCAGGAACAAATGAGTAATCAGTCTGGAAAATGTTATAAATACATTTCTAAAGGTTTAGGTCTCCAGCAAACCACAGTGAGAGCAAATGACAAAACAAATGGCGAAAACATGGAACAGTGGTGAAGTTTCTCAGGAGTGGACCCCAAAAGTGCAGCGGCCACTCTTCCAAGAGGTCACAAAAGACCCCACAACAACATCCAAAGAACTGCAGGTCCCACTTGTCTCAGTTAAGATCATGACTCCACCATAAGAAGGAAACTGGGCAAAAATGGTCTGCATGGCTGTGTGTCCCATCCCATCTGGCGTAAAAGTAACAACACATTTCAGAAGAAGAAGACTTTGTAGTGGCCTACTCAAGGTCCTGTCCTGAATCCTGTTGAGATGCTGTGGCATGATCTTAAGAAGGTGGTTCATGCCCGAAAACCCTCTAATGTGGCTGAATTACAACAATTCTGCAAAGATGAGTGCCTCCACAGCGCCGTGAAAGACTCACTGCAAGTTAACGCAAATACTCGATTGCAGTTGTTGCTGCTAAGGGTGGCCCAACCAGCTATTAGGTTTAGGGGACAATCACTTTTTAACAGAGGGCCATGTAGGTTTGGATTTTTTTCCCCCTTCATGATAAAAACCTTCATTTAAAAACTGCACTTTGTGTTTACTTGTGTTGTCTTTGACTAGTATTTACATTTGTCTAATGACCAGAAACATTTATATCTGACAAACATGCAGAAAAAAAAAGAAATGAGGAAGGGGGAAAACACTTTTTCACACCACTGCAACACTGCCGGCTGCAATGATGATAGCAAATATACACGCCACATTTGCAGTGGCGTGTAAATGCAGAGAGCGGATATATGTTCATGTTGTCCTGCGCTGTGGTGTCAAACACGCAGCTGTATCTGCATGGGAAAACAGTCATGATACAGCTGGGAAGAAATTCACTGACCACCAGCTCTGAATATTTAATTTTGCACCATATAAACATTTAATATCATTGACCCATATTCCACACACCCAAGAATAACAGTAATTCATTAGAGAAATGTTGCTGCCATGTGTGCTCATTTGAACCTCGTCTTCTTTGCTTTTTGTCAGCACCACATTGTTACTACACAGTTACATACTGTGAGCCTTCAGTTAACTAACTGGATTTCAATTAACACCACAGAAAACAAAGTGTCAGAAGCTGCCATGAATATTTTATGGCATTTTGTCTTAAAAGCAAAAAAGAACTGCAATAGTTACATCATTGTCGTTTTCCTGATGGTTCACCTGTGTGGCAGCGCAGGTTTCGATTTGGTGAAATGTTTTTGCACTGGAGAGCATTTTTATTCCCCCACTGTCTTGTTTACATTGGGCATTATTGGCACAGGCAGGTCTCCTCACAGCTTTCCCTTCACCATGCATTATACATGTGTTCAAGTCAGACAGATGAGAGAAAGATGGCGGGAGAAAGGGAAGAGAGTGTGAGAGGAAAAAGAGGGAAAGGGGAAGGAAATAGAAAGAGTGCAGAGCTTTGGAGGTGACAGTGCAGAGAAGAAAGAGGAGGGAAGAGTGAAACATCAGAAGATGCAGAGGAAAAGGAAGTTATAATGCACCAGAAATGGAGGAGGCGAAGGAGGCGAAGGAGCAGAAGACAGCGAGATGGAGGGAGAGTGAGACGAGACTTGTGAATATGATTAGAGTATGTGCAGCAGCACATCCATGTGTTGAACTTGTTCACAGTGATAACAGGGCCCGCTGGGGCACATTGTTTATCCTGCTGATTTGGCTGCATACTGAAAAGGAAGCAGAAAGCTGCATCAACAGTATTAAAAAGTGCAACATTGTCTATATTTTGCATTTGTGGGTCACTACGCAGAGATGGAATCTTTATTGTTATAAGGAACATCAGGTCAGACAGTCTCTTTGTTCAGGAAAATCACTGATATCCTGTGTTTTTTTTCTTTCAATCTCCTGTGCTCAAATCAAGTAACACATGCTCATGGCATCTCTACTTTCCATGCGAATGTGGCTGCCAGGACTTTAATCTGTAATGGATTCATCTGGTCTTGTACAACATAAAGTTATTTTGGCAAATGTGCACATGTAATCTGATGCTCATAAATCTGGCGTTATCTAGAGGACCATTTTCCAAATATTAGAAAAGCCTTTCTATGCAGATTATTATCATATGTAATTTTCCTAATACAAAAATATAAAAAAATTCAAATGGTCAACATGTCTGTCGTTGGTAGCCCTTTTTATTTTGAAACTGACTTCTTTTTTATATGACCTTCTAAAAACATTTTGCACCTTCTCCATAGACTTTTACAGGTGAAGAACAAAATGTCCTATGAGCCATAAGTAAAATCCATCATGGGATTTTTCACCAAAGACATTTTGACATTTTATTGCAGGAGAAGCACACCTCCATTAGTTTTGGGCACTGCTTGATATTGCACAGGTTGGGTCTGAAACACAGAGCAAAGTCACACCTGTGTCTTTCCTGCTATGACAGGCCTAATTTGAAAAAAAAAGGCATAAATGAAATATAATAATGTCTGCTGTGTAATGACTGTAATATTGTACCTTTTATGTTTTGAGAATGAAATCATTTGTAGTCATTTAAATGAAGCAAGTCATGTATTTGCTGGAACGCATGCCCTGTGGGTATGGTGTTTCAACATGAGGCTCTTTAAGTACCAAGCATCACTGCTGTTATAAAGTGTTAAGGTTCGGCAGAATATTTCACAAGGATTTATTTCTCATTTTAGGATCCTAAATCTTTAAACAGTGAGTAAGGCTCAGACTACCCCTACTTGGAGAGATTTTATAATAATGCTGCCAGTTTTCCCTGTAGTCCAAGTGGCATTAAAATGCCACCTGGCGTTCTTAACCGGGTCAATTGCCTCTGTAATTGTGAGTGCCTTGAATTTTATTTTCAGTGTTTCTTCCCATATTATCAAGTTTTATATGTGTCCACAGCTGCATCTGTGACGAGACATGAGTGTGAAGTAATCATGTAGGCTCGCAAGAAAAAGGCTAATGAGTTACACACTCACTGTATCCTCAGAGGATTATGATGTCATTGGTTGGTAAAATAACCTGTTGTTTTTCTTTGATGTACGAACAAAGCACAAAAGCATAAGAGGACGCTGTTTTGCTGTTAGCTACCGAACTGCTTTGAAGGATGCTGTATCCCTTGATGTCACCTGGGTAATCTAAATTTTATATGTCGCGCTGGCTCATCTAGAGAATTCTCTGCAGAGGGCTGTCTTTTTGAAGCTCTAACCCTACTAATTGCCGTCCTTGTTTCTAACGTGCTGCAATTAATAGCAAACCTCTCCCCTCATGCCCCCCACCCCGCCCTTGCTCCCCCGTGCATTGCCTCCCTGCCCTTGTGTCGCTTGCCCTTTGCCCTAAAACCCCCTGACCAGGTGGCCCAGCTCCCACTGTCGGTGAGTGACGGGCGCTGGCACCACATCTGCATCACCTGGACGACCAGAGACGGTTTCTGGGAGGCTTACCAGGATGGCGAGCGCTTGGGCACCGGGGACAACCTGGCCCCATGGCACCCAATTAAACCTGGAGGGGTGATCATCCTGGGCCAGGAGCAGGTGAGAGCAGCAGAGAAGCTTAGGTGGTGTGCGAGCATGTGTGTATGAGTGTGTGCTCTTCCTTGTGTCTGTAAGATCCCTGTGTGTATTCTCCCCTGAGCTCAGTGCCGGAGGCGCAGAGCAGGGAGCATGGGGGGGGGTAGGCAGAGAGGCTCTTCTCACGCTATCGTGGTACTTCCAGTGTTACCTCATTCATCTATCTCTGTAACTGTTCCCTTACACCCTTGGGAGCTGTGTTAGCAGGTTATTCAAGCAGTTAGCTCCATGACAGCACCATGTATAAATGTAAAAAATGACGTGTGAATGATGCCCACAGTGGGCCGTTAGCTCATCCTGCATTAGTTTGGTGCCTAAGGAGAGCTGTGCTGGTCTCTGTCATACGCACAGGGTGAGATTGCTGCATGTTGCACAATATAGGAGATTGCACAACACTTCGATCGTTTAAAAATGGCAGTGCCCTGAAAAATATTCAGAGTCATTTGGCTGTTTGACGAAAATCAAACAGAATTGATTCATTTTAATTACAGTCTGTTTACATCTCTGTCAGAAGTTATCTCGTAAACTTTCATCCTCTGTTTCTCCATGAAGGACATAGTCGGAGGCCGTTTTGATGCCACCCAGGCCTTCGTGGGCGAGCTGAGCCAGTTCAACATGTGGGACCGAGTGCTGCGGCCTGTGGACATCATGGGTCTGGCCAACTGCTCGGCCTACATGCCGGGCAACGTGGTCCCTTGGATTGATGCGAATGTGGAAGTGTTTGGCGGTGCGAGTAAAGCAGCTCTGGAGATCTGCGAGGATCGTGCATTTGATTCCTAAAGGACCTGATGTGAAGGAAATGCACTATCACCACTGGTATGGGAAGGAGGAGCTGTGTATTCTGACTGTTAGCTGCTTCAGTCAAATCCCAAAGGAAAGGGATATCAGCGCAACATTTCTACATATTTATATGCTCTGACTGCGTGGACTCAGTGTTTGTCGGACTCACATGTTGATGTGTCTATTCGATTTGAACCCTGGGGACATTACAGGAGACTTCAAATTAGTCATCTGAAGAAGATATGCTGTTGCATCAGTCTACTGTAATGATATGACCTACTGTCATTGTGTGTTTTTATCAGCTTTCATTTGACTTCTCTTTGAAAACAGCTCTTTTTGGTTGCATTCCTTATACTGACAATGCTGCACTGTATTCGTAGTGAATGTGAGCTCAAACAGGCTTTGATGTGCTGTGGATCCCTTCTCCTGATGGTAGAGTACTACACACTGCGAGCCTGCTTACTGTTTAAAGAGCAACGAGGCTCCCAAACAGAAGCGTGCTGAAATGAGGTGGATGCTCGTGGGTTCAAAGTGGACGAGAGCAAGCCTCGCTGTTGATTATTTTGAGACGTCCCAACATGGCAGAATGTCTAAATATTATGCATGAGCCCTGGCGGTGAATGGATGTCAGCTCAGAAGTGACAGTGCATGCTTTCTGTCAATACACAGAGTGCGTGCGGTGCGTCCAAACAAGCCGATGCGACGTGCTGACAACGTTATGTAAGACTGTGTGTGTGTGTGTGTGTGTGTATGTTCATGCGCGTATGGCTTGTCTTGCGTGTAAAAAGACCAGAGATTATGAGGGAGGGAGGACATTTTCATTCTTGCAAATCTATGCTTAATACCTCTCTGCCCCTTGAGCAGCTGCCATATCCCAAACAGCTTTATGGATGGGTTGGCTCTGCTCAGGTTAATAGCGATGCCGGACAGCTGCCCGGGACTGGCGTATCGACAGAGCCATGGACGCCAGCCGAGGGCCCAGCGGGGGCAGGGACTGGGCTTGACCTTCAAGGACAATCCTTAATTCCTCATCTGGGTAGTAATTATCTGTGTTTATGAATGAGTGTGGGCGGTGAGCAGCTGCTGCTCCACCAGTGTTTCTCAAAGCTAAGTGTGTCATATTCAATGTAGAGGTCATGTCAGCTGAGAGCAACACCCTGTGGACGTTATGAATGTCACTATTGGATGGACTTTGGTCTTAATTGCCTCTCACTGAACGCCCAGAATAGTTTTGATCCGCGCATATGATCTGTTTTTTAAAAAAGTTTAGGAAATCAATGGACTTTGGCACCACTTAGCAAAAAAGATTGCCGCTTCTTGCAGCTTGATTTACGTTAGTCCTTAATCTTGTGGTTTGAACTTGTTTCAATTATTTTTGGAAAACAGTCAAATACTCGTGAAGCCTGGTGCTAGAGCCTCATAAGGAAACAATGTAAAAGAGGCAACGAAGATGTAAACTTTGGTATCAGCCTCCAGAGTTTCTTTTTTCCTACTTGTGGACTGTCCTTATTATAGTTACTAGTACAAAAGCCATTAAAACACTTCTATTCACGTTAGAAAAAAATTGCAGTTGAGAAAAAAAATGCAGTAAGTTACTGGACAGCGCAGAATGTTTTAAAAGTTAGGCTGCACACCAAGTTGGATATGTCACCGACATGTTGTGATCGTTCCTGTTTTGAGTGTCTTCGTTGACTTCGTTGTTTCAATGTACAATCAAGAGATGTCTTTCCTGTAGAAAAGTGTATTTTTCTTGCTTTTTTCTGCTCATGATTTTTGTCCATTAGCAGCACCTTACATCCAAAAAAAAAAGATAAAAAAGAAGTACTTATAGAAATGCTTTGTTTATATGGTGAATGGCCTTTTTGTGAGAACCATATGTGCTCTTGCCTCGTGGACAATTCAAACTTTTTTGTCAGCTTCTAAAGCGCTAACAGCTCACTCGCAGCACAGACGGTGAAGGATGTGACGAAAAGAACAATGTGTCTGCTGTCATTGTTTTAAAGTCACCTCTCGTGTGCGGTACCCATTCAAGTTTCCACCATGTGGCTGAGTGTCCTTCTGCACCCAATAAAAGAGCGAACAAGTTCCGGAGGTGTGGTAATTAAAGCGGCAACTCAATAATGTGACAGAATAGCTGAACAGCTGTTTGAACAGTTGAAGCATGTTTGATTAAAATATCATCGCGCTGCATTAGTGATGAAGTCGGAGCGGAGCGTAACCCCCGCCAAGGTCACGCACCCGTCTCCGCTGATGTTTCTTAATAAGGAAACCATGCTATAATCTGCGATGGAGATGAACCGAGCTCACTATTTTCAGGCTTCTGCTCATGTAAATTCAAGTAGAGATGAGCGTGTTCATCCAGCAGGTTCGCCGTATCAGTTATAGGAGTAACCATAATGCACATGGAAGGATACGTCCTCTCATGCGGGCGATGTAATGTTGTTAACAGTGGAGGAATCCTCTGGACTGGCAGATGTCCAGGTGGAAATGAAAAAATCTGCCCATGAGGATTATGGGAGCTGCTATAATGTAGGACACTGTGAGCCTTCCTCATTCTCCACAATGCTTTGTGCTGATGCTGCTGCCAGTGTGTTGGTAGTGACGCACCAGGGGGGCCCTTGTTTTTTAATAGAACAACAATCTGAGGCCTCCGCCAGACAAACAACAATGTGAAATGTGTGTGTGCGTCTGTGTGATGTTTTTTTTTTTCAGCATCCTATACTTTTAATTTTCATTGCATTGCTACTGTAACATTTACTGCACATCCCAATGTTCTCAAATGTTAAGTGCAAATGAATAATTAAAGACATAATTTCAACTTGCGTTTAAATAAATGATAAATACATTCATCTGTGTGCGTAAAACGCATTGTAGATTCTTTGTAGAAGTCTGAAAAACAAAAGGCTACTGCAGATTTAATGACTGTGGGTAATAATTGGTTCCTCATTGGATCATTTCTAGGCTCACTTGCAAAACAAAGGAGACGAAATTATACATCTGAAGAATTTCAAGTTTTCATTTCTGCCGCAACAAGACAGCACTTGACGATATTACTTCTGTGGACGCAGCTGCTCAGTTGGTGCAAGATGTGGTGCCTCAGCAAACATTTGTGTTTGGGTCCCAACCTATTTCAACCGTCATCATATCATTAATGAAGAAGAACAAACCTGAGTGCTGGCAGAAGAGAAGGCTTGTTTGTGGCCTGACACACGTCCAACATGTGCACACCGGCTTATGACAAACTGTTGTCACATCATGCCTCCTGCTTTAATTGCAGCCCTTCTCCCTGAGGTTTGTTGGATATTGTGTATAAGATAAATTATCTTTCATAAGGTGTTGTGGGGATCTGATGAAAGCTAACTGAGAGGGGAATTGAACTGAAAAGCATCATCTTTGAGTGTTACAGATATCATCTGTCTCTCTGACAGTGGCATGATTCAACAGGATAAACAATGAGTGTGTTTGTGTGTCGGGGCGGTTTGCGGTGAAAAGCAACACTTTGGTTGGTGTGTTGGGTCTGAAGAGTGGATTTGTTCCAGTTATTGAGTTTTTTCTCCCACTATGGTGGAGTTTGAAGGGGAGATTTCCAGCCAGCGAAGTCCTGGAGGCTTCGCGAAGAAATGATCTCAGCAGCTGCTGAAGATGTAATGATAACAGTACATCACTAAAAGCAAATTACCAATTCAGTGGCGTTGCCAGCATGTCCATTACACATGACTGGATGGAGTGACAGTGAGTAATGATTTGGCACTTTTTTTATTAAAGCTTTTGTTCACGTCCATACCTTCGACTCTCAGTGCTCGGGATGGTGTGGCTTATCCAACGTTGCCCAAGGTTGTGTTAAAGTGTGTGAAAAGCCCATAATTAAAGTCAAATCACAGTGAGCGCATTTGATTACCACTGGATACGTGAGCTGATCTACATGGGGGGGAGTGATGGGTGAGCAGAGAAAGGGGGTAGAATTAGACTGTCATTCTGCTCCCAGCACCCTTCGCACACGGAGTCCCCATGGAACCCCAAAGAACGAGCGCTGTAAAGGCTGAGAGAAAAACAAGTTTCAGAATTGAGACCGGAGGAGTCCTTTGGCTTAGTAATTAAAGCCTGATGGAAGAAAAGCCTGTGCAGAAGGCGAGGCTCTCTGAGGCTTTCGAAAACTGCTGTTTTCTTGGATGTCACACGCTATTAGTGAGACCCACAAACCCCCTTCAGCCTGAATCACTGCCTTTATAAAATTATGCATCAGAAATGTTATATTCTGTTCCCTTCTCTGGTTCTGTCTGGCAGCCATTTTTAAATTAGACACAGAAGTACTCTCGCTTTTCCCCTCTGTTTGGTTATTCAAGACAATATGTTGCCATCTCTAAAGTGACATTGGTTATTATTAGATCAACGTTAGTACATTATTATTCACTTCTTTTAGGGCGATGGAATTTTCTCCAAGTGAGGAGGCTGAAGACTTCTGCTCTACCTTTTTCACACCTTTTCTTTCTCGTGCTCAGGGGGCCGTGGGGAGTGACTCAAGTGTTGTTTTTTTGCAGGAATGAGAATAAAATGGAGTGAAGACTGGGATGATGTGAGGGATGGATGAACAAATTAATCAGCGCAGGAGAGGAAACAGCTGCTGTATGACAGTTTGTAATGCCACCTCTCTGAAGATCAAAGAGCCCGTGGATGCCAGATGAAGATATCCATTCATCTCGGCTCTGTTAAGCAATTCACGGCATTTTCAAGCATACTAGAGAATCATAAATCTGACTCTTGTTCACGCTCAGACTACAAAAATTCAGTGCCACACTTTGGTCCATATTTCCGATGATGTTATAATGTATTCCTACAGAGACCATTTACATTTATAACAATGTCTCGAATTTCTGCAGAAGAAGCCGTAATAATGAACCCGGAGGAAAGGCTGTAATATATAATTTTCTGCCTGCAAAGACGAGAGCTCCAATCTCTCCCACAATCCCTTTAAATCATGCTTTCGAGCACCTGTGTGGACTGCAAATTTAACACAGCCCTCGTTCTGTCGGTCTTGCAACAAGCAGTAAAGCTCTGCAGCTACAAATCTCTCATTGTTCATCACTGAGGGTGCTCTATATTTCCTCCAAAACATCTGTGTTCCACTGCAACAAATAAAGACGCTGCCGGTAAAATGGTAGCTGTTTGTCTCCCTTTTCTTGCCTGAAACTGAATTTATGGGAAAAAGTGTTGGAAAGTGTGCTGGGTCACCTCTCAGTCTCAAGATTATGAATGGATCTTGAATATTGCGTTTTGGAAAAGATGGAGCTTTTCCCCTCTGTGTGTGCTCATAATGCTGTGTTAAATTCATTCTCTTAGAGAAAATGTGCTTAATTATGTTGTTGAGAGTTAGA
>JAOXYL010000045.1:11855913-11867994 GCA_028564955.1 Terapon puta
ATTGGTTTGAAGTGATTTCTCACCAGTATTTAATATCCACATGCTTTCAAAAACAGTGTATAGAGTGTATTTCTTAGTAAACCTTGTCCTGTTATGGTAACTATGCTTGGAGTATACTTCCTGCAATAGGAAATGAAAAGGAAATGAAAGGAGGGGCACAAACAAACTGCAGATTATTATCAGTGTCCAGATAATTAAAAGTCAGTTTTTTTGCACCCAATTATTACCTTCTATATTCAAAATACATGCAGATAAATTCCCCCTTTTTGAACAATAAGACCTAGAAATGATAAGTCAGTGAGATGACGTACAGTTTTATGTAGGATGAAGTCATAATGTCCACGCTGAGTCACAGTCACCCCTGACCTGTGGACACTCTCCAGAAACCGCTAATCCCTGTATGGGAGAGACAGACAGAGACGGGGAGAGGCACTCTGGTCTCATGACGGATCAGTTTAGTCTGAGTCATTATGGAGGATTATGGAGAGCAGGGGGCGATTAAACACACACTACAGTCATCCAGTCATGGGCCTGTTCACCCAAATGCATTGTCACTGGAGTCCGCATCACACATCTTGTAACCAGGCAAGATGTCAGACCCCCGACACCTTTCTTGCTCGTAGCATGGAGAGAAAAAGAACCTCTTGTTTCAGAGCCTGCTCGTGGACGTAGTGAAGCTGCCCCGTCAGAAACCTGAGCTTCAGTGACGCGTAGCCAGCCAGAAACCAGATACTCTGGAGCAGCTCTAGAGGACCGTTGCACCTTGTCCTCCTACCGTCTTCCTTTAATGCCTTTAGTCTCCCTTTTCCTCCTCCTCCCTCCTCTACCAGAGTTCAAATGTCAACAGTTGTTTCATTCAAGCACTCAGGTAGCTTGACTTTTTTCCCTCTCTGGTCAGACCAGGAGCAAGAATTGACATCAGAAGGACAAGGATGTATAAACACCATGAGTTTGGACCTTGCTGTATTCAGTCTCTGTATTTTCTAACTGTATTTGAGGTGACAGTGAGTCTTGCTGCTGCTTATGCCAGAGTCCAAAATATGTTGTTGGTTTTAACAAGGACCCCCCCTCCAACTGGTGCCACAAAAACTCTGAAGAGTATTTAACAGTCTGTGAGACGCCGTGACCGTGCAGCATTTTGTTGTCCGCAGGGAACTGAATCTCATCCAATGTGTTCTCATCCAGAAGACACACACTCATGCATGCACTCGCATAGAAACACACACACACACAAACAAGTGCACACATCATGCTTTTGATGATCCTGGTCTGTTCAAATGGCATCAGGCCTACTTTACATAATCCAAGCATGTTTGCATGGTGTGTCAGGTGGCTCTCTCGGATGCCAGGATTATTTTGCCCACAGTCAAAAACAGTGGAGGAACTGTGGGCCGCTTTGCATGCTACCTGCAAAATGTTGTTTTCAAAAATCAGCTCAAAAGAGGAGTTTTTTTTTTTCTTTTCTATTTTTTGCACACATTCAGTTCTGTTAATTTCATTCTCAGACTGTATTTCCTTCAGTCACATGGCCCAAGAATGGAGCTTGATAGCATTTTTGTAACATTGTATCTGTTGTAATCAAGTGATCATTGTTCATGGCGAGCATTCATAACAATGAGGCTGAGTCTTACAAACCCATCCCTCGGTGTTTCGAAAATTCTCCCTAGCTATCCTATAGAGCGACGTATCAGAACACGATCTGTTTGCTTGCATGATTTACAACCCACCAGAGCCAAGGTGGAACTGATTTCAATCACTAAGTGGTGTTCAAACAGCATATAATGACACTGTGACATGAACTACAGTTCCCTAAGGCATAAACATACTTACTTCAGGCGCTGTGCTGTCTTTCACATAACTTCACATAACTTAACATTCATGCAGACAGCAAAAGTTATGGGTTAAAATGAAGTTTCTGATCTACTACAGTCATAACATCCGCTTTAGACATGTAACCCCTCAGTCAAGCTTGCTGATCTGCCAGATGCCAACTTTTATGTGTGAGTAACAGCTATCACCCCTCATTAGTGTATGTAAAACTGCTCCGCAGAGTGAGTCCAGACCCGTTTAAATCCTGGGTAAACAGGGCTGCAGACCGCCCGTCTGTATTGTGTGGGTTTATCTCAGTTTGGTTTTGTTAGCTAATGGCGGTGGATTGCTGCTGGTGTTATCCACATCATGACACACTTTTGCCCTCACACCTTGCTCGATCAAGAACACTTGTTGCCTAGCAACGTTTTGCACAGACCGTGACAACAATAAATAAATGAGTGAGAACTGCTGGGAAAGGACTGTTGATTCATGTGACGTTACTGTAGCGAGGGCATTTGTTTGCTATCGGTAACATGACACATTTGCATTGATTTCATTATTCAGATGTAGTAAAATGTTGTTGACTCACAACTTTTGTGTCCTACAAATAAACCAGTCCCTCAGGTATTCAACTCCGTACCACACCTGTTTTTAAGATTATGCTGTTCTTATTGTAAGATAGGGGGACTTTAAGGTTAGAATTAAATAGCATTTAGTCTTGTAACCCAGCCTCGTTCTGAGTAATGTGGCGGACTTATTCTTTGCCATCGTTTTTTACCCTCCATTTTATTTCTCAGTTTCTCATTTTCTGTTTCCTGCTTAACCCAACCCTCTTACACTCATCATCCCTTTTCTTTAACACGTATTCTCTCTCCGCTATATACCTCCTCAGCACACTGTCCCCCTCCTCTTTTTCTATCCCAGCTGTTGCTCTCCTTGTCAGTCCCCTTTCTCCTGTTTTGTCAAAGGGCAGATTTACTGGGATGATCTCTTGGCCTTTATCCGCTAGGCTGTTTGAACTGCCAGAGTCAGTCTTGCCATAAGGCAAGGTGGGGCAGTAAAGGTGTAGAAAGACAGAGCGGGGAAGGGCACTGTTTACATACTGATGAATGTACAGGTCATAGTGATGCATCAGACCGGCAGCTGTTGAACGTCATGGAGAGATTGTCACAACAGTGCAGAGAAAAGAAAACTGGAGGCATCGCCACTGTTGCAATTATGTAATTTGACATATTGATGGATTTGAATACAGATAATTACTGTCAAGGCACAAGGACTGCTACTCCTTTTTATGAGTTTTTCTGTGAGGTTTGCGTAGACGCCTCCTTTTCTCATTTGTTATGATACCGGGCTACAGCATCTACACACCTTAACAGATATGCAAATATTGAATGACTAAAGTGTTGTTTATCCAGTGAGCAAATGCTTCCCCTCTGCGATATCCCGGGTCTTCTATTTGTTACAGACAGATTAGCTGTTCATGTGCTCTGAAGCAGAAGCCTCTCTATTTGTACAGTTTGTCTGTTTGTTTGTTTTTTGAATGTCTCAAGGTTGCATCACTATTAACACTCGGTGTACAGAACAGCTGTACTTGCTGGCTACTGATTTTTCTATGTGACATTTAAACACTGTACATGGAAAAATAAATGCCTCTGGGAAAAGCTCAGAGCAGGAAATGGTCATAACATACAGTATCAAGTTTCCATCATGACAGTTTGCATCCTTTTACAATGATGCAGCTACATTTACTGTTCATTTTGTAGTCGAACTGTTTTTCAGATTATGTACAATGATAGGATTTAAAACAGAATAAATATGTTTGTTGAGTTACTGTAATTTTGCATAATTTCCATCATTCTTTCTCTTTGGCTTCTTACAGTAAAGCAATCCTCCATCTGTGCCAAGACAAGTTCTCAGAATCGTTGGCAAACACACATTTCTTGCAAACACACACATTGTTCCTTAATATCTACCAGTCATTTGAAGGGTGTTAAAAAATGGTGTTTGTCAATGGACTTCACCAGCCAAACACAAACAGACGTGTAAATAACCACACACACGTGCAGAGGCCTTTTCAATCTGTGTGCAGCACACTGCACCATCCAAGCCTCACAAACAGTATGTTAGAAACAGACACAAGTCAGCTTGAAGGCCATCTGGCTCAGTTGCTGCTCTTAGTGCTGCACAATGCTGCACGTGGATTGACCATTTGATATTTATGAAATTATAGGTGAAGTATTTGGCAACCAATAATTGTTATAGTGTCACATTGATGCATTTCGGTGGAGCAGTGAAATTGAAGTTTATTTTTGTATTTTATTTCATTTCATTTGTTTGTTTTGGGCTTCAATAAATATGCAAAGTACTATGAATTCTACCACTATGTTTTTGTGGATTTTAATTATGACTTTAAAATCACAGACTGTGTGCTGTGTACTGTGTGGCGGGGAGGTCAATAGGAAATTTAATTACAATTTTCCACATGATGATTTTGCTCCATAATCCTAATTTGATTGCTTTTGTGAGCAACATGCAAAGACAGAGGGTTATAATTTGTGGCTGCCAGCCATCTGAGCTCTTTTCGAATAGCCTAGCTGTAGGTGGTCCGGTTTTTCTGGTCCAGGCACATGTATATTTTTCCTTTCATCTCACCGAGGGAATCCTTAGTAACATAATCTGCAGACGGGGACATTTGTTTTTCCTTCATGTACAATATATTTAGTGCATATTGTGTGCTTATTGTGATTATACACGGCTGTCAGTGTCATGAAATATCTGCTGATAACATCTTTTTTTCTATTGAACAAAGAGAAAAGGGAAAGCAAACAAGATCAAACAATTAGATCACTGCTGGCCTGTTTCTCCTGACATTAACCTGTGCATTTTGCTCTTTCTCTTTCTTTATGTCCTCTCTGTGACAGGTGTAGTTTTGATGGAAATCTCAGAAGTCCACAGGAAGGTTCATCTTGAGCTGGAAGAAAATGTGAGTGCTTAATGTTTTCTACTTGCATATATGCTTCTGTGTAATGTAATTGCTACCTAATTTCATTTGCCCCACCCAAGTGCACACTGAAAAGACGCTGTTATTCTCTGAACCTGTTGATCCGTGTACTTCTAGACGAAAGCCACAGTTCACTAAGCACCTCTATAGTGTTTTACTGTCAGCTAGTAGCTTTCTTTCTCCTCCGCCCACCTTAGATAGATAGACACTGCCTCCTCCCTATCTACATCCTATGCAGTGGCGTTATGAACAAGCAAAATACAAAGAGGCTGGATGAGGAAAGGAAACGACAGTTTTTGGTTGTAAGAGCGCCTGTCTGTTTATTTCCTCGCTGACAACAAGGAGCAGGTCTCAACATGCCCTGGGAAAATATCATCTGGAGCTGTTACACTTTGGTGTATTATGAAACTACATCCTAATTTAAGCTCTTAACTTGCTAACACACCAGAAAGAATTTATTTAATGAAAGTTGTTCTATTAATTTATCATGTAATTATTATTTTCAGTTCTTTTATTCATTGTTTTAGTTTGTAAAATGATACAAATTAAGCACAAATGCTCATTAGAAAGTCCCAGCTCGCCTTTTCTAGTTGTTCATTAAAGGGACTCAATTTGTCTGCAATACTCCATAACATTTATATTAATCGAGCTGTCAAAGAGCTTTTTGATCTTAGCACAGCAATCACTAGATTTGTTTTTTCAAATTATGAGCTTTGTGCTTTGGAAAACAATTGTGTGTGTATATATAAATGGATTATACCAAGTATGAAAATAACCTGTTAAAGTTAAACTTTGGGGTTTAAAAGATGAGAAGAAATCCTGAGATATTGTTATCAGCGTCACTGAGTTGACTTATTAACTTATTGACTGTGGTTGGTGAGTCACAGCATCAATTCAGGTCAGAGAAAGTGATGGAAGAAAAAAAATGCAGATTTCCAAGAGGGCATGTGTGATGGGGTCCACTGTCATCTGCGTTTGTTCATTAATGGGGTCTTCCGTTTCATTGGTCCACCCATGTGGGCGCCGGCGCTGCTTTGCAACAAGGGATGGGAGCGCTTCAACGCCCTCTCAGTAATGAGAGGGAGCTGGAGAAAAATGGAGAGATGTCTGTGGGCATTCCCACGCTGTGTTTCTGACTCATTCATAAGCGCAACCTCAAACTTGGCTCTCACCCCCGCAAACGCGCACCCATACACTCTAAATGATCACTCTCCATTTCTTTCTTAGAGACTTACAGTATCTCTGTTTGGTGCTGACAGCAAAGCTGACAAACCGTAGCCCTCCATCCTCCTATCAAGTTTATAATCACCACTGTGTCTTCCTCCCCTCTCCTCTCTCTGTTCCCTCCTCCTCCTCACCTGAAGTTTAAGAGGTTCCACAGGGAGATAATAACCGAGCTGGAGAGAAAAACTGACATGGATGTCAAATACATGACCGTGAGTAGACTGTGTGTGTGTGTGTGTGTGTGTGTGTGTGTGTGTGTGTGTGTGTGTGTGTGTATGCATGTCTGTGCATGTTTGTTTGTGTGTCTGAGTCATTTTGTGGCAGTAGCACTACATCCAGCCCCCTCCTGAGAACACCCTGTCGTATGAAACTATGTTTTTTTATGTTTTTAGTTTGTTGCCTCGTACATTTTACTCATACAGGGAACGTTTGGGACTCGTGAACATGGCTGTAAGCTCAAAGCCTTAGTGTACACATGTGACTGATGATTATTGTGATCACGAACAGGATGAGCAGGTGTATCGATGGAACACTGTGATCACTCAATGACATGACGGGTTTCATTTACACTCAAGTACTTGAACCGTAATCTAATCCTGTGCAGCAATTTCAGTCATTATGTCTGCAGTCATGCTAATTAATGTATGTCCTAATGGGAGTTACAGCTGCAACACTAAACTAGAAAAACAAGATAATTTTTTCCAGCATTCAGACATGTTTTTTTTTCCCCACTAATTTCAAATTGGAATTAGTGATGGTTTATGCTTTGATTCACAATCCGCAAAGCCCCTCAGATACAAATATCTGCACGACTGCACAAAGGTAGCTGAAATATGTATGATTTTTGCACAAACTTGTAATGTTTCATTATAATGAATAATCCTCATTTATTCATTACTGTTGATTTTTCATCTTCAGCCAATGCAGATGAAAACAATTCAATATTAAAATACTGTTTTATCAAATAACTGTGTTGATAGAGAAACTGAAATAACTGTAATAGTAGCAATATTAATGATAGCGGCCATATGTGGGTTGGATAACCTCAGAATTGAATCAATCTTTACACCATTTAATTAAAATTCCCATAAATATTAAGCCATTCATTCTAGAAAGGCAAACTGGATCCTGATCTTTTGGGGGGTTTTGTACCTGAAATTGTCCTGGTGACTATCACACTGGTCTTGCAGCATTCATGTGGATCTGTCCTCTTCTCCAGGCCACATTTAAGAGGTACCAGATGGAGCACAAGATGAAGCAGGACGTTCTGGAGAGGTCCCAGGCAGACCTGAAGAAGCTGAGGAGAAAGAGCCAAGGCAAGAATGCCAACAAGTACGAAAACAAGGAGAGCGAGGTGAGCTGGAGATCACATATGGGTGCTCCCTTTGATACACACACACACACACAGAGGCGTGTTCATATACGCATAGACGTAATTACACGGACACACATTCATTCACAAACCATGACACCTGAGACGCAGCATGTGTGTAACTGTAGTTGGGGACAATGCGTGAAGTGTCTGGTCTGTGCAGTCATGCAGAAGAAGATCTATGTTTGTTGTTGGCTTCTTTTGTCTGTTCCTCAAATACACCCGCATGCAATCCTCGCCTGCACCGCCATGCTCCGCTCACATGTTGAAGGATAAAAATGGACGCGCACACAAACAAAACAAAACAAGAAACCTTTGTCTAATTTACATCTTTTGTCCTAGTTCTGACATCAGTCTGTCTGTTGTCATGGTCCATTTAAGAAGGTTGATCTGATTTAGTCACAGTTACCACAGGTGTTTTACCTGAGTATACTCGGTGAATCACTGAAGAACGTCACGTCATTACGGTCTGTTTTAAGTTGTCATTCCTCTGACACTTCACACCCTCACAATGACTCCACCGAACAAAAAAACTGGAGAAGAGTTTAATCCCAAAGCTGCAACCCTGAGAAAAGAGCAGCGTCACATCTTGCATAACTTTCCTAGCATCGATCCAGTCAGGCAGCCTGTTTGCCCAGGCGTGTGTGTGCGTGTGTTTGTGTGAATGTTTAAGGGTTTGTGTGTTCTGTCAACACAGTCTACCCAGCTCCTGTCCTGGCAGGGTTAAAGCAGGAGGAAGAAAGAAATTACTGAAAATGAATTACATTACTGATTATTGGTTATATAAAAGCTTCAAATCTTCTTGTGTGTTCTACATTTATTTTGATTTATCATTTACCCAGATTAGAGAGATGCCAGTTTTGACCTGCTGTGAGTTGAAGCATTTAGTTTATCAAGAGATTTTCTGACTGACAGAAAATTACTATTGTAATAATCAATTTGCTTCAGATTTTTTTCCTTTTTCATGTAACAACGAAAGTTCTATATGTTTTCAAGGCAAAATAAGATCTAGGATCATTCAATAATGAAAACCATTACCTGCAGCCCTAAAAGTATTTATAAGTTTTTTTAGCACGAATTACAATGTGTTGTACATTACTACGCATGAAAGAGCAGCTGAAAGCATCTAAAAATTAATGTCTACAAGCAAGCTGTTGTATAAACTTCAGACTATTTGCCTCTTTATACCCCTCTTTTATTTTCTCATTCTTCCTCATTATTTGCCCACTATATCTCAACCTTTCCTCTTTCCTTCTCACCTCTCCTCTCTCCTTCATCTTCTCACTAAGCCATGAGTTACAGTGCACGCTCGCTGCTGTGCTCCCTTATCTGATTTATGGACAGGTATTAGGATTTAGAGTTGGGCTAGAAAACAGACATGGACACACACACGCACACAGACAGACAGAAAGACAGAGACAGACACAGTGTCTGGGCCCAGAGGCAGGAGTTTACTGCAGCAGATGATTCAACAGACACCAAAGACAGTTCAAAGCTGGGAATGATCCGTTTGAGAGCAGAGACAGGATTACTAAACAGAAAAAGAAAATAAAAGTGCTCTCAGAACTGTCAAACAATTGGGCGTTGTGTTGATGTGAGCTCAACTTTTGGACTCGAGACAGAAGATTAACAAAGATTGAGATGCGCATCAAGGCTCTTATGTGTCAAAGAAAGAAAAGTGCGTTTTTCTCTTCATGTCTTATCTCTCTGTTGCCACCCCTCGTTCTCTCTTACCCATAGTTCTCTCGGTATAAACACAGGTTGTCCATAGCAACGAGCTCGCTGTGTTGACAGATGTAAAGTGAGTGTGTGTGTGTGTCTGTGTGTGTCAAAATAGCATTTCACACTCCCACTTTTTTCATGGTTTTTCCTTTTCATACTTGTTAGAAATGATGCTGCCCACCTCTACAGTTTTGGAAAGGTGTTCATTCTCTTTTTTCCCACTTAATTCTTCTTAATTCAGATTGTCTTTATTTGCATGAAACGTTACGTTATTTCTTGCCAGAACGAAACACAAGAATAGATAATAAAGAAGTAAAGGTATTTTAAATGCATGTGACACATTTGGTAAATAATTTCACGGGCAGTAATGAAATTATAATTACCCTGTGGGAAACATCTCATTTAGCTAAACAAGTGCAAGTTATGAATACATATTTGGAGATCTGGGGCTGCACAGAACTGTGTATTCACAATTTAAGCTGTTTGTACAAAGAAAAAAAAAGTAAAAACACAGTCTATTTTAACATTTATGAAGATATTTGTCCACCTCAGTCCACTTTATAAATCTGTTACTATGGAACTGGATACGCGTGCGCAAGCCTCATTTCCACCCCCACAGTTCACCATAAATGGATGTAAAACACCACCGCATAGTGATACTCCACCGTTTGTTAGACCTGTCAGTGTGACAGCAAAGGAGAAGTGCTATTTAACGGGTTGTGGCACTTCAGTGAGGTTCTCCAGCAGCACCAGAGCAGCTGTCAGTACACACAGAGGAAGTGATCGACACAGAGCTCGTATCAAAACTGACTTTATAAAGCGCTTCCCAATACAGGATGAAATAAAAACATTATTGGCTTTGAAATGATGGCTCTGAATGATTATTCAGAAATATTATATATAATGTAGTATTACTATTATATATTATAAATGCGTGTTTGACATACATATGTATACATATGTATGAGAAATGGTGTAGTTTTTGTGCATATCAGAAAACTCCTTGTAAAAGTAATTTCTAGTTTATTCCTTTATTTAGCTGTTGAAGAAGCTCTTCACTTATGAAAAAAGTTTACTACACATTGATGATTTGGCTTTTCATGTATACAGCAGAGTCAAATACTTTCTGGGAGTCAGCGAAGCAGGAATGTGCTTGAGATCTGTTTTTGAATATCATGAAGGTCATTTGAAGTTCTCAGCTTGTGATCTGTTTGATCTGTTGTTTCTCATAAACCCAATCTGACTTCGCTATCGTACATTATGAGATACTTGATATTCATGAGTTGATTATGTAGCACTAAAACTTGACTTTATAGCAGCTGAAAATAGATTATGGGACGTCCTCGGTGAATGCATACACCTGGAACACGAAGAGGCAGGAAAAGAGAAATACAGATCCAGATCAACAGGTCAGCAAGGAGGTTATTACTGCGTAGGTGTGTTTGCTTCATACATTTGCATCAGCTTGTTTGTTGGCATGATAACAGTCTTACCTTTGTGGCTACATAACGCTGGGTATTGACTGAGATATCAGCAGCTGTAAATGGACGGGTTCATGTCAGGACTTCATGACATGAGAGAGAGACAGACAGGACGGGAGACAGACAGATTTGGTCAGGCAGACAGGCGGCGCTGTTTGGATGAGGATGACATCACCTCAGTTACTTATCTTTCGTCTGCACGCACAGGTGTACACTGTTCATATTTTTTGTGCCTGCTGCTGTTTAGGAAAACAATTAATTAGCGAGTGCTGGTTTGAACACTCAGGATATTGCTGCCTTGGTAGACTAGTAAAATTTGTTATCGCCTATGACTGTTTACATAGAAATACTCAGTATGGTTTTCTCTGTATGATTTTTGAGGGCTTGTAACCGTTATATAAACATTTACTTGAACTCATTAACGCTTTCCTGTCTCGGTTTGTGGGTTAACACAGTAGATGAACATGTGAAGTTATCACACTTGAATGCACTGATCCCAGTATAACTTCCTGGTAAATAAAACCCTCAGCCACCCAGGGCTTTATCAGAAGAGGGTGGTTGTACGAGCTGAATAGAGAGGGTGTGTACTATTATATTAACAACCGTTACAGGTGTGCCAATTCTAGCCCATTGGATGAAGATGACGTTATGGATCGTGCAGCTTTGACAGGGGATCAGGGAGAAATGACAAGTTCACTCCCTCTGCCATCTCTACCTATATAGTTAAAAAGTCATACAAATGCATTGTATCAACCAGAAATCATTCAAATCTGTAAAAGAGTCTGTATGATTTTTTTTTTTTTAATGTCCAGTGCTTTTCACAATATGGTAATGTCAGAGTTTTAGAATACAAGAAAGAAATGTTTCACATCGAAGCACAGAGATAAACACTAATCTAAGATCCTTTCAGTCGCCCTCTGACCTTTTTATAATCCCAGGCTGTGAGTGTAGATAAGGTCACCTTTTCCTCCTGATGCTCCATCCTTTCACCAAACAGCCTTATCTCTCAGAACGGTAAACTCCAGCCTAACAATGCCTTTTCCCTCCTGCAAGAGAGAGATTAGGATACTCAGAAAGGCACTCTGCTCCTTTCATATCGTTTATATCATTTGCCCTTGTTGAGTTTGTGTACAGACTAGTGATGAAAGACCATGTGGCTGGGAAGATAAGACACACTGATCCATTTGAGATGATCGGTCATAAGAAGATGGGTCACAAAAGACAAGATGCGGTATTAGTTGTTGTAGTATTGCATTAAACATCTGGATATGTGTTTGTCGTCAGTGTCTGGAAACGTTGACAAGCCGCCAGATGGACATGCAGTTGTTCATCGCAGATGGCTGCAAGGAGGCTCTGCTGGAGGAGAAGAGACGCTTCTGTTTCCTGGTGGACAAACACTGCATGTTCTCCTACCAGACCGCATCCTTCCACGACAAGGTACAAGACACTCCTGCCTCATGATGTCACAC
>JAOXYL010000045.1:11868094-11885513 GCA_028564955.1 Terapon puta
AAACACTGCATGTTCTCCTACCAGACCGCATCCTTCCACGACAAGGTACAAGACACTCCTGCCTCATGATGTCACACTTTATCACGTATGCTTCTTTGGTGGTGAGCAGCTATGTGGGATTCTCGGGAAAATAAAAATGTCAGCAAGATTTTCAACTGCTGTGACCCTGAAATATGTTAGGCTGTACTTAACAGAAAAACAGTTCAATCCCAAACCCACAGTGTCAGGGCTCTCAATGCATGGAGTTACCATAGCGATGAATATTTTTGTCCACAGTTTCTACTGATTACTCATGTTTTCTTTTAATATCTTTTTCTGTGTCCGTGCCTGCTGGACAGGCCAAAGACATCCTAACGGCCAAGCTGAGCAGCTGGCAGGAACAGTGCAACGACGCCACCGAAATGCCAGAGGGTGTCTTGACGATGATCGAGGGTCTTCGCACGCCCATCTCCATCACACCTCTGCCCTCTCCCTCTCCGTCACGACATAGTGTGGTACGATGGGAGAAACAGAGGGACAAATACGTGTTTGTGATATGTTGCTGCCTTGTTTCAGAGTGTATTTTCTCTATTTTCTTATGGTGAAAGATGATATCTCCAAGATTGTGATAGATACAAGAGATAAGAGAGAATGCTATTCTGTAAGATGTTGACATAAACACCATCATATTTAGTATGCTGTCACTTAATAATTTACATTAATGTAGACCCTTTTCTTTAACATGTCATGACTGCTGTAAGACAGAAAGTTAAGATGAGTCTTGTTCAGATCTTAGACGTGTTGTTTCAGGCATGAGACTGTGCACCTTGCCACTACAACCATCACTAGTTGTTGGTGATCTTGTACTGTACTCACATGATACCTTTGCCATCAAACTAACATTATCGTTAATATTTTTGTGGCAGAACATCGCTCCCCCCGCCCCACCTCTGAAGGCTCAGCCTAGTCCTCTGGCAAACATGTTCACCCAGGAGAACAATGCTGCCGGTGTCACGTCCGCTACCAACAACAGCACAGGTGAATATGGTTTTCATTTGGCACCTCCCTCTGTGCCGTTGTGGTTTTAAGCTTGTGTTTGGCAAGAAAGCAAGTAGAGAGCGAGATGTTTCTGTTCTTTCCTGAAATGTGAATGGCTTTAATAATAACCAGAACAAAAGAATCGGCTTCACTTGAGTTTGAATATCACTTTTTTTTTTCCCAGTTTCGCCACCATGTCATCACCACAGAGGTGTGGTGGCTCTAGATTCTTAGTCTGATTGTTGTTTTGTTCTCACAATGACTCTTCATCCTTTCCTTTCGTCTTTCCTCCCTCCCAGACCATGGCAACAGCGAGGAGAACAATCTTGCCAGGTCTGTGTCTGTCGCCACCGGCCTCAACAACATAGTGAAGAGGCCACGCGTGCGCACCATCTTCCCCCACACTGCCGGCAACAACAGCACACTGCTTAGCTTTGACGAGGGAGACGTCATCGTCCTGCTGATCCCTGACGAAAGAGACGGATGGATGTACGGCGAACTGGAGAAGAACGGAAGGTGAGTCACATCACATGTTGCTGGAACAGAAATGTGTTACTAAAGACTGTAATCACACAAATAAGAGACTGCAGTGTGCAGACGCTGTCCAGTACATGAGGACATAATTACACATGCGATGCACTTCATGTGGTGATTGTATATTCAAAATCCATATGTTCCTTAGCTACCTCATAGTTCAATGAATATTTTCAAGAAATGATTAATTCCCATGTTTAAATAAAGTATAATCACCACCTGACTCATCGTGGCCTCATCAGCAGTTGTTTTAAAGGTGGTTGCCATGCTCCTCCTTCCTCCTACCAGTCAGGTAATTAAAATGAGCTGGACTGCACTGTCCTGACTGGTCAGATGGTCCCTCGCCTGATTCTCATGCTGACCATGTACATGCATTGCACGCACACAGCTCCAGGCTCACCGAGCGCTGCCTGAGCTGGAACACTTACTGATAAGGAAATCAAAGTAAAGTATGGCCTGAGGGTGGGATGTACGATAGTGGACTGGAGTGAGGCAGAGAGAGAAGTTCAGAGTACCACCTGCTCTCCCACACAGACAGGCACCAACCGAGTCGGCTCTCCCCGGGTCTCTGATGTCTGACTTTTTAAACACGGATTTGATCTGAAGCCCTTGGAAGTGTGTTTTTGAATTTTAATCATTCATCAGGTTTGATCTTTATCACTATCAAGGGAAATTACCTGGCAAATGTATAAAAAAAAATTGATCAAGGGCAGAAAGGAATAATTTCTGAGTGCTTTCAAAAGTGAGGCTGCCACAAAGTAAAACTTTGGTCCTGTCGCCTCATTGCTGCAAGAGGGGCGAGCTGGCGTGTCTAAAGGCTTAAAAAGTGTATATCATCATGTTAATCAGAGCGCAGTTTCTGACGAGATAGACTTCGAGTCCCGCAGGAGGTTTGGCTTTGATGCATTTGGGTCTCACAGAGTTTCTCCCTTTGTCTTGTAACAGCTTTGATATTGTATCCCAGCAACGAGCCTGGCAACACCTAGACTGGTTCAGATACCCACACACACTATTGATGGACTGAGCAATAAATGTCAGCAAGATACATTTGAATCACAGTGGGCGAAAAATGCACTGGTAATAAAACAGAACAGCAATATTTGACAAATAATGACATGACAGATGATTATAATGGGCACTTTTTGTAAACTAATTTGATCTGTCTTATTGTCTTAGCCTGATTGTTAGTGTGAACACACCTGGGTACAAGTGCTACTATAGCGAGTTGTCCTTGAGCGAGATTTTTAATAACGCCAGGTTGTCCCAGCGAACCTGTTCAGTGGCCAGCAGGATTACTGCTGGAAGTGAGCCTGCGTTCCCTGAATAAATAAAAGCTATTATTAATATGAATGTGACTGAGTGAGGTGTATTTTCCAGTAGGAGACATTTTATCGCAGGTACACGAAGGAAACACCCTTTCTGAGAGTTTAAGTGAGTGTAAATATTAGCATTTATCCACACACAGGGAGAGGCTGACAGGCTACATACTGATTATGAGCAATCTTGTAGAATAACAGCAACAATGACATGCAGTCCTTGGCCTGAGCTTGTGATACAGATTAGCTCTCACTCATTTCTCCTCACATGAATTCCTTTTTAAATGTGTCTTCAGGCGGAAGTAAACCATTTTTCATAAGATAAAGGTGAGAAATTGTTGGAGTAAAGTCGCCTCAGTTTAATTTGATCATCCGACTGCCTTCATCGCATTCGCACTGTTTTTCCAACTCCATAAAGAAGTCAAGTTTATTTTGGTGTGTATGTGTGCGCATGTGTGTGGGCAGGAACAAATGGCTGCTTGAATTCTCTTATCGAGGTCAATAGAAACCTCACGGGTCTCTGAAGTCTGACTGAGACTCATTTGTTAAACCAGCGCAAAGACTCATTCAAGTCCCAAGCAAACACTGCAGTTGTGTGTTAGCCCTGCAGGCTTGAGATAAGGCCATGACCACAAGACCTTGATTCATTTAAGTCATTGATTTCCTTTTTCACCTTTTTAGAAAAATGGAAAATAATCAGTCTCCAGCCAACAAGATTTGCTGTTAGGGAAGACAAAATCAGAATAAAGGAAGAGGACATTGGGCCGTTCACTGTTCTCTCTTTACAAATCGGAAGCATCAATTCATCAGGATATTTTTTCTATGATGAATTCCAGCTCTTCGTTGCCATGGTTACAAAAAGCATACATCCACTCAGTATATAACAATACTCAGTGTTGGTGGGAAAGAAGCATATCTGCCTGTAATTGTCACTTTGTCCCTTCTGTCTGTATCTTCTGGTTAAACGTCACCGAGTCAAGGGCACTAATCATATGGAGAAGATTCCTGTGCAACGAGAGCCGACAGGGGAGCCGGCAGGAGGATGGACCACACATGTAATCATCCCTAACTTGGCTTCTCTCTCTTTGTGTCTTTTAGGAGGGGCTGGTTCCCTTCATCTTACTGCCGCGCACTCTCCGAACCACTCGTGAATAACAACAGGTAAGGAGACTCCAGGTCCCAGCTAACACACACGCAGGTTTCATGTTTCAGCCAGCTGTATTGTTGGCAGTGTTTCCTCTAGTTACTCCTGTTAGACCGATAACCTTTCTAATCCTATGGGGAGGGGGACTCTCCCATTTCTCAACCTTTGATTCCTGCTGTGCTGAAGTCACATTGTGCTCAGTCTCTTCAATGAAACCTCTCTACTAAAAAGGCATTTGCTCATGTACATATCATGCATGTCTCAAATCTGTGTAATTAAAATGAATAGAAAATCGGACTTTGCAAAAATGCAGCGAAATATCAGGAAACAGGATGTTGTGTCCTGATGAATAGATTTTGCTGACGTGGAAGGGAAACAGAGAGAGAGAGAGAGAGAGAAGGTTCAGAGAGTCGACTCAAGCCTCTTCTTCAAAGAGACTAATCCCTGTCGGATTAATTTATTAGATCTTAATGTGCTGCACCTCCCACAGAGAGGCTGCCAGCCAACTGCTACTAGTTGGGGAAACAGAGAGTTTAAATTCTAACCAGCGCTGGGGGAGACAACAACACATATAGATCCCTGTCCTTTTAAAGACCCTCCCGTGCCCACATTTAGACCATAATCTCAGCATCATGCCTATAAGGGTAACAACAACCTATGATTAATGTTAATCAAATTCAGGAACCCTAAACTGGATACAGCCCTCAAACAGCCTGAGCAGATAGAAATACAGGAGCGCACACACATGCCAGGAGACTCATGAAAGTCTGTAATTAGTTTGATTAAGTGGCCTTTTCTTCCCCTCTTCTCCCATCTTCACTCTCATTCATCCTTTCTTTTTCCTCATATGTCTGGGCTCTATTTTTGTCCTTTTTTCCTCTTTTTTATAAATTCCATCCCGTTATCTCTCATACCACTACCCCTTCTCGTGGCCCTGCTCCCCTGCAGCGTGTCAGCCGCCCCGTACCGCAGCAGGAGTGTGGTCAACCTCCACCATCAGGACACGGAGACCGACGAGGCGACCATGGTACTCCCCCCAGCGGACTACAGCGACACGCCTCAGCGCAACGCCGTGAAGAACAACGTCTCGTTCACCAGCAACGTCACCACAAACAACCACCACCACTCCCCGACGCCCTCTGCAGCCTCCTCGTCCTCGTCCGATCACCACACGGTCAGTCAGCACGGTTCCTGTGCATTCATCGCACATTTTCCCAGTTTTGGGAAAAGCCATGAATAAAATGCTCTAGTAAGTCTAGTAAAGTTAAGCCCTGCCTTTTATAAAATGATTGTTCTTAGAAATTTAATCAGCCCAGCACAGTTTGACCTACTGTCCTCTGCCAGACTTTTCTGCTGTGCTGGCACAGGCCTGCCGCGGTGTCGTGACAGGACTATCAATGTGAGGCTGCGTCTCACCTGATACCTGCAGTAGCACAGCTACTGTACCCTCATATGTGCAGCCTTATCTCAACTGCTGATGACTGTGTGTGTGTGTGCGTGGATGGTGTCAGATGAGCTTTTTATGTCTACCTCAGAAACCTGATCACACTCTGATACACTCTCAGTATCAGCTGACAAACACAATAAAAAAATCAATCTCAGAGGCAGTCCAGAGTTTGCTGTAGGCACCGTTTATATGATGTGAACGACTAATATGTGAGGAAAGAAGTGCACATCCTGAATATTTACATCCTCTGTGTATTTCGGATTAAAGCCTGTTTTTGTTATTCTCTAGCTTTAGTCTTTAGTCCAGTGTATAACCTGCCTCTGTCCCAGGGTATTTTGAATCCTTACCTGCCCCCATGTCCCATAATACCATAAGTACTTATTAAACCTTAAGGACTGATTTTTAATTCCCACCACAATTGTTCACCATAGATTAAGACCAGACAAACTCTGCTAGCTCCGAATGTTTTCCTTCCAACAAAATTAGCATCTGAGGACTTTGTTCATCCTCACATAGGGAATGAATGCAGAGCCGGGCAGGGCACAGGTGTAAAGAAGATCGCCTTTGTTACAATAATCCCTGGTGTGTTGATAATGAGTCTCCCAGAGTCTCTTCCCCAGTAAGAGGCAGTAACACTGGGATGAAGACAAGAAAAGCGTCAGCCTGGGTGACTAAAGTCCCCCTAATATACTGATGAATGAAGCTTTCTGTGTCTCCGCAGTAGATGTTTTTTTTATATATTTCCATCCTCATGAATGTTAACATTATTAATTATTACAGTATATAATGTTATAAGTTTAGCCTTTTCCCATGTCAACTTGGCTGTAGTCACTACTCCATGAATGTTTGCATGCGATGCAAAACATCAGCCAAAGTTGTGGTTTTCCTCTAGGAAAGCTTTTAGAGTTCCCCTAAGCTGAATAAATGTAAATGTGTTGTGGTTCCTTCAGGATCAAATGCACCTGCCCTCTCTGCACGGGGACATGCACACTGCTTTTCTAGTCTGCCTGCAGATTTTGGTAACATCTCACATTTTGTAGCCAATTATTTCTTTTTGTGTATGCACATGTGCATGTTCCCTTTTCAAAAACACACCAAAAGACTTGACCACAGTTGGGCCCAGTTCTGAAAAGGTGCATTTTTGAGACAGATTTAAAGATGAAGCAGACTTTGCTCAGAGGTCATTCCAGAGTTGTGGGACTCTGTCTCCAAAGACTTTTAGCCTTGACCGAGGAATTGCTAGGAGGATCTCAGGATGTTATCAGGTCCATAAGAGGTTAGTAAGTCAGTGATATTTAAGTATTGGCAATCCCAGAGCGTGCTTTAAAATTAAGCATTAACATTTTACAATCATTTCTCACATAAAGATAACAAGTATAGAGATTTGAAAAAGGCCATTATGTGGACAGTGCTAAAACAGATATAAGTAGAGACTAACATACTGTACATGCTATTGATTTACTCTCAAATTTACGGTCTCACTGTACCTCGACTCACCATTCGGACTGGAACAGACTGGATGATACGATCAGTGTATCATTTTGCAAGTCAAATCAAGTATAATAAAATGTGTTTATTATGGCACCTTTACAACTCTATTATATAGATGGAAGGCCCAGACGCACACCAAACCAGTGTGGCTATTCTGGTAGATTGTGATGTTTGACCCAGATGGACGTTCTGTGGTCAGATGGCAAACGGAGATACTTTTCTCTTTCTTGCCTCTACAGTATTCATTATTTACCGCACATTTAGTCCACTGGCACGGGCAGACTCACAGTAGTATGGCCAACCATTACGCTTTTGTGTGTGCGTCTTCACTGTCAGGCCTGTCAGTCTACATCCTGCCTCCATCTCTCTACCACTGACTCTGCATTATGGTGGAATTCCACTGTGGGTGAACCCGATACCCACCTTCCCTCTCTGTCGCGCTCTCTTCATTCTTTCATTCTCTTGTTGTCGTTTTGTTGTCATTTATCTCCACATCTGCACGCTTGTCTCTCTGTCGATCTTCAGTACATACTTCTCTCTCCTTCTCTTTGTCCCTCCCTCCATTTCCAGAGTAAATAAAGGAAGTTTATCCTCCATTCATTCCTAGTGCCTCAACGCTTGCTTTAACTTCTGTTCAAAACACACACACACACATCCCAGAATAGACATGCGTGTGGGAAAAAGTTCTCCAGTGCTGCAGTCGACTATAATACTCTGGTTTATGTTGAGTGGGTGGCTGAGGTTGTGTGTTGGTGTGTGCACGTGTATGTGCACGTGTGTTGAGTAAGTTTGTGACTTAACAGCAGTGGTGAAGATTATTGTCAGTATGATGTGTGTGTTGCATCAGTTTTTGTGCCAATCATGAGTTTCTTCTGCACAGATGGATGTAAAAGAGGAAGTCATCTTTATAATTTGATTTTTTTTTTCCAGCCTGTGCTCTATATAGAAGTTGATGTTAAGCCAAAACGCACAGTGCTGTTTCCACATTTTCATCAGTAAAGTTTTTTTTTGCAATGTTGCAGGTTCGTGCAAAGCAAGAAAGGTGAGAGGAGGAGAGGTACAGCAGACGGGAGGGCAGGCTGGGGGAGGTGGGGTTACCCTGGAATGCACAGTCACCGTGAGAAAAAATGCACCCTCACTGGTTTGGTGCTTTGTTGAGAAAAAGATAACAACTCAAAGGAATGAATATATTCAAAAGATGGGGAGAGAGAGATTGAGAGCTAGAGAGAAAGTTAAAGGGGCGATACTCAAAGTTTAACAGAGCAAAACAGACAGGTGAATTGCAGCCACGGTTTGACAAAAGTATAAACACTAGATATTATTTGCAGAATAAAGCCATAAATATATGTGGCCATTAGCAGCCATGACTGAGACTACGTGACTAGTAATCCAAACATCTGTAAGAGGAGAACAGATGTGAAACTCTTATGGTCCTGTGGGGAAATAACAGTAGTCTCAGCAAGAAAGTCTGAGCCAAGACTGAAGTGCTCTGAACGTCATTGGTCACTTGGTACACTGCTGACATCTTGTGGAGGTTCTCCAGTACTGCAGGTTGATAATCGGACTGGCTGCCTGGATCAACAGTTTATTTTCAGCATACACTTCCTAGTTTAATCATACACTTCTACATAAAGTGAGATTATCTGCCTGGTTTATGATTCTTTGCCACTTTGTGTCAACATTTAAATGTTTTACTTTTTGTGGGAATTTTCTGACTGTTCAAACCTCAAATAAAGCTGCCCAGTAAATGTGCACTTTGGACACATCCCGTGTTTACATTCTTTCAGTGTTTGACAGAATTTTTTTTTTTTTTTTGCTGCAGCAGAAAAGGAGAAGCTTTGACCTGGTGTATATATCTTTATATACAAATGAGCTGATCCTTCCAGTTTCCGCTTGAGTCAAGTTTGTTGGGGTTTTTTTGCATATACACACTGTAGTGTCCAAAGTTTAATTTGAATGCAAAAAGCACAAAAAGGTATTATACTGTACATGTTTATACTGGGCTTTTATCTTAAAAAACAAAAACACTTACTACTCTTTCTTTAGCCACTTTCTTATTATCCTTTTACTGACTGCAGTTCGTCATAAGAAAACTTTATGCGCTTGATTGTGGAACAGACTTGAATTTCCAGAAGGTCCAGATTCCTCACACCGTCTCGTGATATGACACAGCACACTGTCGGTCCCACGCTTTCCCACAGCCGTCCATTCATGAGGCATGTCCAATTCTACAGCCGTGTGTGTGTGTGTGTGTTGGTTTCTCCTGAACATCAAGAAGACATGCACCAAACACAGCAGAAAAAAAGATGATTGAGGCGTTCATGCTGCAAATGTGTCTCGGTTATGTACTGAGCGATGGATTGTATTACTCAAAGTGTTGGCCTTGTGACTCAGAGGTGACAGCAAATCTGTTTTCTCCACAGGCAATCCAGCCAAACGGCATCTCAAGACCTCCGCCTGCTTTCCTCGCGTAAGTCGCATAAGACCAAGAACGACGTGATCTGTCTTTCTCTCACACGCACACACACACTCACCTCTGCCACGTTTCCACAGGGGAGGGAACCCATTCGCCACAGTCAGGCTACGTCCAACCGTCACCAACGACCGCTCAGCCCCAGTCATCTGATCTATCCACCTTTCCACACACCCTCAACTCCCACAGCCCCTTGTCAACCTTCCCAGAACTCACAGCTTCGGCCTGCCTTTACCATGCAGCAGCTTCTCCGGGTCTGGATGGAACCGGACAAAACTTGGGCCAGCACTGAGAAAAAGAAAATGCCATTTGGATCTGGGATTCCCTTACTGCTGCAAGCTCTCATACAGAAGTATTTTGGGACCGTTTTATTTACAGAACAGATGCTCAGATATTTAAGATATATAAATATATATATTTTCCATGTCTATTTTTGTCCCTCTGTTTGTGGTGGTGATATTTAAATGACCACGTTCTTACCTGCACTTGAGAAATGGATGAATAAATGGTCAAAGAAAAATACTGCAATGTATTTATACAGTTGATGTTGCTTGTTCGTCGTCTAAATGACTGTTAGAAATCTTTTCTGTTGCCATAGGACAGTAGAAGAATGTACTGTAAAGGACCTTTGCATTTCACCTTCAGGTCCTAATGAAAACGCTGCGTCTTGGTGTCGATACGTAGACGCAAGGATGTAAAATTGCAAACGTTTAAAGAGATGCACCCAAAAAGATACACAAGTGATCTTTACCCCCAAGTTCCTCTTGTATATACATTTGTACAACAGATGTTTTAAAAAAAAAAAAAAAAAGTCTTTTGCCATCTAACTTTTTGTAGAGCTAGAGATGACAGGACATTTGCCTTAATGACACATGCATACCTACTGTAAAAATATCATGTACTTGTTGCATTCTTCAAATTGTGGACATGAGTTGTGGCCTCCTCCATGTTTTGCTCTCATCACGACACACGGCATTTTAAGACCATGATGGCGTGTACACTTGTTTTGGTCTGGGATGTGCATTACGCCCGTAATAGAATTTGCTGTATGAAAAATAAAGATTTATTTCTTCAACTTGCCGTTTACCTGTGTCAGTGTTCATATTATGAGTTCCTATGTTCGTATTTAAACAGACAGTACATTTCAGTCAGTTTACAGCATGTAACATTCATGCAGTTGAAAAATACTTTTTTTTTTTGAAAAATCAAGCAAGTAGTCAACAACATAAGTAGCATTCATTTTTAATTACAGTAACTCATATATAAAAAGTAAGAACCTCAATCATAAGAGCGTGCGTAGTGTGTTTTCTAAAGCAAGAAGATTTTTTGTTTTTTTTAAATCCCTCCCACCCAGTTATATCTCTTTCTTCTGCCACAGACATCTATATAACATCTTTCTGTGATGGAAGACAGACACGGAGATACTGCAGATACAGGGACGTAGACATTCTCGATTGATTGTCTGGTTGGGAGGAATGGGGCAGGGTGATTTGTCACAGAGTACTAAGATAAAAATCCAGAGATCATACACATTATTGAGAGGTTTCTTCAGCTAGATACGCTCAGCATGCTTCCTTGAAAGTGAAACTCAGCACATCAAGAGTCCTCTTAAAGTAGGTAGAAGTCAAAAGTCAAAACAGTGATTGAGGTTGTAAAGTCGAGGGCGTTTCAGATTGTATGTACCTGAGGTCTGCATTGGCCCTGGAAAAGCACAACCCAGCAGAGTAATCATCAAACAAAACGGTCAGTGCAAATATGGCCCCAAGAAATAATATCAACAAAAAACAGACAAAATGGTGCAGGCTTTCTGTCTGAGGCAAGTCCATCCTTTCAGCCGGGACAGTCCAAGGATCTTTACACATCTTTTTCTTTTTTTTTTTTTTTAAACACACCGAGCCAAAAAAAGGAAAAAGGATTTGAAAAAAAAAAAAGATTTTGCCATTTCAGGAAAAAGCATACATCTGTGACACATGGATGCTGTGGTGAGTACAATGTTACTAAGCACAACGTTAACCAAAACAATATGTATGCAGCGTGCCAGCAAAGACAAAAAGAAGAGAAAAAAAAAAAAAACACTACATGTGCCTCAGTAAATTCAACCTTAACTAAACATAAAGGAATCTGCTCAGCTTCTCGGATAACTGAGCCAAATCTACAGAAGAAATCATGGCTGATGGAATCTCTCAGCGTGTAGTGAAGGCACTGACGATGGCTGGACACGTACATATGCTAGAATATATCCTCAACGAGCAGAAGAAAATAGATTTCTACACATTCCTCTAATAAAAACTCATAATTCCTGGTAATATCGTCTTGATCATTTGTTGTACATAACATTATGGCGACAGCGATGTGCAATATTAAGAAAAGATAAACAAAATAAAAAGACACAAAAATGCTGGATTATGTGTGTATGTAGGCATATGTAGGCGTGTGTGTATGTATATGTATATGTGTGTGTGTGCATGGGAGCACGAGCCGGGGTTTGGTCCCTCTAGCCGAAGGTGGCGCCACAGTTGGGACACCTCCTCTGACGCAGTGCAAAGCAGAAGAGGATGCCCAGGGGGAAGAAGAAGATGGCACACAGGATCCCCAGGCAGGTGAAGTCGTCCTCCAGGACGCCGACTCTGCAACGCAACACGCACACAGCAGAAAGGAGTTTTAATTTTAGTTGTCTGGGTGGGGTGTACCAGGACCAGAAAGAGACGGAGAACACAAACATAAAGCCACGAAACGCCAACAATCTGAAATAAAATGACTACAAAGAGACCCGACACAACAGAGACACATTAAACAACAGGAAAGATACATACTAGCCAAAAACAGAGAGGCACGAAACAACAGAGATGCCAAATGATCAAAAAACAAAACGACAACAAATATAAACAAAACTGCTACAAAGAGACAAAATTCCTATAGAGACTCAAAACGAACAAAGATACATAAATACAAAAAAGGGACAAAAAACAACCACAGAGAAATACAGAACTTCGACAAACTGTTTACAGATATAGTTTCATATCAGGTCAAAAGTTCGAGTCTGGCCTCGCTCTAAAAGAACAGAGTTCAATTTGCAAATTCTTTTGAAATATGTTGTTTTCCCTTTTCCCATTGATCCCGTCACCCAAAGAACCCGTTCACCAGAGATAGACAGAAAGAAAATCAGGAACATCTTAATAGTTTAAAGTTCTTTGCACCTGAAAGAACCAAACAAAGTCTCAATAAGAACCAGGGCTCTCTGAGGTAACGGCAGGTTCTCACTTTTAATGCAAAACAACTGAAAGAGAAAAGTACCATCCAGAAAGGCTTTTTGTCTGGTGTGACAAATACCTGTCACCAGATAAATACGTGAACATCCACCGCAGCATGAAGCAGCGTTTGCTGTCTCACAGCAGCTTTAATCCCGAGTCACGGTAAACAAAGTGCTAACTGTGGTCTCATGACTGCAGCACGCCGACCCGCGCGGCCGCTAAATCTGCTGGAGGCCTCCAGAAGGAATTAACAAGTACAACGTCAATCTAGAACCAAAGGACATGAGAAACCCAAAGCACTTGCTGCTAATGCTATTAAAGGGTGTCCCAGAGCTATGGATTTTTGTAGATTACACGGAAATGATCTTGTACTCTAATCGAATAATAATATAAAAATAATCCATATTAATCATATAATAAATCAACCTCAGTTACTCTGATAATATTACATTTCCTGCTGTGATTAAATGGGTTTAACCTGAAGAGATTCGAGGTTCTAAAACACACGACATAGTGCTGTGTCTGTGCAAGAGCCATGTCTAGAGTACATTTAGAAATATGGAGTTGATACACTTTCTAATAGAGCTTTGTAGAAGAAAACACATTCATTTAACAGCTAGATAAAAAAGAAAGAGGGATGTGCAGCTGACAGTGTGTACTTATTTCTAAATTTGTGAGTTTCTCTTTCTATTCATAGAAAACATGGTGTCCCCTTTTTGGTAGCTATGGAATTTTTAAATTACAGTAACAGCTCATAAATATACATAAATAAGCACTTTTAGTTCAACTAAAAGTGAACGAACTGCCCTCGCAGCATAGTCAGTCGCCTCGTGACCACAAACAATCCTGCTGCTCTGCTCACTCAAACTCTCCACAGAGATATACAGCGTATGTAATGATTCACATTCAGCCAGTGGATGGGAGTACACCTGATTTCCATTTAGTGTTCCCGTGAACCGTGTCCCACAGTCACCTTTGGCCCGACCATCCCCGTCACATGTTGGAGGCTGAGATCATCTGACTGACAGGATGTTGACTCAGGCACGTTGAAACCAGCACAAAACCGCGTCCAAAACTGAAAGTCACGTCCGCGAAACATCAGGTCACACCGCAGGCGATTTATCAATACACATAAACGGTTTCGCCTCAAAGAGGAACAGAGCGCAGAGAGCAGCTTAGTCACAGTGTGCATGGGACACGCGTGACCTCAAGCTCTCATTTTCATGAGCGGGACGTTTGAGCTTCTCGGTCTTTACACTCTTGCGATTAGCCGGTCTTTGTGTTTGAAGTGCACATGGTATATCACACACACTTAGACTTCATAAGATCACGTTATCTACTGTTACATGCACTCATGCTTTGGGGTCCTCACCTGCAGGCAGGGCAGCCTCCCACCACCACTACAGAGGGCTGTATGATGGTGTAGGTCCCAGCGTAGGGCTGCTGGGATACGGCAGGGCCCACCTGGACCGGTGGATATGCTGTGGTTGACAGAGAGAGGCATGTTATTTATATATTTATATACATATAGTTTTAATAATTAGACTGATTATCATTCCATATTTTTTACTTTAACATTTCATTCAGGGCATTTCAGTTTTATGACTTAACACTCCATCACATGACACATATTCGCAATCAGAGGCCGCACTTATCACTCTGAACTAGTTCAACAACAGCTGTACAGACTGTACAAAGCACAAACACAATGGAAGGTGACACACATTGAGCAGGTTGCGCGAGGTGGCACATTTAAAAGTTAAAAAGGGTTAAAAGGAGCTTCGGTCCAGCACCGAGCGATCTGAAACCGATCCACTGGCACCATGATCACGTCCCTCAACGATGAGCACGGCCCAGAGCCCTCAAAAGGCACGTCACACAATCGAGCTGCTATAAATAAGAGCCGGCTGGAGAAAGTCAAAGAATAGGTTGTGACTGAATCAGAGCTGATTGGAGGGTGAGTGTGCTGGGTGTGTGTCTCGGGGAGGATTCACACAGTGATTTGTTCTTGGTGGTTTTGGGTTTGAGTTATTGTTGTGGGTTTTTTTTTTTGTCCTCAGCCACTTGTTTGCATCTGCAGTGAGTTTTGTGTGACAGGGTGAACTTTGATACCACCAGCACACTTCCCAGAAATGTTTACCAACACCTGCTGCCTGATAAGGACTCTTCCCTGTGAGAGGGTGCGTGTACCTGCGCCGCCCTGCACCCGTGATCCCTGTCAGAGTGTCACCCACAGCAGTGTGACATGTGGCTGAGCAAACAGGAAATTGCGGGCAATTACAAGAAACGAGACTTTCATCTGAGCACAGCATGACTTCCTTGTTCTGCTCACTGCAGCTCTTATACAGCAGGAACACTCATTTCTACAAAGCACACCTGATCAGAGCTCCAACTGCAGTATTATCGTATTTCACATTTTAAAAACTAAATAATTATATATACATATATATGTCTGTGTGTGTGCAAACACTCTTGATTACAAAGGGGTTTTATTCCATACTTATGTTTTTTCGTTTCAAAATAAAAGCCGCACATTTCCAAATGTATGCAAAAAACTGCTCACTGTGACGAGACCTCGCTATTGCCCTACTGCGCATGCGCCAAGATTGGAGCGCCTGATAAACTAATCACTCTTCCTTTCACGGCTTTGTCAGACTTTATGTATCAGACACGGTGCTTCAAATATGCCCACCTGTCCTCCCCCTGACTCTGCTGTACCCCCAAACCCCCTTTCTCCGGACCCCGAGCCGGAACAAAGCAACTCCTAACCCCACCGCCTCCTTTAAACGAAGACGGAAGTGTGCGGTGGTGTACGCTCCCCTCCCGTCTGGATTCTTTGTGGTAACAGTGTGTCAGACATGAAGGGCGCTACTTGCCTTGTCCATCGGGGTACGGGTATGGCGGCGGGGCCGGGGGGGGTATGGCCCCGTAGCCCTGTTGCGGCTGCGGGCCGTACTCATACGCCCCCGGGACGGCGTTGTAGGCTGGAGGTCTGTCCTGAAGAAGGGGTTTGCTGTCCACCATCGCACCCGACGTAATGCGTCCTCAACTTGTCTCTTCCTTTTTTTCCCTCCAACTTCACTCCGCCGTAGTGCGGTTGAAGACGGTGAAAAATAAAAAATAAAAAAACACAAACTTAGTCGGACCGAAGAGCCGTGCGGCGCGAAAACAAAGAAAACAAAGAAAAGACGCTGCGCAAAAACGAAACTTCGTCGCTCTCCATGCGCCAACTTTGTCTCTCCCCCCTCCTCCTCCTCCAAGTCGGCGCAACAACCCCACAGATCGACCCCCTCCCGCCCCACAAACGTCCACTTCAAACACAGGAATGGGCCGAGTCTGTCCGCTGATGGTTAACTTAACTCCATGTCCCCGCTCGCGGTTGGTCCTTTGGCACCAAAACAGCCGAGATCTGTCATCGCCGCAGATCCCAACTCAGCTGGAAGTCAGAGAGCCTCTTTTTTTCTCCTTTCTGTCTGGGTTGTCACAAGAGAAGAATCATGTGATGAGCTGCCGGAGCGCCTCTGCGCACCGAGAGGCTTCTTAAAGCGACAGCGCGCCAAAACAGAGCTGCTGCTGCTGCTGCTGCTGCTGCATGGAGGCTCTGCAGCTCCACACTCACACCACACACTGGATTAGCTTCATATTCACATGCAGTTCATTGTGCTGTGAGTCTGTGTGTGTGTGTGTGTGTGTGTGTGTGTGTTCACTGTGACTTACATAATTGCTGTCCTGATTGGGCCCCACTTGATGTTGCATAATATTGGATTCAGGTCTTCAGGTTTAATCAGAGGACAAAGCTGCAGGTTTGGGGGTGTAAACAGATTAAAATATTGTGATTTTTGTTTCCTCTGGTGCCTGTGAGGATCAGTGTCAGAAATGTTAACAGGGCCACAGCTTTGGTACCACAAATGGGCCACAGTTTTACTGTGTGGCACATTTTTAATGGTGATACAGAACCACATGTTTTATTTCTGTGATTTGATCTGCAGTATTGGGTGGTCAGAGCCAGGCTGATGAACTGAAAAGTTTGAATGACAGGTTAAGTTTTGAGACCTTCATTGGAGGAAAGTGAGTAATTACATAAACTTGAATACTGGATAATTTGAGGTACTTGTACTTACTCTACCTCCCATATTATAGTCCACTTCTCTTCCACAATATTTAAAATACTGTACTTCTTACTGGTCTGCATTTATGTGACAGGATTATTTTAGATACATATTTTACCTAAAAACACACGATATTAAAATGTCAATCCAATGCTTTCTAAAACTTCAAAGTGGAGGCCTCATCATATTTCAGATGTCGAAGTCTAGTTTCACTTTTATTAATATCACAAATCACAAAGAGACAGGTGGTTTTATTTAAATAACTGTGTGAGATGAAAGACCGGAGGATTTCAAATAAGCTAATAAAAAATTAGAGATTCATCTTGTAACTGTTATCTTGGAGTTTGGACAACCATCAAACTGTTGCTGTTCCTGCCTGTGTAAAGTTAAGCTGAATAAAATGCTGTTTACACATCAAATGTCAGTATTAACATCACAGGTAATAACATATCACAGAGAGTACTTTTGATAGTTAAAAGAGCATTTATGCAGATGAAACTTTTAGTCGCAGGACTCCACCTGCTGATCAACACCCACTGGAGTGGTGACCTGCGGACGTGACCTCTGTCCAGGGTCCTGAAACAGGGACCCCAAACTGCTCCCACCCCTCTTCCCCAGAGGTGAGCCTGTTGTTCAG
>JAOXYL010000045.1:11885613-11911621 GCA_028564955.1 Terapon puta
ACCTCTGTCCAGGGTCCTGAAACAGGGACCCCAAACTGCTCCCACCCCTCTTCCCCAGAGGTGAGCCTGTTGTTCAGCATCACTCAGGAGAGTTGCCCCCCGGTGGATGAAAGTTTTTGCGCACTGTCTCCTGCTCACCTCCACCCTCTCCTCCCTGTGTGTCGCGCTCCTACATGGCGCCCCCCCACCCCCGCACTAAAAACACACCGTATCCGCACCAGCCGAGCCTCCGCTTCAATAATTCATCCGGCGCTGGATGAATTATTGAGACCGTGCGCGTCAGTCAGCGGAGCGGCGGCCGTCTGAGAGCACAGCGCCAGCGGCCCCCGCAGCGAGCCAATGGGAGGGAGAGAACCCGCGCTGCCTGCAAAGAGCCTCCACCAATCCGGGCGACGCGTCCCTCCATTTCCTGTTGTCGGACTCGGGAGTTGGACGGAGCATTCCTCTGGACCGGGATGAGACACCGGGCCGTGCGCGCGTGACCCCCCCTGCAGAGGTGGAGGCTACACATGACGGAGCCTCATATGTAAGCGACCATAATATGCGCGTGCGTGTGTGTGAGTGTGCGTGTATGTGTATGTGTGTGTGCCCTGTGAGGGTCGGGCCGGCTGCGTGCCTGCACCCCGGAGATGTAAACAGCTTATGGAGGACTTTGCGGCATCCATATCGGCCGTACGCGTCGCGAGGCTGCAGTGCGCTCTGACGTGTCCACCTGTTTTTCTCCCCACCTGTCCCAGCATGGGCCCCGCGCGCGGACGGCGGGTATCGTCTGTTGCACCTGGTGTCATGACGCGTCTGTTGATATTCCCTTGACAACCGCGGATCGGATACCAATATTCAGGTAGGCTTCTTCTTCTTCTTCTTCTTCTTCTTCTTCTTCTTTTTTTTTTTTTTTTTAAATACCGGAGAGTGCGTAAAGCTACGGTAACGGACTCAAAGGCTCATTTCTGATGCTGAGAAATAATATCTTTGCACAAACCGTGTCATGTGATAGGCTGAGACGTTGAACGTTTGTTTCAGCTCGAGGGTAAAGTTGGAGCTGCAGGTTTTTAATTACACAGTTGTACTTTTTTTAGTTCATTTATTTACTTATTTTATTTTCGAATAAAGAGAGTAAATAAAGGCCTGTTTGAATGTCTCCGTGGCTGTCAGGATACTGTGGCGGATTAGTATCAGTCGATAAAGCAAGTGTCAGCGTCCTCCACCAGAATAAAAGTCCGGTTTCCGGTGTGACGTTTCAAATTAAAAGGCCATTTGGGGATAGTAAAAGTTTCAACTTAAGTTTAAAAGCTGAGAAGAATATGATAACATCCATTCCAAAAAAGGGCAATATGTATACGAATAAAATGACCTCGGAATACAGACAGAATTCCAGATTAAAGTCAAAATAAAGTTATATAGAGTGTTCTCCCTCTTCTCTAATCCTTCTTATTCAGGTAGCCCCATTAGGCTTTAAAAGGACTTTATTGATTTCCAGAAGGAAAATTCAGCTGCAGCAGCACTAATACAGAAAGATGTAAATATTAAACAGAGAAAAGTGGAAGTGAATGCTTGAAATAAGAACAGAACCTATGCAAAAGCAAGTGAACGCAAAATTAAAATTACATGAGTGATACAGTGATGTGATTAGAAGTATAACAGTAAGTTGTGTAAAAGAAATATGATACGATCTACTATAAAAGACAGTGTGTTTAAGTACTTGTTTGTTAAGTTTATTCTGTTTTGGTATTGAAATAAAATGTAAGATATTGTAATAAATCATACTACAGGCTACCTATATTATATAAGGTAATACTGCATATTATAGTACAATATTTTAGTGTGGAATTTAATTTAAGTGGAAATATATTCATTAAACTAATTTACATAATATATCGTGTAGTATAGAGATATCGCATAAAATATAATCATGTGTGGTGTATGGTCTAATAAATAATAATTCATACATTCAGTAAAGTATATAAGATAATATGTATGTAAATGTACAGAGATCGGATGTGTGTCAAAGTGATGCAGGCTTCCAGAGGGGAGAAAATAACAGTCGGTGTTCAAGGATGATCTAAATGCGAATTTTGCTCATGGCCAAACCTCTTCAGGATGTCAATAAGGCCGAAGTGCATATAGTCATAAACACCAGACAGCTCGGAAAGATGAGCATGCGTTTTTATCTCTGTTCAGGGGCCATCATGCCCATCACGCTGCTGTGGGCCGTGGATGTGTACGGCAGGGTGTACAGCCTCTCCACAGCTGGCCAGCGGTGGGAACGCGCAGACGACATGCTGCTGGAGCTGAAGCGTGTCTCTGCGGGGAAAGGGCGCTGCTGGGGCATTGGCTGTGACCATCATGTATACCTCAACATGATGCCCAGCGAGACCTCCATCCGCTACCGGGAGGAGACCTATGAAAACCAGGTCTGCGTGTTCTCAAACGTGCAGTATACGCACTAAGTGGTGTCTTATGTGCCGTTGCTCAGCATGTGTGTGTGTTTTCAGAGGTGGAACCCAGTGGACAACTTCACCGACACACTGCTGCCCACCGACCGCTGGCCGTGGAGCGACGTGACGGGGATGAACCCTCAGCCGCTCCACAGTTTTCAGCTGCCCTCCCGCAGCTGGGAGTGGGAGGGAGACTGGTATGTGGACCAGAACTGTGGAGGAGAACCGAGCCAGACTGGGGTAAGAAAAATGACACAATAGTTTCTCCCATATTTGTTCTCAATCATATTCTATTTTAATCTGTTTCTTGATATATAAAATGTCTCATCATATTCTGTTAACTCTGCTGAGGGTCTGCTTGTGTCTCTCCTCAGGGTTGGGAGTATGCAGTCGATTTTCCAGCCAATTTCTCCCCAGATAAGAAGTGGAACTCTTGTGTCCGTCGAAGGCGTTGGATCCGATACAGGAGATACATAGCACAAGGCTCCTGGGCCAAGGTTTGAACACTCTCTCAGGATACTTTATCTCTATACATCAGTGTACAGAGCAAACATAAGAGTCATTATCGCTGTCTCTCTGCAGATCCCCCTGGACAACCCCAGGAAGCCTCCACTGCCACTCTGTGACATAAGCTGTGGTGGTTGGGAGATGAGTGACCAGTCCGGAAGGTATCCCTACCTCTGGGGTGTATCCCAACAAGGCCAGGTCAGTATTGGACCAACAGTCATGTTAATAAGGTTTAGAGCACCTGAAGCAGACCTAGCTTTATCCCGAACAAGTTAAATCGGATTACATGCACCCCTGGGATTAGAAAAAATTATGATGTTCATGAGAGGCACTGAATATATCCTACTCTTGTTTACAGTACTGTGTATCTATGCCACGCCAACATCTTCAGACACAGACAAACATTTATTTAATGCAAAAAATATGATTTTTGAGTTCAGACGCTGCAAATTTGTATGACAGTCAGATGCTGCAGCAACAGGCTGCTCTCCTGCTGCAAGGCCAGTTTTGGCCACTAGAGGGTGGCATCACTTCATATAATTTTAAAAAGTTCTTCCCAACACAGCCACAGTTGTATTTTAAATAAAGTGGTTTGATGCTCTGTTAATGAATTATAAAATGTTGAATATATACTATATATATATGGTGTGTGGCTTTATTCTGATCCTGCAGGTGTGGTTCAGGGAGGGCATCCACCCTCGGGTCCCAGAGGGCTCTGGCTGGGAGGAAGTAGAAGTGCCCAAGGAGGTGGCTCAGCTGTCGGCCGGCCCTGGGGACCTGCTGTGGGCTTTACTCTGGGACGGGAACCTGCTGGTCCGTACTGGCCTCAGCCTGGACAGCCCGACCGGTCAGCATTCATTGTGGTTCATGCTCACCGCCCCACAGACATTATTTTCTTTTACTTCTTATCATTTTTTTTCTTTAACAGCCCCTCTTGTGTGATTTTATGATTTGATCTTTGCATCTCTTCTTTACTGCTTGTGATTTTTGCAAGGTCAAGATACTGTTGCTCTGGTTAAGTGCTGTGACTCCAGGCTCAGTTTTCTTAGTTATAGAATGTGTGGTATCTTAACTATTTATGGTACCTGAAAAAGTATCTGGGTCACCAGGGTTCAAACATTTAGGAGAAGGTGTAATCCTTGAAGCAAGTCAGAAGGTCTGCATAGGTTAGAGATTGCATCTTCTCCCTCTGTCAGGCACGTCGTGGGTGGAGGTGGAGTCGCCAGGAAAGGAGGTTGAAGTGCTTCATGTGGCTGTTGGAGTCAGCGTGGTCTGGGTGGTCACCAAAGACTATAAGGTAAATCCACACACCTCACAACCCCCCTTAATTGCTATTGTTCATGGCACTGGAAACATGTCTGTGTCTGTGTGTGTATGAAGGTGTGGTTCAGGCGCGGCGTGAACTCCCACAACCCCTGCGGCTCAGGCTGGATCAGCATCGGAGGGGAGATGATGATGGTGGACGTAGGACTTAACGATCAGGTAAAAAGATTTCATCATCCCACCCCTGTCGGATGGCTTTTGTCTTTTTAAGGTATAATTCATTTAAGTCATATAAATTGTGTAATTGTAATTAACAAACATAGGGAGAGCAAAGTTAAACCTGATTGGGTAGATAGTTCATGGCATGTCAAGATAAGGAGTATAATTTAAAGTCAGCCTTCCAGCCTTCACTTGAGTCCCCCCCTAAGCCAGCTTCAGTGCCCCCTAAGCCTCCCCTCTGACCGATTCACTTTTACCCTCAACTCTGGATCTGGTTTCAGGGCGAGCCAGCTCAGGGCCGGGGTCGGGGGCAGAGAGGCTTCGCTCGGTGCCTCACTGCTGAGGACTTTGCTAGCACTGCAAACCCACATCTCACACCTCCTCCCCTCCCATCTCTCACCCCACCCTGCCCCCACCCACTCTACCTTCCAGCCTCTGGTCCTGCCCCACGGTTGCCCTGTAACACGAGCACCGCCGGCCGTTCCAGCCAATGTCCCAGCAGTCGCACGTCAGGCCCAGCCTTATATATCCCCAGACTATATCCCTACTGGGCTGACATATGGGAGACTCCCTAATTAGAAGCTGGCCAAGCTGTCGTCATCATATCCCATATTTCATATTTCAGGGCTGTAATTATGGATGTGGCTTGTGTGAGGTGGCAGGCGCCAGTGTTACAGTATATGGCCTTATAAAGTAACAGTTGCCTGTGTCCTACCAGTGCCTCTGATACATCTTTGAAGAGTGAAATGAGTTTTATTTTATTTTATTTTACATTTATTGTGATTCTGCTCTCAGTTTATAATGTATTTTATGTTGTCACTGGATTTCTGTGACTGTGAGTCATTTTAGAGAACGGCTTAATGAATTAATAAATATGACACATTACAACAGGTGTGGGTGTCTGTGATGATCGTGTTTCATCTTTCTTTGTTCTCCACTGTTGTCTTCTCTCCTCCTCTGTCAGGTGTGGGCAGTGGGGGAGGACCGCGGCCTGTATTTCAGAATGGGTGTAACCCCGTCCGAACCGACTGGGAATGGCTGGATTCCTGTGTCTGCCCAGTGGGGCAATAGCAAAGAGGTTATTCCACCCAGGTCTGTATGAATAAATGTGATAAACCTTCTGGACCTCTGTAATGAAACTGACCTATTTTCTATTTTTTATTGCCCTCTGCTCTGTCCATGTGTGTTTCATAGGGATGAGTGCAAGTTTAGCGGCCATCTGACCGAGGCGTCACAAGGCTCAGTTCTGAGCTGCACCGACTCAGACTCTGAGCTGGGTCCTGCTGACCCAGAAAACAGCAGTAATGACACACCAGTCCTGGCGGCAGCAGCGCCCTCTGTGGTCCCTTTAGGGGGAGCCGACGCAGCTTCGCCTCTCCCAACATCAGAGGACTCTTCTTTAGCCCCCCAGCAGGATGCCCCCAAACCATTCATCCCTGCCAGCGACAGCTTCATCAACAGCCTGGTCTCCGACCGCGACAAGACGTCCACGCCCCAGCCGCCCATCACAGAGGTGCCGCAGGAGGAAGGCGAGGAGCCATCGCCGGCTCCAATACTCCCGACCCCCATGGCTGCGGGACATGACGTCCCCTGGATGAACGTGGATCTGGAGGGGGCAGAGGCAGCTCGAAGCGCACGGGTGGCGGGGCTCATGGTGGGCGATGACAGTGCTGCTGCCACATACTCCCTGGAGACCTCCCAGGGTGTTGGAGAGGAGGATGGACCAGTGTGGACCTGGATCTCCGGCGGAGGTTGCGATGTGGATGCGAATTCACAGATCAGCTGGCTGAGTCCAGCAGGTATGTTAACAATCTACAAATAAATGCAAACATTGTCAAGAGTGTGGTCATATTTAGTTGATTGTCAGTTTATCTGTATTTATCTGTGTTTTTTTAATGTTGTACAGCGTGTCTATGTTTGGGTTTTTACGTGGATGGAGATATACTGTACGTGTCATCTCTGTGGTTGTCTGTCTGTCTGTCTGTCTGTCTAAACGTCTGACTTGTACGTCTCTCTGTCAGGCCCTCTCACCAGCTCCCTGTCATTGACTCCAGTCCAGTCAGCAGCCTGGAGCGAGCAGCAGCAGCAGCAGCAGGAACACCGAGAGGAGATCAGCAAGAAGCCGCTGGAGAGAAGCCACGTAAGCCTCTCTTCACCTCCTCCTCCTTTCCTCGGCCCAGTCATACCTCACCTCTCTCCCGTGCCCGTGTGGTCACTTCCTGCTGTTTCTCTTACCAGTCTGTGTGGGTGCGCAAAGGTTCGTTGCGCTGGTGGAGAGACTGGAAGCCTCAGCGCTGGGTGGATGTGGGCGTTGCTCTCGAGCAGTCCACCACGGCTGACGGCAGGAAGGACAGCATTTTCTTTGTCTACTACACACAGTATGATGAGAAAAAGGTCGGTGTGGCCGTGAAGTCACAGTTATACTGTCACAGAAGGTGATGGATACATGGTCAGCTCATGTTTTACCAACAGACAGTGCATTTAAAGTTGTTCATTCTTGTTTTCTTATGTCTTTATCGCAGTACCTCCAAGTGTTTATAAATGAAGTGACGGCACTGGTTCCGGTGCTCAGGGACTGCCACTATGCCTTTGCTGTGTACACGGCCCAAAGGACCAAACAGAGGTGGCCTCTGGTTCTGGCAGCACAAACTGAAAAGGACATGAACGACTGGGTAACAGCTGATTTAGATACTGACGTTAAAAAATAGCATAGAACAGGGCCTGTTCAGTACGATTTGACAGCGATTCATTTTCAACTTCACTTCTATGTTCACTAGTATTTATGTCCACAAGCAGCCCATTGCTGATGACGTTCCTTGTTGTTTCTGCGTCTGTCCTGTGTGTCTAGTTGTGCCTGTTGTCTGACTGTTGCTGTGAGTGTCGAGGGATCTCCGGTCCCCCATCCAGACAGGCGCTGTGGTCCACCACCTCAAAGGGAGACATCATGGTCCACGAGCCATCATTCTCCCTGGAGGCAACAGCGAGCGCAGTGGCCTGTGACCTCATGTGAGACTGACTCCAAATAGTAGACTGTGCCCGCTTTGTTTGTTTCACTCTCTCTGGCCGTCTCCGCCTGTGTCACCGTGTCACTAACATGCTAACATCCTGCTCCACCTGGTGAAAGCAGGTGCTGTTTGTGCTGCTGATCTCTCTCGCGCTGTGTGTGGCAGAGCTCACAGTAATGCTGGGTGCTTCGCTGCAGGTTCTGGCGGCAGGTCCCGGGTCACCTGCGCTGCGTAGAGTCTAACAGTCTGGGGCTGGTGTGGGGCATCGGGTGGGATGGCACCGCCTGGGTGTACAGCGGGCACTTTGGGCAACAGCCCACCTCGGGTAAACAAGCCCCTGTAGATATTCAGATAGTCTCCACATCCAAGCTCATCCCCTTGATACTGACATACACAAACCTTTGATACCTCCTTTTCAGTGACCATTAATATCAGTTTGTTGTACATTTATCACTGTTGAAACTTCAATTGATCTACATAAAATTAGGTAAAAATGGTAGGTGCCTATTCCAATCTATAATTAAAATAATAAGACCAGAGATAATTACTTTATATGTCAAATTTAAATCATAGCTCATTTCCCTGTTGAATATAGAAGAGAACCAATGCAATGCTAATCTTCTTGCTAACAGCTTGTAGTTTTGTTTGACTCCATCATCTGTTGCTGCTGAAGAAACACATATGCACACAAATGTGGTACAAATACCTATCTGCTTATGTTGCAGGAGATGCAGTTCAGCTGCACCAGCAGACTGATGTCAGAAGTGTTCACGTGTATGAGAATCAAAGGTGGAACCCCATGACAGGATATACAGACAAGTAGGAAGATTTATCCTGTTAAACAAAGCATTGGAAGTTTATCTTGTTAAATGGCTCCTAAACCATCAACTTTCTGTTGTTTTGGCTCCAGAGGACTTCCTACAGACCGCCCAATGTGGAGTGACGAGAGCGGCCTGAAGGAGTGCACCAAAGGCAGCACACACCCGCCCTCCCCTCAGTGGTCTTGGGTAGGTGGGATCAACTCACAAGTCCTCCTGCATACGTGTTTAATTTTTTGTTTGTCTCGAGGAAATTGAATTGAACACAATTGGGCTTGGTTATATGTTTTTGAAGATGTTTCACCTCTTATCCATGAGGCTTCAGCAGTTCATGGTGAGAGGTGAAACATCTTCAAAGACAAGTCCAGCTGCGTTCGATTCAATTTCCTTTGATAACTACGACCTGGGTTAATGAGAATATTCTGCAGCATCAAACAGTATTTTCTATTTTTTATTTTCAGGTGTCAGAGTGGGCTGTGGATTACAACGTGCCTGGTGGGACGGACAAAGAGGGCTGGCAGTACGCTGCAGACTTCCCTGCGTATGTTATTATCATTCTCAGGACGCTGTCTGTAAAAATAAAATAATATGTGAATGAGAAGTGAGTTATTTGTCTGACTTCGCTCTCCTACAGGACTTTTCATGGACACAAAACTATGAAGGACTTTGTCAGACGCAGAAGATGGGCCAGGTAAAAACAAACACACTCTCACACACGTCTGTGGTTTGTTTCTCTTTAGCATCAAAGTAATCCCACATTCTGCCCACAGGAAGTGTAAGATCACACTGCGAGGTCCGTGGCAGCAGGTCCCACCCATCCCTCTGAGTGACATCTCTCTGATGCCATGCCTGGCCCAGAGCAGGATGGAGCAGGTCCCCGTCTGGGCCCTCAGCGACAAGGGAGACGTCCTGTGTCGTCTGGGAGTCAGCCCCAAGAACCCAGCGGTGATTAACATGCTGAAAAACTCATTCTAACAATGCTTGACTTACTATTAGAGCTCCACCAAGAGATAATCATTTCATAGTAATTTCTTCAAGGTGTCAGTTTGCAGTCGCCTCTTCTCTGCAGAAACGGCACTTCCCTCTAACTCTGGTGTATTTGATCGCTCACACAGGGCAGCTCCTGGCTACACGTGGGCACAGACCAGCCCTTCAAGTCCATCTCCATCGGCGGAGCCAACCAGGTGTGGGCCATCGCCAAGGACGGTGCTGTGTTCTACAGAGGCTCCGTCTCCCCACAAAACCCTGCAGGTCAGTTAAAGATGTGTATCACATTTGCACGGCAAAAACGTTCAAGGAGAAATCTGTAATGTGTCCACAAGAAATTAAAATCCAATGAGATTTTGAGCGATCTCGTCCCTCTACAGGAGAGTGCTGGTACCACATCCCATCTCCCCCCAGACAGACTCTGAGACAGCTGTCTGTTGGACGGACCTCTGTTTTTGCTGTGGATGAAAACAGTGAGTAAATACCTTTTTTTTTTCTTTTTTAGAAAATAGAATTACATCGCATCCAAGACCAAATCCAGTAAACCTTTTTCATCCACACATAGGTAACTTGTGGTACAGACAGGGCCTCACTCCCAGCTACCCTCAGGGCTCCGCCTGGGAGCTCATCTCTAACAACGCCACCACAGTTTCTGTTGGGCCACTGGACCAGGTCAGTATTACTACTATATGTGAACACGGTATTCCCCAGAGCCATGAAAGCTAAATTACCTTGGAAACCATCAAGTCGGCAAGGGTGGTGACACTTGATTTACCCAGACAAGTTTTATCAGCATGCAGCAGCAGGAGTCACTGTTGGATCTCACTGCGAACTACAACAGATAATAATCCGTGTTTGGCGCGGGGCTGTTGTTCCCTGCAGGTTTGGATCATAGCAGACGGCGTTCCCGGCTTCCCCACTGAGACTCCAGGAGCCATCTGCCACAGACTGGGGGTGGGACCCATGCAACCTAAGGGCCAGGCCTGGGACTATGGTATAGGGGTGAGTCTGAGATTAAGTATAATTCACACTTCATCGATAATATGAGAGGAGAACATACACAGAACATACAGAGCGCAGCAGTATTCTTTATGTCTGCATATTTGTTTTTAATGTCACTGCTTCAAGAACTTAATAAAGCTTGAAAGATAAACTTACGAAGATTGATTTTTTTTCTTTTTTTAAAAAGTATTTAATCCTGTTATAATTCAGAAACTAACAACATTTTAGCCTGTCTATAAATACACTGGCTTTCCAACCCCATCTGTTAAAAGCTTCTCACATATGTAAAGCTTATCGCTTATCTTTTTTTTCCATTAAAACATCTAGTCTCTGTAGTTTTTGATGCATTTTTTAGCTTTACATTTGTAACATTTCTCATATATTTTGGTCTCGTTAGTGCCCTCTCGTGGATATTTTAAGAAATGATGAAGATAGATGAAGAAGAGGTCATTCAACTACTTACATATGTAATGTCATGTTTGTCCTTCAGGGAGGATGGGAGCACATCAGCGTCAGGGGGAACTCAGCAGAGGCTCCTCGCGCCCCCCACCCCCTTCCCGCAGGACCCCCGCGCAGCCCGCTCCCCCCACGGCCTCCGACACAAGTGAACGGGAATGCTGTTGGTGTGTAGCACCCTCCCATCTCCTCTTCTTCCTCCTCTTCCTCCTCCGCCCCGCAGCCCTGTTTGTGCCTGGATCCACATTCGTCTCCTCAGACCATTCCCACCGGCCCTTATCCCTTCACGAAAAGGGAACGCACAATCGTACCACTGAGTTTCTACCGCGTGTTGTGGTTGGATCTGACTCTCGATCGATGGATGAATGTTACTCCCTGGCTCTTTTTCCCCCAGGCAGAGGTCATGTCAGTATGCAGTGATGACAAAACAGAAAAGGGAGCACAAAAAAGGATTTAATGGGTATTGATGCAGCAAGAAAACTTTTAAAGTGAGCGCATGTGTTTTGCTCTTACTAGGCTTTGGCTACTGGGTATTGTGGGATTTAGCAATAGCTTTCTTAAAAACATTCTTATAAACAGTATCCTGTGAAGACATAAGAGGGTGGGACTCTAATAAAGGGCTAAGGCTCGGGTATCAAACACACAATCCCACTGTAGCCTAACTTGTCTTGATTTCTAGAATCTTGTTTGTTGTTTGTTTTTGCCTGTCATATATTTGCATGTGATTTTATTTATTTATTTAATACGCATTTGTTGTTGTTTTTTTGTTTGTGTGTGTCTCCACGTGTTTTGGCCTATTATAAGTTTGCAATGGAGTGTTTTTTTGGTTTTGTTTTGTTGTTTCACCCATGTTGCTGCAACAAGCCTTTCTATCACTGAGGCTTTTTCAAAAGAAATGACAAAATTTTGACACTTCACACTTCAGGAAAACCTGAAGGTTCTTCGATTACAAGTGACTGCAGAGATGAATAATGGAAAAATTTCACTCCACATTACCAGATAATACCTCTCTGTCCGCCTGCAATAAGGAAAGTTCTTCCTGTTCGTATGACATCCCTCCTCGTAACTGCTACGACCGTGACTGTTGAGACTGCGCGGCAGACCTGAATGTCACCATGACTTGACATTCGTCCAAAAAGGGCATTGAAATGAGAAATAAAAGTCTAAAAATACTGACTCGTGTTCTCACATCATTTAGTTGGTCTAATGAAACACGTTGATGGCACTTTGTTGGCTGACAGCAGCATTTTTCCTTTAACAAATTGACTCATGAGGATAGAAGTGACAGTCAGCGCTGAGATTCAGAGGTTTTTCCTCACACAGGTGTTACTAGTAACATTAACAATGTTTCTGTTGTGTTCAGCTGCCGCAGTGACACAGCGTGCACAACACCAGGACCACATGGACTCCAGCCATCAACTTACTTTGCTTTTCCTCCACTCAGTCAAAGCAGGGTGGTTAGAGTGGGCATCTGAACTACTCAACGACTAAACGCCACAAAAATAAAGCCTGCACTTGACCTTTGGCACACATACCGCACGTGTAGTGAACATACAACCAAAGAACAGCTGTTCATGTCATGTGTTGCTGTAGACTAATGTATTTTGAAATCAAAGCCAAACTTCCCCTTTTATTGACTTTTGTGTACCACAACTTAAGCAAACAGCTTAACCTTTCGATGCACTGCAAGTGTTTATGCATGACACAAGACAAGAACACATAATATTGACTGGGGCGTCCTTGATCTGCCATGAATTGAAAATATTTTGAGGTTATTTTATTTTATTTTTTTCAATTCATCCAGTTGCAGATTCTCTAACATAAACTCAAACACAGCAGAGCTCAACTTGCCTCTCATGGAGAACCCTCTCCCCCCCACGCTGGCCAACTCATATCCAGAAGTTAGTCTCAAAACCACTGTTGTGCGTAGAGAGCCAAACTATATATAAATGATAATGAGTGCCAGTTTTTGACAGACACCACACTTGGACACACAGCATTTCTATGTGCAGCGACGACACAGAGATTAGAAGTTCATTTGCATTTATTTTCATATTAAACAGTGTAATTATAAACATTTCATTCAATTACACTAAGCATGATAAATATGAAGTAAAAATATTTTTAAAATCTACAAGTTTAAAGGACAGAATGAATTCACATCTGCTTTTGTGTCTTAATTTAACTGCTTTTAGTCGACGTCTGTGATATGTTCCTCTGATCAACTCAGCTTTAAGTTACAAAATGAAACCTCATACCTATAACTCAGTTACATCATTTCCCATTTACAGACAGAGAAAAAAAATTAACATTTACATACATCAGTACAGTTGAACATTAAGTTACATTTCTCAAATGTGCAAGATTAAGCAAATGTATACTGTAGTCAAATAAAACAAGATTTCCTTAAATAAACGTTCAAGTTTAACTGAAGCACAGGCTGCTGGTTTTTTTAACAGAGGTTAACATTGTCTAAGATACTGTACAGTGCTTTCTGTATGGGGGGGTGAACATCATCTACTACAGGTGAAGTATAGCTGTTCATCAGGTCAGGTCTTTGAGTAATTAAAAAGGAAATAGTAACTGTATAACCTACAGTTTCAAATAACTGTTTTTTATAGCTGTACATAACGGGGAAAGAGGGGGTTGCATTATGCTTTATACAGAAATTGATCACACTGATCCCCACCCGACCCTGTACAGCCACAGAGACGATGTACGACCCGCAAATGATGAAATACAACAACGAAATGCTCTGAAACTGGACAAAAGGGTCTTGAAGGAGGAAAATGCCATCCGAACAGGCTCTTAGTTTGACACAAAATAAAAAAAAAAAAAGGCAGACAACTTGTGACACTGACGTTGATAAAAGCAGCAGTGTTTTTTTTGTTCTAGTAGTGAATTACTCTTCAGCTTAAAGTCCCTGCACATTACTGAGGACAGGCAGCCTCGTTCAGCAGGTCGTCCATCCAACTTGTACGCAAATTTCAACTCAATCAAACTCATTGCACATTTGTTTACAAACAGCTCAATACATTTCTTCATTCTGACGTTTAAAAATAAAATCTTTTTTTAAATCCAAACTCTCACTGACTGTGATTTTAAATTTTGTAGTGATAGTAAATGAGTGCAGATGTAATTTTCTTTTTGTTACAGCCTCACAGGCACTGTGATTGAAAACTCAGTGACAAGTAACTGGGACAAAAACCATCTGAGCAGCTTACTGCACAAAACAACAAAAAAACAAAACAGTTAACTTATTTTACGTTTCATCACCAGTTTGATCACCGATGTAAGCATCAGCATGATGATCCTCATCTAAAAACACCCTCCATTCTTACTGAGATGTCTCAAAAATATGAAACTACTTGCTGTATGTATTCCTTTCAAAGATAAAGAAAAGGAGTACATAGTGCGTCACCTCTGCATGAGGGATTTTTCTTTTCAGTTAAGGTAGTTATCAAATCATCCTATGCATGGATGGCCCTTCCTAAGTTTCAACCCTTCTTATTAAAATGCTGCTACAGAAGGATACCACATAGTTCCTCTCCAAATAAGAGACATACACCCAACAAGAGGTTACGACCCAAAAAAAAAAAAACAAACCAAAAAAAATAATGACTCTCTTCCAAAAAAAAAAAGAAGGCAACCACTGAAATAATCGCACAAGGACCAAAATGAGGAATAATGAAGAAAAAAAAAAGCTTGGATCTTCAGTTTTTAGGTCTGCTGAAATCAAAGAGCTTATTCCTATTTGGCTGTAGTGGTAAGTTTGTCAGTTTGTCAGCCCAGTGTGTTGAACTTTTTTTCAGTTTCTTTTTTTTAGTTTTTTTTTGGTGATGCAAAAGTCCTGGAAAAGGGAGTGCACTTCAACACACAACAAAAGGAAGCAGCCAAACACCTGGAATGCGCATGATGAGTCTTTAAAGCAAACATATATAAACTTTTTTTTTTTAAACCCCCACTGGAATTGCACTGAACTGAAATCACACACGTTGATGTAGCTGGAGAGGTGATGTGGCTCAGAGCGGGACTGGGCCTCGTCTGTCTTTATTTGCTGAAAATCAGTTTGCAGCCATTGTTCTCACGGCCGTCTCCGTGTGGGTAAAGAGCAGTTCTGCCTGAGAGAAGCATCCGCGGTTTGCCCCACAAACCGCGTCATCTGTCCTTTTACAGCCGTTCTCCGTTTCCCAAAAAGTGCGAGTATGGGTTCGTTTTTCCATTAGTGTGATGATAAATGGTCCCTTCATTTATCAAGCTAGTCCTTTTCTCCGTCTTCACTGCTTCCTGAGGTGAACAAAAGAGAGTGAAGAGAGGTTAAAGATGTGTTTACCTGATGAAAATATTTTAAAATGACTCATTAATATTATTACATGGCCAAATTAGCAATGTACATGTTTACTGTTTATAGTACTTGGTGAAATTATCAAATGGAGTAAGGACAATGTCATGTATATTTATATAAACAGTAACGTTTTGTGATATCATCGTAATAAATTTGCATAATCAAATCCATATGCAGAGAATATGACTGTGATTAAAATCTTTTTTTTAAACTGAATGATTATATTTTAAGAAATTTTCTTTTTGCAAGGAGAAAAGACTGATACCACTCTCATCTGTAGGAATATAAATAAAATATGAAGTTCAAGCTAGCGGATGATTAGGTTATCACAGAATGAAGTGGTCGAAGAAGCAGCAATTAAGTAGCAAACTAATAAAATAAATTCATCTCTAAAGTCAATTAACGCATCTTGTTTGCAAGACCTGAGTCCATACAAGCTTGGTGGAATTGAAACTTGCCTCCTTGTTCAATATCAGAATCGGTGAGATGTGTGAGCGAGAAGCTGGCGATGCTGGCCGGTGAGATGGAGAAACGGGAGTAGTTTGAGGTGCTGGTCCAGCTGGGCTCCAGCACACGTCCGACCACTGGAGGAGGCGAGGAAAAGCGAGATGCTGCAGACGAGGATAAAGTCTTTGATGCTGGGTCTTTATCCGTCTTGGGTAGAAAGGCAGGTGCAGGGGAGGAAAAGTCATCATCCCACTCGAAACCACCACCTGTGCGGATTTAATGAACGAGTCAGGATACATAATAGTAAAGACTTTCTTTAAAAGCTGTATGCATTTAGTAATTTATGGCTTTACCTTCTTCATCAGTAGAGCTTTCAGAGTTGGTGAAGCGGTTCAGGTAGCTAGCAGTGGGCACTGGGCTGCTGAACTCTGATGCTGTTGAGCCCGAGGAGTGATCACCCAGTTCTTTTGTGGGGGTCTCCTAAATTGGAGTGAGTTGGATTTTAGATAGAATAAATCTTGAAAAACTGACAATAAATGACTAAATGAAATTAAATGAATAAATATTACCTGATCAAAAAGGTAGACGGTGACATCGTCGAAGAAAGACACAGCTCTTCTAGAGTTATCCACACTGCTCTTTGCAGGAAAAGGAGAAGATGATGCCTCGATGTTCAGCGTGGTGGGTTTCAACAAGCTCTTCAGGTTCTTTGAGCTGCTGTCATCAGAAACTATCAGTGGCACCACGTGCACGGTGTCATCCTCACTTTCTGAGCTGGAGCTGTGCATCTGGTATGCACGGATGTCATCATCGGAGTCGTCGCTGTTCTCATCCTCTTCATCCGCATCAACGCCATCCTCTTGTCCATCTAAGCCTGAGCCATCCCGCCTCCCCAGGTAACGCCCCTCCATGTCTGGCTCCTTTATTTTGTGACCGTCACTTGCGTAGGTCCTGGTTAATTTAGCATGACCTGTACTCTCAGCTGATGGCACTGATGGGATAGCAGAAAGAAGTGGACTCTCTGGATCTTCTGATGGGTCTGGTTGACTGGGAGATATGATGTCCTTCAACATCTCTGGTTTGTTTTCATTTTCGTTGTGGTTGTTGGTGGACTCTATTTCCTCCTCAAATGGTTCTGCAATATCAGAATGTGCCCCTGGTAATATGCCCCCAACATGAGGATCGGGTGTTTCTCCACCCACCTGTGATTCAGCAGTTACAGAGGACCCTTGCTGAGAAAATATACAATCTACATTTCTTTCCACATTAACCTCCAGTGTTGGACCACCAACAGCACCATTGTCTGTGTCGGTAGAGTCCCTCAGCCACTCGACTTCACCGGGGCCTCCCATGGCCGTTTCTTCAGACTTCTTCTCTGGTTCTGATTCATTGTCTGAGAAGTAGGCAGAGTCTCTGTAATTACTGCCCATAGGCGGCTCCTCGGCTGGAGCTACATGATCTGGTTGCTGGCCCTCACTGGGATCCTCGCTCTGAGGATCCAGCACACCCTCTACTTCAGAGATGATGATCTCTGGTGGAACCAGATTGATAGCAGCTGTGGGCTCTTCTGTCACCTCCTCTTCTTTGGCAACACTCAGTCCATTTTTTACAGGGGAGTCTTCTTTGACATTGGGCTGAGAGTTCCACTCAGGAGACTCCAGGTTCTCCGTCTCATACCCGCTGTCTGATATCTTGTATGGAGGCTGGAGTTTTTGTTGGGCTATTTGAGCACTCAGCTCCTCCCCTTGCTCACTTAGCCTGTGGATGTCAAGAGAGTCTAAAGAGTCTGGTGTCTCGGCTGAATTATCTACAGTTGGTAAGGTGGTGGACATACTGTCTTCCAGTAAACTGTCCTGGCTAATCTGGTCCAAAGATGGCCCAGAGACCAACAGAGAGGACCTGACAAGCGGATGCCCATTGGTATCCATGAATGATTCTTCATGATCAGATAGAGTGGTTTCCAGTTCAATATCTGCATCCTCAATTAGTTCACTCAACAGATCGTTACTTGTAAGGTCCTCACTCTGTCCATTGTCTGAGGACAGTGGTTGGACTTGCAGGTTTTCAGGCATTTTACCATCTACAGGCTGAACGTCATCCTTTGAGGTTCCAAGGTCGTCTTCAAGGCTGGGAATTTTGGCATCTGTGCACAAGGAGTCTGTAGTGGCACTTTCAGAGAATGCAGGGATGTGGCCATCAGCTTGACTAATGATAATCTCAAACCTCTCTGAGGTAGAATCAAAACCAGAGTCTAAACCTCTGTCTGAGGATTGCAGTAGACCAAGGTCTTCAGTGGAAGAACTAATTCTAACTGGCAGCTGGTTGCTTGTGTCATCTTCTGTGACCACTGTAATGAAAGGCACCAGTGTTTCATTTTCTACCAGAGACTGGCTTAACTCCCCTAAGCTGGCACTTGGAGGGGCAAAAGGGTCCTGTCTTAAAGATGTGCTACTTGCTGAAGGTTTCAAATAAGTGTCTGCTGTAGTTAAGCTGCCTAAAGTGTCAAGGTTGTCCCAAGAGCGCATTTTGAATGCTTCTTCCGGTTCGTGGGCTATGCCAGGTGAAAGAAAATTCTCCTGGGGACTTGAGAAACTAGATCCGTCTTTCATCATACTCTGGTCTTTGAGAAATAGGAAGTTGTCAGCTAGTTTTTCAGTGTTCAGAAGCCTCTTCACATCCATGTTCTCCTCGTCTACTTCCACAGAACCTGTCAGGTGAGGAGCTTCTGAACAATCCCCTAAAAAAGAATCATCATAGTTTTTATTTGTAAGCATCTCCTGGCCTTCTATTGTTGCACCTTCATGAAAAGGGTTCCCATTGCGCTCTGGAAGCTCCATAAAACTCTGCCTCCAGGAAGGAGAGTCATCTTGCTTGGACCCTCCTTCTGTGAAAATGTTTGTGTGGTATGGACTATCATTTTCAAGAGAGGACCAGATGTGGCTGTCTGGTAAATAAGAATCCTTGGAGTCAATACTTTGGTGGAAAAAATCAGCATCTGTACTTGACTCATCCAGACGGACATCTTGGAGAACAACAAAGTCTTGCCGGCCTGAACTGAAGTCCATGTCTTGCCCTCTGTTCTCATCTACCCCAACTGTGCTCTCCCCTTGTTCTTCTAGCTGTATATAATATTCATTTCCATTAGATGGCTTTTGTGCATCAAACACTGGTACAATCCCAGGAATTCCTGAAGGAGTGTTCCCACTTTCTGTGCACGCTGCTCTGGCTGCAGGATCAGGGAAATGGGCCTGGATGTCTTCACTGGAAACAGGGAAGAACATGCTGTGGTAATTCAGTGTTGTGTCCATGCTTGAACGTCCATGGCTGCCATCATAGTGGTCATGCTTGGCTGCCTCCCAAACATACTCAAAGCTGAGACCTTTGCTGGTTTCAGTAACAGTAAGGACTTCATCGATCTCTTGTCGCAGGGCATCATCAGCAAATTGTTCCAAGATCGGGAAAGAGGAGTGGCTAACGGTGGTCTGCCGTGTGGAAGGGTTGGGTTTGAGAGCATCCCAGCGTTGCTCAAAATCTTCTTCTATGTCCTTCTGGCCTTGCATGCGCAGGTAGATAAGTAAACGGTGTACTTCCTCTGCTGTGGCCCGCTTGTCTGGAGACAGCCAGCAGAACTGCAGGACCTCATACCTGCAATATAGGTAAAACACACATCTCTTTGTCAGACAACTAACATATTCTAGCAACAGTACAAACATATTCTTAGTTTTACAAAAAATGTGTTGTAATAGCCATGTTACAAAGACTCACCATCTGTCAGAATAAGGAAGCTCCAGCTGTGGCTTAAACAGTTTGACTTGTTGATCCTTGATCACATGATTAAGAACCTCCCGGTCAGACAGATGTGGGTACGGCTGAGCACTATTCTCAAAGAGCTCCCACAATGTCACCCCCAAGGCCCTGTAGACGATTGAAGATGAAATAGCTGTTGAAATTTACAGCACAACAACAGTTGTCTCACGCTTGCCCAGTTCAGCAAATGACCTAAACCTCTTAACCCCAAACCAGAGCACTTCATCAGATGAGTTATTAAGATTACCCAAACCCACAAAAACATAGTTCATAAAGTAGCTATGATAGCACAACTCACGAACGCTACGCGAGTTGCTCTTTACATGGGGAACATTTTTAATCTCAACATATTTTTATTGAGGGGGATATCTGGCTCCTGTAACTAGAACCATCTTATGTAACACTGAAATTTATGACCGGAAGGCATTTGGGCAATGAGTTGTGACGTTGGGGAGGGAGGAGGGTTTACAGTGTTGAGAGATGCTTAGTCGTTGCAGAGTCAGTGTCTTTTTTCCATCTTTTGGAAATGATCCAGATCGTTTCGGATTTACAAGGTCTGGAATTAGCAGTAAGGGTTTGTTTTCTCAGCAACGAGCCACACGAGTACTGCAGAGCGATTTACTGTAATACCTCTACATGTCATTCAATATATATACTTCATTTAAAAGGGCATATATAGCTGGAATATCTTTACCCAACAATAAGTAAGTAGTGTCATTTTAAAAATGTATTTGGATAAGATTCAGGGCCAGTCACAGTCTTTATGAGTAATGTTTGTTTTGTTTTTTTAAACGTCCTCTAGTGTCAGTGGAGAGCTGCAATCTGGTACCTACCACACATTGCTGGGCTTGGTCTGCTCCATAGTAATGACACCCCCATGGCGCTCACCCACCAGCTCAGGAGCCAACCAGCGAAGGGGTGCGAATACATCATCCTCTGTGATGATGTAATCCTCCTATAATAACATTGTCCGACACTTCAGTCACACACAGTATTTTCTGCTTTTACAAATGTAACTCGTAACTGTTCTCGGAAACAATGCCAATAATTTTGCAAATACCACATCATTTAAAGAGAGAGATTTAGCAGCTCATTAGCTGTCACTGAGGCGGTGCACTCGCACTCTGCCTCTCCCTTTCTTTACAGAAATAGATTCAGTGGGTGACCTTATCTTATGAGTATTAAATTCAGACAGCCAAACTTGACGAATCAGCAGTATTTAAGGAATGCAGCAAACAGAAGTGCCTTAGGACATTTGCAGCGAGTCAAGATACAAGAGAAGACGACATCAGGTCATCAGTGAAATACACAACAGATCAAAGGCAACAACATGCTAAGTCTAGACATAGACTGAGAAGATTGAGAAGACTATGTAACTTACGCTCAATAAATAACCGATAGGTTACTTCAGTTCAGCGGTTGCACTAAGCGGAGGAGTTTTTAACGACACTATGAATAATTTGTTGAATTTCTTAAATTAAGGCTCTTTATAAAAAAAAAGAAAAAGAAAAAAAACATGGCAAACTTACTTCAAACTATACATTTTCATTTCCGTGGAAGACATTCAATCAGTCACATCTTACTGCTATTTTCCACATCTCTTTATTTTCTCACCTCTTCCTGGTTAATCATTCTCACCATTACAACAGCACCTCATTCTAAAATAGTTTGGGGTAATGTGGATATTCTCATTCATCCAGGTCATAGTTATCTCAAGGCAAATTAAATCAAACATAACAGGACTTGGTTATATGTCTTTGAAGATGTTTCACCACTCATCCAAGAGACTTCATCAGTTCACGTTCATCCGACTAGTCCCAGCTTAGTCATTCGACTTAATTTGCCTTGATATTTGGAGTGGTGTGTAAATTCTCAAATGAACTGAATTAACTGGAGTGATTTATGTACTGGAAAATATTCATCTACGATGTTATCAATGGCCTCAAACTTCACATCATTTAAAGATGATAACTGACAAACAAGCAGACATTAATCACTGCTTGATCCATCATAGATGCCCGGTTTTCACCTCATATCCTTGTGTGCTTCTCTTTTCTACACAAAGACTCCAGATGGCGCAGTTAACCTCAGCGGGACTCTAGATGCAGTCGGGCTGCTTGTGCTGTGTGTCAATGAGCAGCTAGTGGCTAACAGGCAGTGGGAGGGCTGTGTTAACATGCCACAAGCAAAGAGATCTAATATATGTCTTGACTTGGTATAATTTTGGATATCAAATGTGTAAGAGTTTATGATGCCCCCAATATGATAATATTATATCACATTATTTAGGAGTATAATCCCTAAAACATATAATTGACTAAAATGTATCTGAGAGTAAAACAACAACTCCTCTTCAACATGATTAATGTACAGTATCTTTATGTCACAAGCACATGGTCCTGACAAAAAATATGCAGTGCTATACAGTCAAAGAAAAAATATCTGAAATTGAGGTTTCTGCTTACTTTGTATCTGTAGGGTCCAATCCCGTAGTCTCCCACTTTGACAGTAAGATCTGCAGTCAGGTAGCAGTTCCTCAGAGCCAAATCACTGTGACAGCATAAAGAAATACATTGGCATGTGTTTACAGATGGTTAGATACTTTAACAGTTACCAACGTGCTCACTGATTATTCTTGCCCGAGTTAGTCAATTTTGTTTGGCCTGTGCATTGTCATTCATGTCTATAAAACCAGTGTGAAGTGATGACAAAATCATTCTTATCAAGATCATCAAGGGATCCACCATCTGCTCTTAACCTTAAAGGCTAAGATTACCTTGCAGGAATCAAGGGCAAGCGAGTCTGGCAAGGATCACAAATTACTTTGGCAACTACAGGAAATTCTTCTTCTGTCACTTGCCTCTGCTCTTCACCTTGCAACAACACTCAAACGGGCTATTCCTGACTCGTGCATACAGCAGCAGGATACAGTTTCTACAGGGAAACACAGGCTCTGCTAACTTCTTGTAGAGCTGCCAGCAGAGGGCGTAAGAAGCTCCAAGGCGCACTCTGAACATTGAGCAAACATATGGTGGCTCGTTCACTCTGACTGAAAAGGTAGGCTTTGATTTCCATTTAGCCCTGCAGCATTCCCTGTGCACACGTTCTCTAGCACTTTGACCTGCCTAAAAACAAAGACTGCTGACACAAGTGTTTTTGTGTGTACATGGCCCAGCTACTGTCAGAGGCAACTGAAACAGATATAAGATAAATGGAGATTTATTTTAAACTCTCCTGTCCTCCTCTGCAGGCAGAGTGATGAACATACAGTTAGACCCGCAGTAGGGACATGGGTCCAGCAGCTTGACCCTACAAGGTAATGCTGTTTCTTGATTTTATCTGCGATTAGAACGGAAAGAAAATCAGCTCTACTGTCAAAAACATGAAAACCCTATTGAGATTTATTTGATTATTCTGAACATGATTTAATGGCTTCTTGTATAGCTATCATTCTTATAATTAGTATAATTTACCCTTATATAAAGAGAGTAAAAAAATTCTTGGTCACTCTGTGTTAGCATGCCTTAATGTGAAAATTACTTATTCAATAAAAAGCAAGTCAAAACATTGAAAGAAAGTGGAAGTTTACTATTCGAAAACCTATTTTATTTGGAGAAAGCCAAATGAGAAGTTTAACACCGCAATGGATACAACCTCCTGTCAAACAGGAGTGAGGGGTGGGGTTGGACCATCGTTGGATCAACTATATATTGACTAAAGAGAAGTACCAGTCTCAGAAAAACTATCTGCTATTGCTTTGCTAAAGAGAATTTCTTCTTCAGCATGACACTAAATATTCATCTATGCTATGAGCTACAGGCCTATTTTAAGACCAAGCTAAGACTTGTGGTAGCCCATCTGCTGTCACCCAATCTGAACCCCTGTAAACTAACAGGGAAAAGGCAAAACATACTGTAACATCACAGGATGCCAAAATAATGTGACGCTCTGAACTAGAGCTGGAACAGTGCAGACTCATTCTGCCTTATTTAATGTTTGTGCAAACCCCTGAGAGACATTATTTGACTAAACACAAGCTAAATGAACCAGTGAAGACTGGTGAAGAAAAGTTCTTGGTAGCAGATCAAGAATTTTACCCACAAACTCATACTCATACTGATGAACAATCGAACAAGACAACAGAGCAAACTTGGCAGCACCTTTTCAGTAATAAATACACTCAGAGCAATCACTGAACCTGAACTGAAACAAAAAAATTCCTTCCACAGTTTCTGAATGAGAATATTATTCATGGCACATGGTACAGTGTGCTTTCTTCTTTTATGGCACCATTCTCACCGCTGCAATGCAAAGCTGAGGTTTCGTCTTTGTACATCAGCCGACACAGCACACACCCCCTGAGGGTTTTGTGCCTGTGGCACCACACCATCACCCGTCTCTCATCTAATTTTGCCAGCATGTAGCTTGATACGCACCGAATCATCTGGTTTGTGTAACTTTTTTTTTTACAGCCTTCAAACAAAGTGCCACAGAAATATTTTTACGATTGTAAATTAATTAGTCCAGATGAGGAGAGGCTTGTAGAACTCCCTTTGAGCTGTAACAAGGATTAAAACACAACGCCCAATACGTGGCTATCCTTTTACATGCAAAGAGCAGAATCATCATATCCCTCTTGCAGCGGACAGCTGACACTGTGGCAATGCATGGGAGCTGGGAAATTCGAGCTCTCTGAGCTTATTCTGAGCATGCAAAATAGAGCTGATGAGCTGAGCATCGTATGTTACCCCCACACACTCCCAACACCCCCTCTGCCCTACTGGCTGCTAGTAGCCAGACATCCAGTACTCGCTGGGGTAAAAATGAAAATGAAATGCAGCCTCTCTGCTGTACACACCTTTTTTGGAGAACACTGGTACTCCTGAGAGTGGTTGGACAGTAAGCACTAAAATAAAACTAACAGTTGACTCAAGTCTTTACAGCCATATTTTATGAGGTTTGTGACTATATATTTACCTTGTGACAGGACATACGGAGTAAAATTACTGTAAACACCCAAACAACATAAGTTATGTTGCACCGGACAACAGTAGTCTAAATTGATGAGCCAAGGATCCGAACATTTAATTTACCAACAAGTATATCTTTTCACCATTAAAAATAAATATGAGAGTATAAAGAGAGCTTTAATAAGAGAATTACTAATCCTTTAAATTAAAGTGGGGCAGAGAAACATCACATGTAGGCTCAGTGACAAATGTGAAACAGAGATGCTGAGGTTGTAATTAAAATATGGAATCACAGTGTTTGTACGTTGTCGTCAGTGAGAGAGCGAGCAGCTGCTTAGCTTGGTGAGTTTAAAAACCTGTGAGCTTGCTTTAAGTGTTCCAATCCTGAAATGCTACCTGTGCAGGAAGTTGTGTTTGTGAAGGTGAGTGACACCAGCAGCAATTTCGCAGGCCATCCTCTGCAGCTGCAGCAACTCAGCGTTTCTGAACATCCAATCCTGCTGAGACAGGTAGCCCCGCAGATCCCCCTGCAAATACAGACACAGACAAACAGCTGTATTAGCTCATCCATTTCAAACTGTAAACATGCAATAAATACAGGATGGCACATGCTTTGTGCTATGAATTTGTATTCTAGCAATAGGAGGTATTTAACAAGTGGTTCCAGTTGAATGCATTGTGCAGAGACTGCCACACAGGGGCACCAGACCCTCCTCAGATCCTACTGTCTCCTCAGCGCTTCCCACTGCTGATGTGTGAAAGGACCAAATAAGGGTAACGCTGTTTAATGGACCTCTATGCTGTGTCACAGAGATTTATAAATAAAGGAGTCCAGCTCAGGTCAGTGAAATAAACTGTGCCTGTGTGCGGTTGGGTTTCAGAGATCACGAGTAGAAGGAGAAAAAAAAAAGGTGTCCCATGAGGGAGGCAGGACAAGGTGCTCTGAGTTAATTAATTACACCTCAACACTATAAACATACACACATTAAAGAGTCACATTAAGTCTTGTGTTACCAGTCTGGCTGATTACAGTGTGGTGATGTGAAGTAAAGAGCTTACCCCCAGTCAGATCAAACACCTACAGGGCTTTCTCTTATTAGACAGAGGACTCTAAATTTGAATGACAAGGGTCTCAGCTGTTCACAGGTTCATGACCTGGGGGGTGATAAGGAATTCCCAAGGACACCTGTAGTTATCATTCACAAGCATGGTGTAGACTGTCAGTGCAATATAATGCCCTTTCTGATACCCCACTACAAGGAGTGAAAAAGAAGAGCAAGCATGAACACACTTAGCAACAACTTGAGACAGGAGACATTTCAGTAGAAAATATATTCAACAAAGACTTCCTCAAAGTGAAAGCAAAGAGCCTCTGAAGTTATGTGCGTTTTAAAGATCATGTTCGCCACAGAGCATGAGCAAAGGAGACCCCCGATTAGCCAGCAGAAAGGAGCTCCCCTGAGGAATGAGCTACTAAGAACATACTGTACACACGCACAAAGTCACGTAATAAATAGTATGAGGCTCTTTTGTTAAAAACATCAAGTCACATGCAGAGTTTCTGTCTGCGTGTTTATAAAGGGTTTACTTTTCCCTGAGCTATATCACTACGAGCAGCTTAGACTGGGCGTCTTACGTAAGCAACACCATTTGCTCCACGCGCATACGCAATCACTCACACACACACACACACACACACACACACACACACACACACACACACACACACACACACACACACACACAC
>JAOXYL010000045.1:11937954-11949481 GCA_028564955.1 Terapon puta
CCCTCCCCCCCGCAGCCTCCTCGAAATTAAGGTGCATCTGAGCAAACACAGCAGGTGGATGTTTCCTGTCAGGTGAAGCCCAAAGAGGTCACCCACTGTCTGACCTCCTCTCGATAATCTCGCACTACAAAAGACCCATCCCTTTAATTCCCCATGAGTGCAAAATGTACATTTGCAGCGGGACGTGGCTCAGATGTGCCCGTTTTGGGACTGCTGCCTGTAAAGGGATATCTGCATGAAAGTGGAGGGGTGGAGGGTGCAGAAACAGCAAGAGAAGGAGAAAAGGAGAGAGAGAGAGATTGCAGTTACATTACACTCTCCCTGCATTTACTGTCCTGTACAATCCTAGAGGTGAGAGGAAGAGGAGGGGGGGGCGGGGGGTAGGTGATGGGATGACAGGAGGGAGAGGTGGACGCGGGAGAAGAATGCGCTTTTTGACTTAATTTGCTCTTTACAAGGGCGTTACAGATGTCCACGGTCCGGTCTCCCTGTGTCCCCCGGGCGTTATAAATAGTAAAGGTTAATTAGTTAGCTGGGAAATTGGATCAGGGGCGGGCAGTTAGAATTTGATCCACAGACAGGTAACTCAAGCGATCCCCATTGTCACCGCAATCAGACCTATATAAATCCGCCTTGACAGACAGCAGTCACCACATAGCCTTACCTCCTCCTCCGCTGGATCACCGAGACCGGGCGAGAACTCCCCTTAACACGGTAAGTTGCTGCCTGCACGGACGCCTATTTTCCATCCTTTTTTTAAATATATAGATTATTTTTTAAAAGTTGTTGTCTGCTTTTTCTTTCGTTTTACGCGGTTTTTGCAGCGCTCCGGTGCGCTCTTTTACGCGCACTGGGGAGGCAGGTGAGGCAGCTGCGTTAAAAAAAAGAAAGAAAGGAAGAAAAAAGCCAAAAACCAAAGCAAGAAAGGGAATAGTTGTGCTCGGTCTGTGGGATGTGACAGGATGTAACTGGAAGGATCACTGAATCTATTGAGATTACACAGACTTCTGCATGCCTCCTTGTTCTCGGTGGCACCTGCTCACCTGCTCTCCATCAGCATTAACTTTGATCTGTGTGTGTGTGTGTGTGTTTTCTTTTTTTTAACATTGCACCTGGATGAATGTGTTAATAATTCACCACGGTTGTTCCTCCTACAGGAATAAAATGTCGCTCTCATCTATCCTTTCCGCTGATGCCATCGACAGTGCTATCAAGGACTGCCAAGGTATCGTCTTCCACCAATATCATTATTGCTGTCTTCAATAGATTTTTTTCTTAAATTCTGTACAGTATTTCTGCTGGAGCCTGCGCAGACTCTAGGGGCTGTCTCTGGGTGGGAGCCTGCTGCAAAATGTTAGGACCGAAAATACACACAGGTGCCCATAGGGATGTGTTACAGTGTGACCTATAGGACATACAGCTGGGATCCTACAGATGACACACTGTTGGTGTCATCGCTGGAGGTCAAAGATCAGGATATATTCATTTACCAGATCTCTAAAATGTAAAAGATTCCACAGGGAGCATTCAGGACCCGTGTTTTCCACACGCTATGAGGATGAGAGGGTCACTTACATCACGTTTAATGATAGCTCACCGGTCACATGCGATCATGTCTCCACACTTCAGATGGACATGAATTATCGGAGGATTTGCAGTTATTACAGGGACGTTGCCTCAGTTCTAGTTTAGAGGGAAAACAAACAAACAAGTGGACGAGACAGCAAATATCGAAGTCTACCTGCTGCTCTCGCTGAATGTGCTCTCTCTTCTCTTCTCTTCTCTTCTCCAGTGCCAGACTCCTTCTGCCCCAAGAAGTTCTTCCAGTTGTGTGGCCTGACCAAGAAGAGCCCCCAGGATGTGAAGAAGGTTTTCGGGATCCTGGACAATGACGGCAGTGGCTTTATTGAGGAGGAAGAGCTGAAGTGAGTGAGCCGCCACTTCACTAACTGCAGGCTTTTTTAAATTTATTATCATTATTTGTGTCCATGATCTCATGGACGGGTGGCTGTGTTTGGCCAAACGGGATGAAGGAGAGTTTAGACCTCTTCTTGGAAAACAATCACATTTCCATTCAGTTGTCATGATATTGTTGAAGGAGAAGGGACACAGTTAAAGGGCTGGGCCTCCATCAGTCGTTTTTCCTGCTGTACGGGATTAAAATGAACTTTATGACAGAAAACTCTGTTTGCCACACGATATGACAAAATCATTTAGGATCTAGCAGCTAAACGCTCTTAGGATGGAGAGCAGGTGAATATATAATCATCTTAAGAGACTGTTTTAAGTTGTATTCTCTTGCTTTAAAGCACAAGAACCTCGGAGCTGTAGGAAATTACATGTTATCTGATAAACCTACAGCTGAGTTGAGTCAGGTTTATATTGTGCAGGTTTGACCTCTTTGCCCTGCCTCTGTGGTTATTGCTACATATCTACATACATGTTGCTGAGGAGTGCCTCTAACGTGAAGTTGTCTGTTTGCCAGGTTTTTCCTCCAGAGGTTTTCTCCCGGAGCTCGCGTTCTCACAGACAAGGAGACCAAAGGCTTCCTGTGTGCTGCTGATGACGACAGCGATGGTCGGATTGGAGCAGACGGTGAGAGCATCCACGCTTATTTGTTGCACCTGTTACACGAGGCATGCACGTGCGTGATTAGACAAACCACGATGCTCAGGAAAACATTATCCACATTATCAATTAGAACACAGTTCGACAAAATTGGTTTTGTCCTGGTTGTCCGGACTCAGTAAGTAACGAAAGAAAAACAGTTATGTTTTCCATCATTCAAGTAACACAAGAAATTTTAGTTAGATCCAATAAGTCCCTATACACTTTTATTGCTGTCCTAAAGATACTTTTTTAATCCTCATTCTGTACTTGACTTTTTCTGTCATGCATTTATAAAAAATTGAAAGCTGAAACCTGCACAGTGACCTTTTGTGAATTTGTTTAATTAATTAAACAAATTGTGTCAATTACACAGTGTCAACTTGAGAGCACAGTAGTGGTACTGAAATTTACTATCACAATGTCAGATCTTCCTCTAAAGGTTTTATATCTATTGTTACTGCATATATTAAACATATTTTAAAGTTACACTGAGGCAGATGACAGATAGACAACATAAAAATTGGGTGAAACTAACGCTGGTTCTTTTCTCCACAGAGTTCCAGGCCATGGTCTTGTCCTAAATAAACTGGACTCCATCTCTCGGACTTGATCTGACCCCCCCCCTCTACCTGCCTCCCCCCCTATTCCACATGCTTCAAGGGCTCTCTTAGCTTTAGTCAGTTATTTTCCATCTGATTAGATAAAATCTTTTGATCATTTTTATTTTGCAAGACTCGCTCTGGTCTATTGCCATCCACATTCTCACCATGTTTTTTTTTTTTTTCATATGTTGTAGACAGATCGTAAAGCTGTATTACCCAAATGAATGCACAACTTACCGAATTACTGAGAAAATAAAAGAATAAAATCCAAGTCCTTTGGCTCTTTTCATTATTTGTATTCAACTGCACACATTTGTGTTTTGGTGTCTCTTCTCTACTCGTATGCCTTCTCTATACCTTTGAGAAGAAAAAGATACTGCAGGGTTGCCAAGGAAGTGCTGAAATGTTTCACGTGTAAAGATGGTCTAGAGAGGAGATCCACGTATGCACACACAGATCCAGTTGTGCCAGTCTGCACAGCAAACACACACACCATTAACATTCACACCAGTCACACCATTTTCTTTGTAGGTCTGTGGTGTCCTTAAATCACTTCGCTTCATTCACACAGTCTGGTTCACCTGTAAATGTCAGGCATATGAGAAGTGTCCTAAAAACACAGGGTTTCTGATTGATCTGTAAATACAGTACAGTGAGTGAGTGTATGTGTGTGTGTGTGTGTGTGTGTGAGAGAGAGAGAGTGGGAGAGAGGCAGAGTTTATAGAGTCACAGAGCAAGCACAGGGAAAAAGCAGGGGAGGTGACCTTGATGACCACCTGAGTGTCACCGCGGCTGGATCGAGTGACACCTGACCTCAGCTTTGTAAATAAACCCAGCTGAACCTTGGTGCTGCTCAGGCGATGGAAGTAAAACACATACACACACACTCTCACACGGTGGCACACACATGCACGCACAAAACCCAGTGCATTTGCAAAAATCAAATATGAGACACAGGCGGTCACCCATGCAAATGCACATAAATCCACATATGCATATAAATACACGCACATGAGGGCAGGCGGTGGTAGATCCATCAGCGCGCGTGTGTGTGATGTACGGTCGGAGGTGCGAACTCTGCAGAATGCAATAGCTGAGGATGCTAGCCTTTCATGTGTTCTTTTGCCAGGCCTCCTTGAGGGCTCAGGGGAGCTTGCTCAGGATATATTAAAGAAGAATCACTTTATTACGCTCACCAAAACTCCCAGACAGAAGATTGAGTGGCTCGGAGCTCTGGGCCCCTCCAAAGACACTTTAAATAGCACACAGCTCTTCCATTCTCTACATTTACAGGATTCAAGGGATTAAAATTAACAACTACCTCACCATTCACCCACCCAGTAAAGGTGCCAAAATACAGAGTACCGTACGTTCCTCCAGTAGGTCCACCTTGGTGTCATTTCAATTACCTGCATATTACAGAGAGGACCTGACTATTACAGCAGACACCTGCTTCTCAGAACTATGGGGCATACCCTGGTATTAAAGTGAGGTCGTGGTGCAAGTGCAGGATGCACAGTCTAACCTACGGCTGCTTTATTTGGATGGTGTGCTGTAATAATGACAGTGGATATAAGCAATTCCCTTTTCAGATGGGGCACTGCCTGTGAGAGGCCCATAGGGGTCTTGAGATATCATAGATTTGACTCACTGTGAAGTGCTATGAACGTGATATGATAATGTGTAAATGATTTAATTTTGTGCAGTTAGAGTGCAGCAAGTTGATGTAAGCCAAAGACTTGAGCAGTAAAATACACAAGATCAAGATTCAGTGGAATCAAATAAGCCTCAGAGATGCTGCAAGTTACAGTAATGAGCATGTGCACAGATAAAGTTAGAGAGGCCCTGTTTGAATTAACTTGATGGCAAAAATCAAGTGAGCATTTGATGCCTACACATATTAGAGGATGTTGTTCAAATACATCAATTCATAACATGCTGTCTGACAAGAAAAAAAGATGCACTAATTAGATCTTGTATCAATATCTGGTGGTATCAGTGACTCATTCTCATCTCTGCAAACGTAGGGGCGGAGGAGGGAGATTGGGGGTGGGGGTGGTGGGGCGGCGGGGTATACGACTGAAAGCGGGACAAGGTTGGGGAAGCCAGTAGGTAACACAAGCCAGAGGACACACAATGGAACCGTGACCCCTGTGGGTCAGGAGAGGCGAGCAGTAAACAGGAAGGAAATGTGAGCCAACAGGTCGACACTGACTGCTGGATGTGCTGCTGTGGGACAGCAGTAAAAGATAATGTGACAAGCAGATTACCTGGACTCAAGGGCAGGAGTGGGGGGCCGAGGCAGAGGCTGTAGCTGTCAGACAGTGCAGCTCTGACAGGCTGATAATGTGCAGGTGGACTTTTGGGCTGACAATGTGAGAAAAATGACAAACAGCAGTTGTTGGACTGCAAGGTGAACATGTTATTCCAAAATACCAGCTTTAAATGATGGATCTATCATCTGTTGAGAGCCAAAGCAGCTATTTAGAAGTAACACACAAATCTAACACACAGCTCTTTTGCACTGCTGATGGAAGGCTTTATCTGTAAAGCCCTGTATAACAGAATCACATTTTGGTCAGTTTGAGGCCCTCTCAACCCTGATGAGGAAAACTCTACAATTTTTTACAGAAAAAATTAGAATAAACCAGGAGGAATCAATAAAGAGATATTGAGCATACTGAATAAATCAGTGAGATACTGCCTGAATCAGATGCTGACGATAAACAAAAGTGAAAATGATGCATCGAGAAGGAGATTGAGCAATTTTATTCATACACCTGACAACACACCACCACACCTCCTCTCTATCACAGTGACCTGCAAGAGGGCAGGACACAAAGACACTTTTATTGTCATTATTAGTGACTGGTGAGATTTTGTATTCCAAACATTAAAAGAATAAAGTGAGAGGCTATAAAAAACAGGGCTGTATTCAGTAGTAGTGGCTTGTTGTAGACATAGTAGTAGTGGCAGCAGTAATAGTAGTGGAGGCAGTGGTCATCTTGTAATGTAAGGATGCAGTGTTAGGTAACAAACAAAGGAATAGAGTAAGCAGGCAAATGTTAACTTAACACACCTCAGTGCAACTTAAACTTAACTTTAACTTAACCCTACTTTTATATTAAAACAGTTTGTGTGACCGCTAAGACTGCACCATGCGATCCATCTGGACGGGCGCTTTAGGATGGACACATAGGCACTCGCCTACTTATCTGCTTGGAACGTCAATAATTGATGCCCTCCCTTCATTGTCACCAAAAACTCATATCAAGAAAGGAGTGTCAGGCTCACCTTACTGATTAAGTCTGTGTGAAACTTTAATGTGAACCCCATCTTTAACTGATAACAAACTGCGGTGCTCGAGCGACCCGGGCGACGGGGAGTTGAGCCGCTTGGACGTCCGCTGTGGGCCCAGTTGTCTGCCATGGCAAGCCTCGCTCATATTTTGTCTCATTCCCAGTCTTTTGGAGCATGGAGGTATCGGAGATGTTGCCACCTGATAGTCTGAGCGGGGAGGAACGTCGTAAAAGATTTAACTGGCGTGTTAGGATGACTGAATGGGCTTTGTGAGCTCTGCGCAGGAACTCTATCCATAATGCAGGGGATGACAGCACTGCCTCTGTTCCCCAACAAGCATTAGTCCTGAGCCTCTGCTTATGATGTCTGCGTGCCGCTTCCCTTCATTAATGAATGATAGGCCATGCACATATCAGTGGCCTCTCCTGATGCACACAGGTTTTTCATGGAAGGCGATTTCTCGAAGGCTATTTCCACCCTGGCTCGAGTCTATTGTTGACATAGCTGCTAATTGATAGTTTTCATACACGGAGCTACGTCTATTAACTGGACTAATGCAAGTTTGCAATTTGAACTAGAAGCCACACCCGGCTAAAACCCCTGAGCAGCTGTTACATGTGCTGACTCACCTTCAGACGAGGGTAATGGCTGTCGTGGAGGTGCAGACCGGTACTTTGCAGACTTTTCCAAATGAGAAGGCACAATCAGATAAGATGGTGAGAGTCCTCCAGGAGAAACTTTGAGCAGCTGAATAATGGAGGCAAGTCGTCTGCTTGGAGAGGACAAATAAAGAATGTGTGTGTGTGTGTACGTGGAGTTGGGTCAGTAAACAACTTACAACATGCATCCGTGTCAAATCAGATTGACCGTAGTCAACTAAAAAGCACTTTCAGGAGCTTAAATTACATCCAGCAACTCAGACATTACTTATAAGTGTCTGCATCTATAAAAGTAGTTAATGGTTATAGTCTAAAGACAGTTTCATCAGCATGCATTTTTCTGCTACACTCATGTATTAATTTTGTTTTTTAATTTTAAGTTTCAAAGTATTTAATTTTGTTCTGTCACCTTTTAATAGCATACTTACAAGTTAATTTAGCATGTAAGGATAATCTCTTTATAGCTGTACAATTAAATGTTAAATAAAGAAGTCTTGATTTTGGTTTAGTGTTATTGCAACTCTGAGGCAAGAAGTACTGTAAAGTGTTGTTAACACTTTCATGTTAATTAGTGAGCTTTGGTGGCACTGCTTTTTCTGCTCCCCAGACATTTTTTTCATTTTTGGATGGAGCTTAGCTTGCTGTTTCCCCTTCTTTCCAGTCTTTGTGCTCAGTTAAGCTTCACGGCTTCTTGCTGCAGCTCCATGAACAGAACTGAGAGCAGCATTAATCTTCTCATCTAACTCTCTGCCATACGGTGAATAAATATGTTTCCCAAAATGTCAAACCACGGCCACATTTAGGCACTGTAAGCAACTCTATGTAAAGTATTCATTGGTGTGTATCGGCTCACATGCTGTTTATCTTCTGTGCGCCAGTGTCAGTAACAGTGAGTAAGACTGTACCTATCAGTACAACATCACCTACATGCCCCCCTCCCACCCTACACCCATGTTACCTACAGCCTGACAGACTCCATGTCTGTTGTTCCTACATGATTAAAGAACTACTGTGAACTGTCAGGTTTCAGCTCCCCCTGTAGTCTCAGTTTCTAGCTCAGGTCTTAGTGTGGCCATCAGATACGACTATTATCTCAGCAGAGCTGCCAGGTTGGTCACAGCAAGCCCGCCCTCCTCACCCTACTTCTCCTTCCCTCTCTCTAGCCAGACTTCAGCGAACGGTGAATTATTCAGGGTTAACAAGCTGTTGGAACTGCAAACTCAATTGTGCATTTTCATTAAACCTTCCTCTCCGTGTCTCTCCTCCCGGACGAGGAGAGGCTGTGGCTTAAGTGTGAAACAGCACTCGGCTGAGTCCTCTGACAGAGAAGAAAGGGACTTCTGGGGACCGTATCAAAGGAGACCTGGCTACAAGGAGAAACCACAGCCTCCTCAGTTGCTTCCTGGTAAAGGATTGTGTTGCCAGAAGATCACTTGTGTTAACAGTGGCTAGACCGAGCCAACTTATTCTGATTAGTGCAACAGGTTGACATGCTGCAGGCCTGAAGCACTCACATCTGAAAGGCTTTGTTTGCCACAAGAGATCACAGATGTTGACATCGGGAGAAAGGCAAGAAAACAAAAGGCAGACAGATTGCATGAGTCACAATGTATAAATCAGCACTACAGCTGAGCTAAGTTATCTTTTCCTTCATCCCTCCTAATCTGTCTCTGAAGCTGAAGGTGACCAAACTCCAACTAATAGTACAAAGTTCTTTTATATGAACAAATACACACAACACACACATATATGCCCATTTTAGTATTGAATGTATTTGAATTATCATATAGCTATGATGGATGGCAAGGACATCAAGAAGACTGCAATGTTTCCTTCTTTGATAAAAGTAAATAAGGCAAATAAAACTTGGTAACACCTTGGATTGACTTATTGTGTTGAAAGCAAAAGTACGTTTGTATCATCCATAAGGATCAGATAATACAAATTACAATTTTAAGTCCTTAATGTAAATAAAACTTCTCATATTAAATCTAAATCTTCGATTGCATCATTACCAGTTAATCAGTCTGTCCTGATTTAATTGGTTCTTAAGTTCATACCAATATGACACATGCTGGAATGAAACTGCATTTACTCAAGTATTTAAGTACATATTAAAATGTACTCATACATCACTGGGTTAGTTCAATTTTACACAGCTTAATACTTCTACTACTACATCTCAGAGGCAAATATTGCATTTTTTGCACTACATTTGAATGGCAGCTTTATTTAATTTTCAGATTGCAGACTTTCAAGCCCTTTTTGTCCATTGATCCAATCCACACATTTACAGACTTAGTTTTTAGATAAACTCTTAATTTTCCCGTACGTTAAGAAAATACTCCTATTTTAACTAAAAATGAATGTTTGAGAAAGACAGTATTCTCATTGGAACAAAATACTTTGAAATTAGTTCAGCCTTAAATGTCTATGCCAGTAAAATGCATATAAAGCACTGACAGGGACCATCTAACTGCAGAACAAGTACACTCACATTTGATTCTTTAGTGCAGGCAAGGTTCATCCAGGCTCTGACACTGGACTTTTACATGTAGTGGATTATTTTCTCATTGTGGTATTGCACGCTTTACTTATGCAAAGCAGCTGAAAACTCCCTCCACCACTGCTGACCTACTCCTCTGCAGACTGCTGACCTCTCTGCACTGCTCCGCTCAGCCTATGGCACACACACTGGATGAGACACACGCACGGTACTGTGGCGTCCTCTAGTGCATTTTGAATGGCACCTGCTGAGACAAATGTGGAGCAGTGTGTCATGAAAAGTATGAATCTGCATTATTTTAGCACCATGTTAAAAAAAACAGCACATGGAAACACAATTCCATGGACACGGTATAAAGTCTATTATTTATTTATTTCAAATGTATATATGTATACAGTCAATGTGTAACCCCCCCACCTCCAAAAAAAAAGAATGAATGAACCCACTCTCGCGGGATGTGACGTCACTGCGGCCTCTTTCCTGTGTGACCGGAGCTGCTGCTGCTGCCTGTCAACACCACCGAAGAAGAAGACGCGCCCGTCTCCGCAGATTTATTTTGTTTTTTTGTTTGTTTTTTAACAGTTTGGCCTCTGACAGCCCCCCGACTGCCCTCCGCCATGCCCATGTACCAGGTAAAGCCCATCAGCGGGGGCCACATTCAGACCGATCTGCCCACCTGCATGTACAAGTTACCGAACGTCCACGCGCCGCAAGGAAGCAGCTGCACGTCCGAGCACGCGCTTCAGGTAATTGCTCACGTCGACGAGGCGGATTTCTTTTAATTTTATATCAGACTGGGTAGCTTGTACGTAGCCCATTTTTAAAAGTTGAATTTCGATTTTTTTTGGTCACGTATCGATACATCTCGCGCGGCGTGTTAGCATTAGCTCGCTTTAGCCGAGCTAGCCCGGCGAGCTAACTTTAGCCTGTCACAGTGAGTCTGAGTCTGATGCAACAATTACTGCGCCTCTCTACTATCCTGTCAATGATCTAACATCACTGCACGGCATAGGGCGAGGTGTATCTGCTGCCACTAGTAACAGTCGTTCAAATAATCATGATGGAAAGGAGACGTTTTATTCCAATCGTGAAGCTGTGCCATGCAACTAACTACACATGCTCAAGTACTGAACTCAAAAGCTGCAGCATTTCCACCTCATACTGCTGCTGCACATCATTTTAGAGGAATATATTGTATTATTCTACTGCTCTATATCAGTCTGACAGCTGCAGCTATTTTACTCAGCAAGATTTTACACAACCTAATAAATGAAGGAGTCTGTTGACACACTGCTGCTAAAAAATACAAACAGTATGCACAAAAGTAAACAAATATCAATTGCAAGATAATATTAGTTTTTATTTATTGCCAGGGAAATTCCTTTACCAGAGATTTCTCAAAAGTACATTAACAGAGGGCTTAAAAACAAGAAACAATGGAGTACCTGATTCAAAGTGTGTACAGAGTAAATGCGGGAATAGAATAACAGCAAAGAGTGATATGAATTAGTAATGACAAACATGGATAGAAGTACAGTATGATATGGTATTGAACCTTAATATCGTGCATGATATTGATATTGTTGTTATTAGTGTCTTGCTCTATATATAGAAAAAATATGATTCATTATATATTTAACTATATAACAACTGTACAGCTTTTTAAATTGTTTTCCACTGTGTCCAAATGCATCAGTTAAATGCTACTTACAAGTTAATGCATCTGAATATATTGATACATTATATAGCAGCACAACACTCTGCATTAGTACTTTGATCCTGTGTGCAGTACTTGTACTGCATAATGGAGCATTTATTTTACAATATGATAGAGCTGTTTTTGCGTAAAA
>JAOXYL010000045.1:11965720-11990579 GCA_028564955.1 Terapon puta
CACACACACACACACACACACACTAAATGTAGAAATTGAGCTGATAACTGTCACTCATAAATCACAAGCCCCAAGGCCTCCGCTTATAATCAGATTCCAAATCAGTTGCAATATTGTCTTTTATTTCTTCCACTCTTCATCACACACACACTCACTCACACACACACAAGAGAGAAGTCAGAGGCGTCAGACTGGCTGGAGTATCTCGAGTCTGGACTGGAGAATATTGTGTGCAAGTCAGAATTAATAGTAGCGTTTAGGGTTCACAGTGAAAGCTGTGTTTTTTAAACGTGTAAAAGCAGTCTGACATCTCGATTTAGTAGAAAAAAAAATGCACACATAAAATCTGCTACAAGCCCCAAGTTGCTGCAGCATGATTTAGTGTTTACACAGCAATTAACAGGACAGCAAAGGTGTCTGTATTTTTGTTATCTTCACAGTTCTTCACAGATCAAACCACGAGAGCCAGATGTGTTTTTTTTTTTCGCATGGCACAAAGTCTCATATCGCCGCTTAAAATAGCCCAGAGCCCTTTTTTCCCATCAGTGACTAGACACAGAAACTTGTGCTCCATTTCCACAGACTGATTTGACGCTAATTAATTTGATGTCCCTTATTAAGCAGCAGACCTAGTTAATGGAAGCCAGCGTGCCCTTAAAAGCTGTGGCACAGACAATGATGGTTGCTGACCCTTCGGCACCTGGGAAATGGAGTTGACAGGTGTCTGTCTGTCGCAGTCAGCTGATGGGAAGGTTAAAATCTATACGATGGGACGTCAGCTCTTTGTTGTTCACAGAGAAAGTTTAACTGGGGTTTTGCCAATTGACCATTGAGTCATTTTTATTTATACAGCCCAGAATCATAAGTCACACTTAGCCACAAGGGAATGTACAGTCTGCCCAGCATATGACACCATCTGTTTTTAGACCCTTGACTCAGATCAGGAAAATTACCCCCAGAAAACACTTTTACAGTGACCATTCACTAAATACCCCCCACTAAACAGTCATTATCCAATCACAACATGGTGACCATAACAATCCTCACAAGCTCAGAAATGGGGATATTTGACATTTAAAGAGTTTGGAAGGTTACCGCCTATTTGTCTCCTAAACCATCTACCGCATAAAACTGTAAGATGCATTTGTCATTGTGTGTGATATATTAGCTAACTAGTAATAGTAACTATGACTTTCGCTGAAGACCAAGGAGAACGTCATTAAAGTGCCAGGTGTTAAGGTTAGGAGGTTCTCCAATAATAATAGTTATTATAATAATAGTTCTCTAATCATGCAGACCAAACGTGCTCTTATTTTGAAAGTGAAAGAAATTGGAGAAATTGTTCCAGATCCCCTGCCTCCTCCATTGCTTGGACTAACTGCATCTTTTTAATTCACTTTTCTTCATTGCTCTTCTTCTGTTTAGTTGTCTTTCATGTAAACAGTTGTTTTCTCATTGCTTGGTCATTTGATTGTAGCGTACCAGCCACCACATCCACTCTGAGTTAGCGCATGCATGGTGGAACTGAGTCCGTGCAGGAGCAGGGATTAAGGCTGCTTTAGATTCTCTGATTTGCTTGGCTGTTTTGACATGGGTGTGGTGGGCTCTGAAGATCTGTTGCTTCAAATTTGAGGTGGCGCGTCGAATGCTTGACGGTAACTACGGCTGGTGGAGCTTAGTCGACTGCCTCCCCGGCTCTGGAATGGAAACAAATGCAAATGTGTGCACAAAAACAGACATGCTCACATAGATGTATGCAAATGAGCCCACAGCCCAGCCCACCTTTGATTCCGTGGGGGCTGTTTGCAGAATTACTAAATTGTTGTGGGTATTCATAGCCCAAAAGGTGGATGAATAGCCAAAGAGCGCCACAGCATTACCACCACTGCACAGAGCACATCCATTAACCCCACCCCCACCCCTTTCTCTCTAGACAAGGTGTTGTTTATACACCAGCTCAATTACAGCTACACGCTTCTCTCAGCTTTAACCCCTCTCTCTCTTTCTCTCTCTCGCTCGTCTCATCCTCCGGTGTGTGTGTGTGTGCACTGAGCTGCGATCTTTAGTTTAGCAGCATTCACTGCGGGAAGGCTAGGTCAAAGGTCAAACCTCATTTCTGGTTGGCGATGGGTTAGGGTTAGGGTTAGGTAATGAGTTAATTCTGGACAATATGTTGCTTTCATGTGCTCATGTGTTCATGGATCCTGTTTATTACGCTCAACAGAAGCTGTGAGGAAAGTAAAACAGTGCTTATCAAAACAATTAATCATCGGCCAAGGTATTTTCTTAGTGTTAAAACACATATTAAATAGTAGAAATGACACTTGCTTGACTGTGGTATTTGTTGCTAACAGCTGCCTGAATAAACAACAAAGTTCAGCTGAATTAATCAGTGTTTTCCTTCCTACGTCCTGCTGTTCCTGCTGTCTTTTCTTTACCTGACACACAGCAAACATGAAAAGTAACCCAAGAGGTCACCTGAGAGGCCACTTCCCACTCCTTCCTCTTTTATCAGGGACAAGAGCACGGGGGCCGTCTTACTCCGGTGGGCACAGTTTAACAAAAACAGGCCACCAGGTAGGGAGCGACCGCGGCTCTGACCCCAGCACCGGCTCATCCTTTAGCCTGCTGCAAACCAACTGGAGTTTGATAGGTTCACATCAGAGGTCTCACCCCCAAGCGGTGAAATGAATCCAGTCTCACTTCAGCGGTCGTGCAGTGGACCATAACTCGTCATTAATGCGGAGACTCTCTCTGCTTGTCTTTGTCCTGCAGGCATCAATCAGGGCAGCTGTTACAGGATCAACCATTTCCCCGACGACAACGACTACGACACAGACAGCTCTGAATACCTGCTGCGTAAGTGCTCTCTTCCTCTTTGCCTGGCATCGGAGAAACCATCAGCCATTTATTTCTAAGGGCACGCAGGATGTCCGCTGACTTTCGGTGTCCTATTGTTTGGTTCCTGGAAAGTGATCTCCAAGGCAGGCAGTGCTCTTTCAGACAGAAATTGCAGTGGCAAAGTGAGCAGAGAAATGTGACCGGCTTTAAATATGTGTTCCTGGCTAGATTTACAGGCATTACGGACTATCATCAGTCTATCATCATCATCATCACAGCCCACTGTGTGGTTTGATTCCATGGCCTCAATGTAATGTTTCTTACTTGATAACCAATTAGCCCCACAAAAAAGATACTGTGGCTACAGAAATGGAGATAAAACATGAAAGAGGCCTCTTATCATTTTCTTATTAAAAATGTATTTCTTCTTTTTTTAAGGATGTGGAAAATGCTGCATGGAATTGCAGTGCAAACACTCTGTGTCCATTGTCCATTTTTTATTTTTGTATTACTCAAATGCTTTGATTGATGCTGGTGCAAGATCAGCAGCTCGCTTCTTGTCTATTTCATGAAGAATATTGTGAGCTGTACAAGAGGAACTTGTTTACTCTGAGCTGGAGGGAAGAGTCTTCTCCCAGCATATAAAACATTTGGCTGCGTGGGGACTTGAAGTCCTTTTTAAAACCAGTTTTCAACAAATCTGACAAGCTGACACATAAATTGAGATTACTTAGATATAAAATGAGGATATTCAATCAGCAAAGGACCTTCATTTAAGCCACTGCCTGTTCAGTATCTGTCTAATATGTGGAGAAGAACAAAGAAGGCGTATCAGACTCTGGACAAAGTCCAAGCTCAGTCCATTAGCCAGGCGGGTTTATTCAACTTTAGAGTTGAATAAGCTCATCCATCCTTGGACACTTGTAAAATGGCACAGTGATTCATTTCTGGGGAGGTGATAGTCAGTGAGAGCTCTTGTTACATCCCACAGCTGATTAGCAAAGCTTTGTCACAACAAGGCCCCAAAGTATAAAAGATAATGGAGTTTTCAAAAATGGATGGGAGAAGAGGTGGGACTGGATAGATGAGGGTTCAACAGGGTAATGAAAATTCAAATTATTTAAAAGAGTCCATTTAAAAAAAAACTGTGTTGTTAAATGGATCTCTAAATCCCACACTCCTTATTCACCACTTATTCACCTATTTACTCTTGTATTTTCATATGGCTTTATCATTTGATTTATTGATCGATTGATTCTGTATTCATCTTTTGCTAACCAGCATATATTGCTTAATGAACTGTTTTTAAATCCTGTATGGCGACTCAATCATTTACCCACTTAATGATGTTCGTTGTGTTCTCCTGCCTCCGTCTCAGGTATAGTTCGCGCCTCCAGTGTGTTCCCGATCCTCAGCACCTGCCTGTTGATGCTGGGTGGGCTGTGTGTTGGCGTGGGCCGCGTCTACAACAAGACAAACAACGTCCTCCTGAGTGCGGGCATCCTCTTTGTGGCTGCAGGTGAGCTGGAGGATTACAGCCGCGCTCACAGCGTGGAGCAGTCATTTGAGGGCTGGTGTGGCACCTGTGGTCACACATTGTGCTTCATCAATGGCGCTATCATAAAGACAAACTTCATTTGCCACTGATGACAAGTAATGAGGACACATGTCACAGTACTGCAATCATGGCTGATGAACACCCCTTAGGCGTTGGGAGTTCGTGGGTTTCATCATCGTTACTGGTGAAATCGTTGATGATCGATCATTGATGGCTCTTTCCACACACTCTCCCTCTGTTTCTGTGTCTTGATTGTGTTGTCTGTCCTCTGTCTCGTTTGTTAGGTCTGAGCAACATAATTGGCATCATTGTCTACATCTCCAGCAACGCCGGAGACCCCAGTGACAAACGCGACGATGACAAAAAGTACACCTACTCCTACGGCTGGTCGTTCTACTTCGGCGCCCTCTCCTTCATCGTGGCCGAAACAGTGGCCGTCCTCGCCATCAACATCTACATTGAGAAGAACAAGGAGGTCCGCTGGAGGGCGCGGCGCGAGTTCATCCGCTCGCTCTCCTCCTCGTCCCCGTACTCGAGGATACCGAGCTTCCGCTACCGTCGGCGGACGTCACACACCAGCTCTCACTCTACGGAGGCGTCTCGGGAGAACTCGCCGGTGGTCGGCCTGAAGGGGGCGCCGTCCTCCAGCGGGCCCCTGGACGAGCTGTCCATGTACGCCCTGGCGAGGGACAGTGTGACGGAGAACACGTACAGCCCCGAGCACGAGGCGGCCGAGTTCCTCCAGGTCCATAACTGTTTCCCCAATGATTTAAAGGACGGGGTGAATCGCAGGACCACACCTGTGTGAGAGGCAACGCTGCCGGGCTTAAGCTTCGCCTGGAAGTGGACATGGGCTAATCTACAGGAGCCCGGGCGCTTGTGATAGCCTGCCATCTTAGAGGTTTTCGGAGAGACTGCCCATTTTTGGAAAGCCCAGAGGACAGTCAGCTGGACAGAGGATGAGCCAACTCACAGAGTCATTTATCTGCTTTTAGAGACCATCAAAGCAGAATAGAGTTACATTGTCTGTGCTGTAGCCGATGCGAAATTAGTGTTATCTTTCAACTGTCAAAACGCTTAAAATGAGCAGTGTGTGGCTCACAACCCTTGTTTGTGTAACGTTCACTGAACATTAAAGTGGGTAAAGTGAGAGTGAAGCGTTGAGACGTGCCAATCAGAAGTATTTTACCTGTAAATTATTTAACAAGGTGCTAAATGAAAACGTACTCTTCAACTTGACAGTGCTCCATTTGTGCGTGCAGTTGCTATAATGTGCAGCCCTCTCTTCAAAGTCTGTTGTGTCCTCATAACCAGTTTAGTCTTGCCTTATAATCTACTCATAGGTGTGAAAGCGACAACATCACAACTCTTTGTGGGCACAGTAATCTGGAATAATGTATGGCCTTTTAAATGTGAAAATTTGAAATGTTTTTAATATTTTTTTTCTGAAACTTGGGTATGGGAATTGATGTATTTAAAACTGACTGTGCCGAATTGTAATGTTTTGAATGTTTAGCATTTTGGCTGATCGTTCGAGTCGACTGTCCAAAGTGAAAGGTTCTCCCTCGCCGTCTCTTCCTTTACTCTGTTCTTCTCTGACATTTGTGAGTGGAACAAAATGTCTGTTTTGTCAGTGGAACACCTCTGGTCAGTGTCCCCCGCCTCCCTTTTTTTATTCGCTTCCATGTCAGTCTGCCATCCTTCCATCACAAACCCCGATGGACGTGACATTGTGCCTGTCACAGCAGAAGAGTGGCCAGACAAAAAAAAAAGAAAAAAAGAAAAGAGAGTGGGGGAGACTGTGAAAAACAGCACAGGTCAGGACTTCCTTGTGCTATGAACGAAGCACTGGCATCCATAGTGTTCAATGGATAAGGATCAGAGCCAGGCGGGAATGTTTGTCTATCTGTCACACCACCTGCGAGTCCGTCTGGTCGCTTCCTACCCCCCCCCTCCTTCCATGTCAAACAGAGGCCCCAGACAGAAGCAGAGGGAGCTGTCTGGGACCGCGTCCCTGAAGGATTTGGCTCTAATAACCAGACGTGTGTGTCGTCCATCACAGTTCTTTCTTTTAGTTCTCTCAGGAAATACTGTGCTGTTGTGGCAGGTTGAACACTTTGAGGTCCTCTCCCTACTTTGTGGCAGTGCCGGGAAACAGACCAGTGATAAAGATAAACCTGGAGAAACAAAAAATGCCATGACTGTATTTAATAAATGCTGTGAGTGTTTGCTTGATCTTGCTCCAAGAACCAGCCGTGGTGGGTTTTTTTTTTTGTCAGTTCTAGGGCTACTTGGTTTGTCCTGGTTTGCCAAGCGAGCTCACTTAACCACAGAACAGTATTTGATTGTACTAAGTGTGTTTGATATTCCATTGAAGATACCGCCTCATATACCAGGATGAGCTCATGTAAAAAAAAAAAAGCCATCAGTATGTTCCGGTGTGTAGAGCTTTTATAATACACTTGTTTTGGGGGGGTACAAATGTGTTTGTTAGTAATGTAAAGCTGTAAAGTTGTATATAAAAGTACAATAAAAATACAAAAAAGAAAAAAAACATTGAATGTGCAAAGACTTGATCAGAGGATTCAAAGCATTATTTCCCTCTCAATAATAATGCCTTGATGCAATCTGCCATCGGTCATAAGATTCAATTTACTATTTTATATTCAGGCAGACACACATGGGTGTTACTGTTTTCACTCAAAGAAGTAAAATGAAGTACAATAAGTATGTTTAGGAGACCAAACTATATTTTTGATTCCATGCGTTTGTGGCAGCTGTACTTTACTGTATGTGCTTCTATTGATTTATAGCTCAACATTGTGGTGAAATAAGCAGGTCCTTCTCTTAGTTTTTCAATAAATTGACTAAACATGTGATTGTATTTGTCCAAAAGGGAGGTGCTAATTGGATAAGTTGCATGATTTCAAAAACAATTACAGGACAAACAAACTCCTTTTCCATGCAACAGTATGTTTCAAGAGGTATTTTCATTTTTTGCCTTTGGACAGTAGAGTGCCTTTGTTTTATTTATAATATATGTATGTATTTTATGCTTTTAGTGTTCCATTCAAAAAGCCTTCCTATTTAATCTACATTTATTTAAACTGTTTATCACTTTTTAGTCACAACCTAAAACGTACTGTACATAGACAAATAAAACTAAATCAGGGTTATGTTGTTGTTCTTAAGTGGTGATTTCTTTTATCAAGACAACAGCTTTGCCAGAGATTCTGTGAGGCTGTACTTTAAGGCGCAGTGGTGCTGTGAGGTAAATGCTAATGTAAGCATGCTAACATGTTCATGTTGACAGCATGTTGATGTTTAGCTGGTATGATGTTCATTGTGTCCATCATCTAGCCACACACAAAATCCAACACAGTACTGATTGACAGATACTGCTGGGGTTGATGGTGATGTTTTGCAGGTATTTGATTAAAAAAACATCAAAATATTGGAAAAGATTCACATATTGACCTGGTGGTGGCACTAAATGAAAAGATAAGGGATCACAAAAGTTGTAAAAATGAATCCTAGTGGGGACCTAAAAGTGCAACCCAAATTTCGTGGCAGTCCATTCAGTAGTTGTTGAGACACTTCACTCAGGTTTACAATGTCAGCTTCATGGTGGCGATATGATACATCCTCTGGGAACCTTGAACATTTGCCCAAAATTTATTTCCAATCCATCCCAAAGTTCAGATATTGAGTCAGGAAGTAGACGTTCGACAGACTGGTCGACTGACATTGTGATGTAGTGTAATAGGACAACCCTCCAGCTATGGGTACAAAAATATACATATAGATGTAAGCTTTCATTGCAGTGGAGCTTGATTTCCATTGAAGACCGCTGATTGCTCTGCTTCATTCAGATTTCTGTGGCTGAGTCCCTCTCTTAGTCCTGAATGCCTCTTCAGTCCGGCTGCATGAGACCGAATCACTGTCATGTCAGAATGAGCCATGAGCCACTTCAGCCTCTGAGTCTCTGCATTGTTTGGCAAAGAAATAAATCAGCCGGCATCCAGCTGATGGCAGCGCTCTTAGATCAAAATGCTAAAAAGCTGTCACTCTCGCTCAGGCAGATGCCACCTGATCAAATGAAGCCATTTTTTTAAAAAAAATTCTCAACAGTCACCCGGCTGATTCAATCAGTCAGCAGAGCGAGTCTCTCTTTTCTCAGCATGCGTGAGTCACGAAAATATACTGACTGGAGAAAAGAACGGATGGTGGGCAGAGAAACTGAGTTATTCAGGTTGAACTTTTCTTGCCAGGTCAAAGTGTTTTTACTCCTAAAGGCAGAATGACGGCTTCTCCACATTACAGTAATAACTACTTCTTTTGGTCCTGCTTTTCAAAGGTCTCTGTCGCTATTTGGTGATATGCAGCTACAGACCTTCAAGGAAATGCAGAATATAACCCACAGTGCAGATGCACAGATAACCCTGTATTTCAAGGACCACAAGTTAGATGCAGTGAGCTATGACATTAAATCAGGCTGGAGAGATTTCATTTTGGTGAAGAAGAAAATCAGGGCTGCTGATCTAGCTGGGGAAATTATCTTTTGATAGCAATATCTGATGTTGCAGCACAACAAGCTACATCAGGCCCTTGTAATTTGCACCTAATTTCATTTCGCTTCAATGTGTGCTCATTAACTCCCAATTCACTGTCCCACATCACCCAACCTCGTCATCGGTATCGACAGCCAGAGATTTTGCAAGGACGGGTCAAGCAAGTGTGGATGGCGTAACAGAAATGAACACGTGTGGCAACGAATCCCATTGTTTTAGAGAGGAATATTAACATGACCCTCATAGAAACTGCCTCAAGGCATGGGTAATCTAATTTAGCTTGAGTAATGTTGCCTGTCATTAGCAAATGAATACAGTCGGGGGCCCTCTGAAGGCTATGCAATATATTCTGTTATGGGTAAAATTAGCCGCCAGTTAAGGCTGTTTTTCATCCTGGAATAAAAACTCTAACAAGGAAGCTGGCAGCTGTAATTGAAGTTAATGGCTGCTGAGTTTAGATGTGTCAATCCTAATTCCAGCAAAAGTGACTCTGTATGTTACTGCACTGAGCTCGCCACTATTTCTGGTAATGCTGATGACAAACCGGTGAGTGGCACTCGCATGTGAGTCAGAGATGCCCTCTTGCCAGATGTTATCGTCCGTTTTCAGCGTTTCTCGTCTCGTCCGCTCGGGTGACAGGAGGTGATCCCTGCATGACGAGCCTGCATCGTCGGTGACATGTCGCCACCTCCACCCAGGCTGGTTGGAGACTCTGCAGCTGTGAGATGTCCCTGCAGTCACCAGGGACCCTGGGCAAAGGAAGGAGGTCAAAGGGTCAAAAGACAAAAGACAATAGCAACAGACACCATTATTACACACTTAAGAATCTCCTCTCACAGCCTCAGCAAGGGAAGTGTCCCCTGGGAGAAAAAGGCAGTTTTGCCACAAATGCATCCAGGTGGAACATGATAATGAACACAACTGTCTCTCATCTCCTCTCAATCCCCACTGTGGGGTTTCTTTTTTTTTCCCTTAACACAGTGAGTGAGATGATTTATCTTTAATGATCAATTTCCTGCTTCAGTTAGCTACTGATGGTGTTTACAGAATGCACTTTGGTTCTCTCACATTACACTAATTTTCTGAAAAGTGGCAGACTTGTTGTGGTGTTTCTGTCCAATTCGCTCTATTTTTTTTCTTTTTTTTAATACACAAACACATATTGTGTATAACTGGTGTATATACTGGTGATGGAACACACACATAAACAAAGTTTTTGCACCATATCTTGCATTCTCTCTTTTTTTTTAAATGTGATGCCGTTTAGTGTGTTAAAAACCCAGAGCTGTGCGAGCGTTGCCAGGGCTGAAAATGGGCCAGAGTCCTATTTAAAGTGGGGCACAGCAGTTTATAAAAAGCATGCCCATTTACACAAGTATTTCATAGGGAAAAGGTTGATTGTGCCTTTGAGATGTGTCAGATTTTTACAGCTTTTTTCCATCTGAAAACTGCGTTATGCATTTTTTATTAAAGCCAAATTGGATTATCTTATTGTTGAAGATTGAAGTCTTAACATGTTGCTGAACAAAAGGAAAAGCAAATACTGCAGCACACAGTTTGCCACAGCCACTTGTAGGATTTTTAGTTCATATACTGTATATTCAGAAGCATTCAGGCCTGTTTTTCAAACACATCACCATATGAAGTTCAAAATATCAAGAACTCTCTCGATAGTGCTGCCAAGAACATTCGAACTTCAAATTTTAGAGGTCCTATATGAAAGCCCTTTTTTCTGTCTCTCTGAATCTGGATCAGCTGCTGGCATCAGGTGGGACCCTTGTCTCAAGCCTTAACTGCTGATTGGCTGGGTAAGTGGATCAGCTCATTCTGATGACAACTAATAAAGGAAATCTCCCCCCAGGAGTCCCCTGACATGCAGCGCCTGAGACAGTTGAGCTGGAAATGGATCAGGCTGAATAAGAATATGAAACTGACGTGAGAGAGGAGGTTTCAGATAAGTGATAGACTCAAAACATCAATATTTGGCTTGAAATATTGAATAGTGCTGTCAAGAACTTGACGGAAGTTGTCATTAGATTATCTATAGATGTTGCAGTTAAAGGTGCACAACAATTTCAATAGTAGAAACTTTAAATGATAGTTTGTGATCTTAATGCGGCCCCTGTCAACATCACAGTGGTCAGGAAATAGGTGTAATCGGAGTGAGCACGTCCCAGTGCATCTTCATCTCGTAGCTGAATGGCCTCAGCCCACCAAAGGCAACTAGGGAGGGAGCGGAAGAGAGGAGAGAGGTAGAAACTAGGGCACTGTTATCTGGCCCCTTTTTGCCAACCACCAGGCACAAGGCAGAGAAAGAGAAAGAAAGAGCTGTAGATAGGAGAGCAGGAGACAGGCGAGGACATCAGAAGTGTAGCAAAGCCGTAGAGAAGACGGGGGGAACCTCTGGAGCCGACATCCAGCGTCAAGGAGCTGAAGACGAACAAGAGGCAACCTCAACTCGTCTCGTCACGCACCCGCTATCTTTACCTACTCCTGTTACCCACACACACCGACACGCGTACACACGTGCAAACACAGGCACGCGCACGCACACACCCACAACTCCACACACGCACACACACACACACACAGTGAGCGGCAGCATGTTTGAGGAGCAGGCGACCAAGGTCAAGATCACGTCTGTAGTGATCGTGGTGGGCATGTCAGCCATGCTGGCGGCGGTGGTGACCGACCACTGGGCTGTGCTCAGCCCCCGGGTGGAGAAGCTCAACGCCACCTGTGAGGCTGCCCACTTTGGCCTCTGGAGGCTCTGCAAGAAGAGCATCTTTATCGTGGAGGAGGACCCACAGGGCAAAGGCTGCGGCCCCATCAGCTTACCTGGAGGTATGGAGCCTCATGATCACACTGTTTTTCATGAAAGGTCAAGGTGACACATTTCTCCTTTATACTCAGATTTGTTATATTTTGGGAGTTTATTAACTAAAAGCTGACTTTTCTGGTGTGAAATAATTTAGACGTACAATTACAATGGAAGATTTTCTTTCCCATATTTCACAAAAAACTTTTCGTGTAGTTCTATTTTATTTACCTGTGTAAACATGCAGGTGAAAGGAGAAAATAACTTGAATGTAACGTTTTTTTTTTCGCCATCACTTCACGGGTGTCATTAATCCTTGCATGCATGCTTAAAACAGATGAATCAAAAAGTACATGACATTCTCAAAATCCCTCAAATATTTCTGCACTGACAAAAAAAATCTAAAAAAATCATTTCACAGACAGTCTCAGTAGAAGTGAGAAAGGAAAAGTGTCTCAAGTGTCTGTGCATAAGAGCAATGTTAATCAGACTTCTCCTCCACCCATGTTCCCTAGCGCATATGTTGGCATGTGTATGCACACACACACGGACGTGTGTTTGGACCGAGAATGTAGCAGATCTGCGGCCAGCTTCCCACTGAACCGTCATTATCTTCCACAGAGGAAGTCTCTGAACAGACTGCCAATTAAGCACAGTTGAACAGCTGAAGTCAGGCGCATAATGGAGGAGTTTTGCTGCTGCGCTTCACAGTTAACATGACAAAAACATGAATCTGTTGTACCGGAGCTCTTACACTCTTTCACAGAGAAACCCACATTTCTCTAAATTCCCTGTAATTCCGTTTTTTTCTTTGCGCTCCCGATTTCTCAGATCACAACAGGGGGTGTTACATCATTTGTCAGCATGCTGTCTGACTCCCTGTACAGTAAAAGGTGAGATCATAAGATGCTATTTAACTTTCACATCTCCTGTTCATTCTTGCTTCCATTGTCACAGCATATTGGAGGATAATTAGCTTTGATCAAACCAAATGCAAGACAATACCAAGAGTAGTTTTTTAAGAAATGTGCCTAATTTAAGTAGTATGTTTCTGGTGCCTCTGATAAGCTTTGATTTGCAAAATGTTTAAATGCATCAGTTTGTGGACAATATCACTTCATTGCAAGTTATAAAGTAGGGGAAAAAAGTCAAATGGCCAAAAAGGTTATCTTCAAGAACATTTTGGAATAACTCTGCATAACATTGCCACAGTAAGCTATTTATAAAAGGGTTAGGGTACCTAAGCATTCAGAGTCATATTTAAAAGTCTACTTCTTCAAAATAGCTGTGTAGCTCTAATTACAAGATCTGTTAGAAGTGAGCTAGCCCTGGGGTAGAGAGTGTCTTGCTGGCTTCTGGCAGTGTGTGTGCGTGCCTTGCAGCCTAACGGAGAGATTTCACTCCGATGCTGTCATTGACTTCGCCTCCAGCTCCAGCGCCTCGTCGTCAGTATAGACCTTAATGAAGTGTGGCTTCCTGCTCCAGCTCGTGAGTTAGAGTACACCTGGGAGACTTCAGGGGGAATGATGGAGATTAGGGGAAGAAAACAGGGGTCTGGGTGGGTGCATGGGCGGCGAGGATGCCTCCGTGTCCAAAGAGGGCTTTCAGGGAGGTTTGATGATGTACTGTGAGTTTTATACAGTACATGTTTCAAGGGCCCCCTCCTTGAACCGCTACCTTACTGTGGTGGAGGGGTTTGTTTGCCTCAATGATCCTAGGAACTATGTTGTTGGGGGTATTATGCCCCTGGTAGGGTCTCCCATAGAAAACAGGTCCTAGGTGATGGGCCAGTCTAAGTGCAGATCACAAACTCCTAAGATCAAGGACTGTTACATCGCCCAGATTGGCGTTACCGGGGCTCCACCCTGGGGTCATGCCTGGGGTTCAGGCTCACAGGCAAGCACTTGGTGGCTGGGTCTTCGCCCATGGGACCCAATCAGGCTCAGCCAATCTGGGGGACTTCAACGCTCACACGAGCAATGACAGTGATAACTGGAGGGGAGTGATTGGGAGGAATGGCCGCCCCAATCTGAAGTCGAGTGGTGTTCTGTTATTGGACTTCTGTGATGGCATTTGACAATGTCCCTCATGGTATTCTGTGGTTGATGCTCTGTGAGCATGGAGTCCAAGGCCTTTTGCTAAGGGCTGTTTGGTTTCTGTACGACCAGAGAATGAGCTTGGTTCGCATTGCTGGCAGTAAGTTGGACCTTTTCTCAGTGCATGTTGGACTCCAGCAGGGCTGCCCTTTGTCACCAGTCCTGTTCATAATCTTTATGGACAGGATTTCTAGGTGTAGCCAGGGGCCAGAGGGAGTCCAGTTTGGAAACCACAGGATTTCACCTCTGCTTTTTGCAGATGATGTTGTCCTGTTAGCTTCATCAGGTTAGGACCTTTAGCATGTACTGGGGCAGATTGCAGCCGAGTGTGAAGCAATTGGGATGAGAATCAGCACCTCCAAATCCAAGGCTATGGTTCTCAACTGGAAAAGGGTGGCATGCCCTCTCTAGGTGAGTGGAGAAGTCCTGCCTCGAGTGGAGGAATTTAAGTATCTCAGGGTCTTGTTTACAAGTGGGGGAAAATGGGAGCATGAGATTGATAGATGGATTGGTGCAACATCCGCAATAATGCAGTCAGTGCACCGGACCATTTTGGCGAAGAAGGAGCAGAGACAAAAGGTGAAGCTCTCAATTGTTATGTCTCGTTATGAACTGTGGGTAATGACCGAAAGGACAAGATCGCAGATACAAGCGGCTGAAATGGGTTTCCTCCACAGGGTGGCTGGGCGCTCCCTTAGAGATAGGGTGAGAAGCTCCGTCACTCGGGAGGAGCTTGGAGTAGAACCAGTGCTCCTCCACATCGAGAGACAGTTGAGGTGGCTCGGGCACCTCCCCAGGACGCCTCCATGGGGAGGTGTTCCAGGCATGTCCCACTGGGAGGAGGCCCCGGGGAAGACCCAGGACACGTTGCAGAGACTATGTTTCTTGGCTGGCCTGGGAACACCTTGGGGTCCCCCCGGAAGAGCTGAAGGAAATGTCTGAGGGAAGGGAATTCTGGGCATCTCTGCTCAGACTGCGACCCGGCCCTGGATAAGCGGACGAAAATGGATGGATGTTTCTAGGGCCAGAGAGAGATAGATGACAAGACAAGTGTTGTGCCTGCCATAAAAATGTGACAACACCGAGGGCTTTATGAGCACTTTTTTTGTGTTAAAATTGAGAAATTTCTGTCTCCTAAAATGAGTTATTGGTGATTTAAAGTCAATCACCTGTGGAATGTATAAAAGACATATTGTGGCAAACCAACCTTCTGACCTCAAACAGTACCTGTGCTGAATCCCAACTGCAACACGACCTGTGATGGGCAGGATAGACTCAAGTGGAGCCATTTGACACGCCGAAGATGCCTGTGGCTCATCTGTCTGGCAGCAAAGGAAGTTCAGCTCAGTGCACAGGGTCTACGCCCTCCCTCTGAGTGACCCCCTTGGCTACATTCCCACACTTGGCTTATGAGGGAAGATGAGTCATTCTCTCACATTATCTGAAAAGGTCTAGTGATTTGGTGCGTGGCTACTCAGCTATGCCATTTGCTCCTACGCCAGGCTCAATGGTCCTGGTTACATAAGCCCATTTCTCCCCATTTGTGACCCTGGCACCGTCAGAAATGGATCCGTGAGTGTGGTAGTGCGTCCTCTGTGCTGCTTACGCCATGTAACATGAAGATGACACAGAGCATGATGCTGATTTTATAAGCTTTTTCACTTTCAAAAAGTGAATTTCCATGAGCAGTCTAACCAGGAAAGGTTGATCATCCTCCTCAAGTGGCTGAGAAAGGACCTTAGCAGGTTTCTTCTCAACAGATGCTTTTTCCCCTGGATGCCAGGATGGTTTGACAGCAGAGAGAAATACAGCAAATCTCTGGTTTCAGCCATTTACTTTCTCCTTGATAGACTGCTATCAGGGATGGCAGCACGGCCGGAGTACTCAAGGCCTGGCTGGATTGCAGACTTTGTGTGCAATTTCACATGGATAATAGTGAGGAATTCAGAGGAGTGTTTTTTTAAGGGAGTCAGCGTTTACAACATTAACACCTCATGGCTCATTATTTAGACTGTTTCCTTAGTTCCTCAAGTATTCAGACTATAAGACTGCTGGTGTAATTTTTGATGGGTCTACAAAGGGGCTAACTAGTGAACAACACCACCCCAGCGTAACTTCAGTTCTCTATTTAATGTGAGTTGTAGGTTGAATGTTTAAGCAAAGCTCAATGGTGTAAAACACTCTGGAGTTGATGGAGAGTGCACTATAACAGATTACACCTTTATTAACAGTATACCCAAGTAAGCAGTGGTGATTGGAGTTAATAACACGTATTTGAATTTTTTTTCCAAACAGGACGTTGGAGGGAGGGGTAGTCGTCAAGAGGCACGCACACAAACACCTTTTTCATATAGGCACAATTACACAGCTTTTGGGAAGGGATTGTATAACAACAGCAGCAAAGCGATGAACCCAAATGACTTTTGAAATTAGCTTCCCACAAATGACGCATGACAGCTTGAGTGCTGTAAAAAAAACATCAAACAAACCCTTTATGGGTTGCATCATGCCGCTCATCTGGGAAATAAAGAGCATAAATGGTGCTTTTGTGTTCATGTGCCTGTTCCTGCACATATGTGCACGTGCATAGAGACAAGGTTATTAACAGAGATGCATTGGTGCTTTCAAGTGGTCGAGCAGCACCTTCAAAATTAAACCTCCTCCCCCTCTCCTCTCCTTCTTTGTGACACAGTGCCTGGCTGGTGCCCCCAATTCATACCTACAAAAGCACCAATGTCACTTGGAGCCACCGTTTTCATTTTCTAGATGCCCTGTCATTTTGCTCCCGAGTCTGCCTGTTTCCTGCTTTGTGTGTCAAAACTGTGGAGGTGTGGTGCAGATTTGGCATTCAGAAAAACAAGTTTAGGTTTAAAAATTTCAATGAATCTCTCCCCATTTTGTAAATATAAAGCACATAAAAAATACACATTCAAAAATAGATGTTACAATCATTTACAGAATGTGGTTTTTGGTGGTAATGATTTTGGCAGCCAAACTTAAATGTTTTGAATATAATGATAAAGGTCACCCCCCACACACAAACACACACACACACACACACATACAGGATGAGGCCATGAGGACTCTCCTGTGCTGCCGCGTCCCAGTTATCAGACCTCCGGGTGGAATACTCATTCAAATACCACAACCCATCCTCTTCACATTGACCCAGAATTAGTCGGTCATTCTGCGTTGCTTCAAAAAGAACATCCCACCCGTCATGTAAAAAAAAAAAAAAGATACAGAAGCTATTTTCAAGACACAATATAAATTGTCTGTGCAGGGCTACTTTTTATAGGTAAAAACATACAAATGAAAAAAATAAGTCTATTAAAATATGCTACATCAAGCATTTCCGAACTTTTAATAGATAAAGAAGCAGAAACATGACCATAAAAACCAGCCGTAACAGGAAAGCCATAAGAATATTCAGCTGAAAGACGACTAAAAGGAAATTCTGAGGTGAAAGTGAGAGACAGGTATTATGACAGGTGGAAAAGGGAGGATGGCGAGGAAGGAAATGGGAAAGGAGGAGCAGCATATCAAAGAGAGGAGGTGGCAGCAAAGTTTAATGAAAAGAGGCGAAGCTAAAATGGCAGGCGATACCTCGTTATAATCACTTTCCCCCCCGGAACTAAATCTCCCCATTAGCCCGACTGCAAGGTCAATTATACGCGCCCAGATGTTCTTGTCCTCCGTGCATGTTCGCCACATAAAGTTAGGATGCAAGCCCGATTTGGTTGTAACCTCCTCAGAGTGGTTATACTGCACTCATACTGCAGTTCAACCTGTTTTGTTTAGCAAGAGAGAAACAGTCAACTCTGCCAGCATAATGTTTCGTAAATACTGAACTTGGCAACAATAGAGTTTTCCAAATTTTTGTGAAAAAAATGTGGAAAAAAAGTGGTTTGATCATTCCGATGAATCACATCTGTGCAATGACTCTTCCTGTCCTCAGTCTCTCTTTCTAAGATTCCAAGATTAATTGGTGGAGGGGACCCACATTTGTTGACTGCACTATAAAAAGTATTTGTCATTCTGGAATGAAACAAAATATTGAAAATAAATCACATCTTGGAGCATTACCAACAGAACTGTTTGAAATCTACCAATGCAGCCGGTGTTAGATGGTTGGTCTATATAATCACCATCAAGACAAAATTAGATCATTTGCTCAATCCTATCCCCAAATTTTTCCAGTCTAGCTTAGCAACTATAACTAAGAAAGGCAGCCTGATGCACATACCTGAAATGATGTACACAGAGCTACAATAGGAGTGATGCACCGTATAAAAAGAGTGTGCAGAACAGAGACCACAAGAGTGTAGCATTAACCAGTGTGCTCACCAGCTCTAATGGAGGCTGCAAATGTTAGCTTACACAGTCAAAGGTAGTTGCCAAGCATTAAGTTTAGGGGCATGTCATTAGCTAATCATATTATTTGTGAGGTTACAGTTTGTGTGAACTTTGGCACCGGCGCATCGACTGCGTGAGAGCACACTAGGTGTTGGATGTATCAGTGATTACAGTAACGTCCAGCGACTGTTTGCCAAATTCGGCGGTTATTCTGAGAAAAAAAGTTCTGCACGGAGTGCTCGTTAACAGGTGAATTAGTCACCATAGCAACACCAGCAGGCTCCAGAAGTCCCCAAGTAAAGCTCGCCTGCTGATAGAGCAGTTCACAGAAAGTGAGTGGGCTGCTCAGTTCACTGGAATGTGATTATGCTGATTTTAAGTTTGAATTAAGTTAGTCACTCATTGGCTTTTTTTTCTAAGTGGGTACTTGTGCTAGTATCAGAACTATGGTACTACTACTATACTATACTACTACCTTGTTAAGTTTACAAATTAAGTTAGGTGGAAGTTGCAGTGTGTTTAATGGGAGATTTGATCAGTTTCACTCACTGATAACTACTGAAGGTTGGTCTTGGTATTTTTTTATTTCTTATTTATGACATCTGTAAAGTGGATTACTCAGTTGTTGACCACAAGGGCAGCTCCCAACTGGACACCTCTGCACCGTGGCAGATAGATTAATGAGACTGGAAGAATGTTGTTGGTGAATTACCCACTTCAGTAAACATATGCCTGTTTATGTCCAGCCTCTGTGTCCTGACATAACACCTCATATTGGGGAAAACCACTTGAACCAGCTTAATCCTTCACAAACTGCTACACCCTTGAATCTCTTTCTCAAGTAAGTGATGTGTACACTTTGAAAATACAAACACTAAAGCATTAATCCAATCATTGTTGTCCGTCAGTCTAAGTTAATCTGAAACTATTATTTTTCATAACATTATTTTGATACGAAGTCTAATTAGCTCTACACGTCAATAGATAAACAATGTTGCTCCTTTGTTTTCTTGTCTCCTATATATCACCAGCTGGTGCTAGTACAAATGAATGTAGTTGTGCATTTAGTAGCTAAAGGATATTTTACTCAGGAGCTGATAGAGACCAAAAAGATGTATGTGTAACAAGTTCACTACATCCACTTCAGAATTTGTCACTTAGGCAAAAAAGCCACAAGCCTGGTTTTGTTAACTTCTTTGTAACATTGAAGGTTTTAAAAAATGGCTCCAAACTTCATGTACTAAATTTTCAAACAATCCGCCATTGTTACTGTCGACTGCAATGCCTGAATGGACAGCCTGACATAGCAACAGTAACTAAGGAGGGGTGGGGCTCTGCAAATGGCCAATTACTCAACCAAAGAAAATCACTGTCCTAACTTCCATTTTCTTTTACCACTCTCTACATTATCCTTCTGAATTCATCAGGATCAAGCAGATAACTGGAGGCTCCGTCCCTTGAAGCTTCCTTTGTGTAAATCTGAGGTCTTTCTGGCTCTCCTGTCTTTATGTGGTGGGCAGATAAAGGTCTTCACAGACGCCAGAGTAGATCTCACGGCTGCACCCAAACACACATTATCTTAGATTAGCTTATCCCCAGAGGTAAAGACACCTAATGAGAGAAGACTAATGAAAATAATATATTTACAGATCCAAGCTGCACTGTGACCCCGCCTCCAATTTTCCCCTGCTGCCTGCCTGCCCATCCCCTCGCATACACACATGCTTATACACACGTATGCATGCACGGACTCCTCTTGATATGCTTTTACATGGGTAAATAGGACTAGGCAAGACCTGCAGCAGCCTGTTGCTAGGTTACCTCTTTAGTGATTCTTTCTCATCCTGGGTAACAAACAGCTCCTCTGTTGCCTGGTACACACACACACACACACGCACGTGGTTTGTGCAGACGCTGACACACAAACATTGTCCATCTCTGTGTGGACAGAGAGCACACCTGTCTGCTTTATGGGTTTAATCTCAACGAGAAAGGAATGGGGAGTGGAGGGAAGAGAGGACACTCGCTTGGCCTTTACGTCCCCTCCGCCCCTCCTTCTCAGCCTGGCCGCCCTTAGAGACAGCAAATAGATGGATGGATGTGTGGGCAGCGACTGTGCCCAGAAATCGTTTTTCTATATGAGGCCATATATCGAAGATTGTGGTCAAAGAGTTTAGGCAAGTGCAGAAAATGTATCTTTCCCTTGTGGAAATGGGAACGGTAACACACCCAGCACGCAGGACAGTGAAGGGTTTGATTTTATTTTAGGATGACTGCACGCCAGAATGCTGCAGCGAGGGGGGTTGCTGATCAAACAGCTGGACTGCAATGGTTCTTGCATGCTGGTTCTTTACCCATTCAAAAATAAGAAAGTCTGTCAACCAAGTGATTCACAGGTTTCAGTCTCTGGCTTTGAATGCATCCACGCCGGTGAAGTCTGCATGAGCCGTGGGCTGCTAATTAAAAAGAAGTTAGATTTTATGGAAGACTTTTCAGAAACACCATTATTGCCTAGAGGAATATTTTTTCATATGCAATACTTATTTGTATGCAGGTTTAAACTAATTGTAAAACGTTGATGCAAATTTATTTCTAACTTGACAACGTTTGGCTTTTGAAAAGTAAAAAAATTGCCTTGTTTTAAATCATTAAAGCTGGGGTAGACAGTGTGTTTCAGATGCGCTTTTTGTTATATTAGTTCTCTTTAAGTTCCCATAGCAATTAATAAATCAAATGCTCTGACCAAAAAAAAAAAAAAAACAAAAGGAGGGGGGGAAGAAAATCCAGTTTCTGTGACTGAATTGTCATATTCCCCCTCATTCATTTGATTTGGATATGTAAATTTAAACTTTTACAAAATAGAATGACTTAATAACATTGAGAGCTGAGAATTGGATAACTCCAAGCCAGAACTCCTAAAATAGCCAATGAATTCATTTCCGTCACTGTCATTAATGTATGTGTATCTGTTGGCTCTCTAACGGGAATCACTGAGAGGTTTAACATTGATAGACGTACGGGGACGCAACCGGAGCCACCTGCTCTCTCCCCCTCATCCTTCATCTCCCTCTGTCGATCACTCTCACCCTCTCCCTCCTCTCTCTCTTTTTTTTCTTACTCTGCAGCAAAAAACTGTTCCTACTTCAAACACTTTACCTCAGGGGAGGAAGCTGAAGTTTTTGAAGTCAAGACTCAGAAAGGTGGGTGCCTCCTCGTTGCCACCCAGACTACACGCTGCAACACATGCTGCTTTTTTTTCAGACCCCACTGTCTGTCTGTTAAAGAAAGAAAGAAAGAACGTTTCTAGTAAAGGAAGATGACAGACGATGAGGTAAATCAGGGAAAACAACTTTTTCTACATGGTTATATGCTCACATAAACCCATATTGTATAAATCTAATGTGAAGAAATAAGAAAGTCACATCTATAAAGTCTTACAATACATTACTACAGTACAGTCTCCTACACATTCCTGTCCAACACAACAGCCTTTTTCCCCAGATATAATGAAGAAATGTTTGAGCACACCATCGCTCATATCAGATAAGAAAGAAATCGGTTCCAATATCCTCTGATTTCCATCTTCTCATCATCATTGCCGTTGTCAACCGGAGTGAATTTCCAGGAAGCGAATCCTTTGTGCCTTAGCTGGCTGGCCGACCCTTTCAGCTTCTAGACTAGAAACAGAGGAACACGTGGGGAAGCGCGAGGGAACGTGTGGCCAGATGCTCATAAAGGCGGGCAATTACAAATCACTGGCAAAGTCACGGGACCGCTGCAGGAGATGAACAGAGCGTAGTTGGAAATGATCAATTTATACAGTGTGTCATACAGGGTGTCAGGACTGACAATATAACAGGGACTAAGAAATGCATCATCTTACATCAACTAAACAGTCATTTTTTTATCTCTGTGTATATGTGCAGATAAGAAGAGCAACTTTTATACAGGTCAGTATTTAGCATGTTGAGAATAAATGAGTGAAATGTGCAAAGGGAAAGCAAATCAAAAGCAAGCCACATTTAAAAAGGGAAAGAAAGAAAGCAAATGTGTTAAAGGAGGGTTACAGCTTTAATGAGAAGTGCCCTGACAGATACTACCAGCAGAGGTGCTGAATGAAACACAAGATAATCAAATGAAACCAGATTTTGGACAGCTTGAAGATCCATTGATGGAACAGAAACACAAAAACGCGCACACATTTAATGCATAAAAAAACAAAAAAAAAAAACACACACACATGCTTGATGAAATGCTCACACACACAGAGCATTGGTCCTCAAACAGACACACAATGAGTCTGACCCACACCGGAGAGACCGAGTATAAGGTTGTTTTACACCTGCCGTTACTCCACAGTTAGGGGGCTGAAATGGAATACGATGCCCCAAGGATAATTTATGTCACAGCTGGAGTGTTACAGAGAAGGAAAGACGAGATTATCTTTATCTGACAAACAGACAGGAGGGGAGGCAGGCGGGAGGAGAGGGGGAAAGAGAGAGAGAGAGAGAGAGAGAGAGAGAGAGAGGTCTTCCAATCATCTTGTTATGAGCCTGCAGCATCTTATCTGTCATGCAAATGGCATTATTGCCAGCTTGGATGAATGACTGTTGTTTTTAAAGTGAGGCTAATTTAAAGGCTAATCATCTGTGTCATGACTCGCCTGAGTGCAATATTGAGACAATAATTATGTAAACGATACCGCAACCTCCCCGTCCGTTCCCTCACACAACTCACAATATTTCATCGCTGCCACTCACTGTTTAATTTTTTTGTTTCTTTTCCTTTCGTGTCCTTCCTTGCTCCTTTCTTTTCTCTCTTCTTTTTTTTACCCCCTCTCATTTTCACTCCCCAGAGTACAATATCTCAGCAGCGGCCATCGCCATCTTCAGCCTGTTCTTTATGATCCTGGGGACCCTCTGTGTCATCTTTTCTTTCGGGAAGGGGCGGGACTACCTGCTCCGGCCTGCTGGGATGTTCTTCGCCTTTGCAGGTCAGACGTGGCAGATGGATGCGAATCAGAGATCAGAGAGGCTTTGTCTTGGTGCCGCGACGAGGTGTTTACTTGCAATGAGCACCTTGTCTTTTGGTGATGAATATTACTTAAGCAGCTAATTTAACAGAGTTAACAAGCCTGATTTGTCGACTTTTTTTTTTTTTTTTTGATAGAGTTGATGTAGCTGTGAGGTGACACTGCGGTGTACCTAAGGGTGTTAAATCAACTTTGATGGGTGTGAATTCCCATCTAGCCTCACAGTTGAAATAAAGTCGACAATCTTCTGTAGCACCGCTGTAGCAGCATTTTATGAGACGAACAGATGAAACATGACAACAACAATTGTCCCGCTCTCTCCACTTTTGACACGCAGGCCTTTGCATCATCATTTCTGTCGAGGTGATGCGCCAGTCTGTCAAGCGCATGATCGACAGTGATGAGACCATCTGGATTGAATATTACTACTCCTGGTCCTTTACCTGCGCCTGCGCCTCCTTCACCCTGCTCATCCTCAGCGGGGTCGCCCTGCTCCTCATCTCCATGCCCCACATGCCCCGCAACCCCTGGGAGACCTGCATGGACGCCGAGCCGGACACCTTAGATTAGCCGCAGGCGGCCCCTGAAAGCCTGATTGAATTGACAAAAAAAGGCAGGAGGTTTTGTGTCCTTTATCCCTTTAACTACGAATCCCATTGTGCATATTTTATCTTTTCTGCAAGCCACAGAAAAAACAACAATGATCATATTATCTCTTAAAGCAGTTGGAGGCAGGAATTGTGGCTGATGTGTTTAAGAGCTGCTGGAGAATATTTAAGTAACATTTGACGTGTGGAAGTCCTCCACTTGTTTTTAAGCAGGAATTTGCCAAATTGACACTTTTTTTTTCAACCCTCGTGTGCTGATTTGTGAGTTTTGGTTACTACAGCTTTCCACAAGCACACGAACACGTCAAACAGACCCTGCTTCTAACTGCTTAACCAGGAAACAGATGAAAGCTGATTATTACGCTAAAATTAACTCTCACTATGTCTGTCACTCCAATGAATGTAAAATGATTTTAAGATACTAAATGGGATTAAAAAAATAGGATAAACATGATCTAACCTTAACAATTAATGAATACATTTACATAACAATACAAAGGGAGAAAATGAAAAAAGAGTTTACTAAAAGTGTAGTACACCAAAACAGATTGAACAATGCAGCAATGGCTCCCTGGTTTTAAGCGAAGTAGTGAATCGCTGTAATGGACTACTGCAGTCTCTTCTTTTCTCCATGGACTTCCTACAATCAATCCGTGCCATTGATTGTCCAGAGAGACACCACTTGCCTGATACTCCTTCATTGACACCGGTCATTTATTTCAGGTCAGTGTTCAAGACCCCTGGTGACTTAGGTCCAGGAACTCTGATCCGCATTATTGTCTATAGTATTTCCTGACCCTCTGTGTCATGCTTTAGCTATACGTCCATAAATGTACACTCTTTTAGTGGCAATTTATAAAAGAAAAAACAACAACAACACAAATATGACAACTGATATAATGTCAAAGATTTTCATTGAGATGAGATCATATTATGTCACAATATTTTGCTGAATGAAGTAACAAAATGGTGATTGAGC